>JARFJB010002428.1:2550000-2622500 GCA_036346205.1 Vesta saturnalis | reverse complement strand
TACGGTTATCCTCGCCATAAGCGCTTATACGGGCCATTTGAAGCATCGAACGGTGTATCTGAGGTACATATCTAGCTTTAATCGAGCACACTGCACATTGATTTCGGTGAGTACACCTGCATTATATATATATATATATATATATATATATATATATATATATATATATATATATATATATATATATATATATATATATATATATATATATATATATATATATATATATATAATCGAAACCTAAAACATTTTATTTTTAAATTTATATTAGTCGAGATTCATGTATTATGTTTTACGTTTTCGCAGGTTTTCAAATAATCCAAAAAGGAATGGTAATGTGAATTTTAAGAAAAAAAATTAATAACATTAATAACATTGAACTGTAGAGTTACATTTTTATAGATGTTCGGTATGATAAATAAGCTCATCATAAGGGCTTTGTATTTTGGTCTAATAAAAGTTATACATTTTTTTACTAAATTATAAAAAAATACTGTAGGTACAGATTTTCTACTTTCTTCTTAGGTTATGTTATGATAACGAAAACAATATATAGTATAGTCAAATTACTCTTAAACCATGCATTATTTCGGAATGAACAGCGATTAAACTAATTTTGCTCAAATTAATAATGTAGGGGATTTTGAACAAGAATATGATGTTAAAATACAAAAATTGAATATAGCTAGTACAATATGGCCGACTTTTGTAAACAATTTATTAAAATTAACGATTTTAAAAGTACTTTTTCTAAATTTGACATAGTGGTTTTTGAGTCCATTTTTTACACTAACATAATTATTACATCTTATTAATAATTAATACTAGTCATGTTCCTTTGGTATGTGTGAATCCTTGCGATATTGCAGGCTCACATTCCATTAATATAAGTAATTTAATTGTAATCTCATTATATATAGAATTTACATCAGTTATACATACATAACGACAAAATTTACATGGATTGTGGCTTGAATCTCGATAGCGCAGTTGGTAGCGCGGTACTCTAGCAAAGTACAGGTCGTAGGTTCAAATCCTATTCGAGGTAAACTTTTTATTTATGTATTTAATAAAATTAATAATAACTTTAATTATTAGATCTTACTGTTTAAACTTCAAATTTTGTTCATTAAGACAAATATACGAAACGGTAACGTAAAGAGTGTTTTGAAAATAAGATCACTGTTAACTCTCGGGCAAAAAATATAATAATAATTACTATTATTGCTGCAATTCTTAAAAAAGAATTATTTTTTAATAAAAAATAAAACAAGAAACAAAAACACGTGATTGATGTTCTTAGCTTCATAACACTGAGAGTGAACGACTATTTCTAAAATTCTCCCTTCTCTAATTAAAACATATATAGCAGCATGATCTCGGTGAGCGCTACTCACCGAGCAGGTGTTTCCTCATGTTCTCCATCTCTCTCTATGAAATCTTGTATTTTTGTCGTTACATAATATCTTCAAACTGATATTTATTATTCAGCCTGAAAATACTTTAAAAAAATGAATCTTGGTTGGATTTTCTGAAAAATACGTTATTTATTCGTATTTTTAGAAATTACATTAATATTAATGAAGCATTTTTTGGATGAATATACCTTTATGAAGATTATATAATAAATCTATGCCAGTTAGCGAAGTAATAATTTCTTTTTCAATGTTATTAAAGTTTATTATACATTGAATTTCGTGGATTTTGGATAACACATTTTTTTTTGGTTTTTTACAAAATTTGACTATTTACTCAATTTTTTAAATGAAACAAAATATACCACCTTAAAGTAGACCTCAAGCTTAAAAAGATGTACCGGTAAAGTTTCAATATCACATTTTAAACTATAATCTGTCCTAACCTCCAAATTCAGTACGAGTTCTTATGGAGTAGCTCTCTCTTTTACTATCTTTAGTCATTTCTAAATAACGGTATTCTTGTTCTTCATAGCGATGTTGTCAAACGTAAAATGTAATTTAATAACAAATCAATATCAACTCCGTGTACTGTCAAATTTATTGCTTGCTTCTTCTACGATATTTATCGAATTAAGCTAACTCCATTTATTCAAAATCGTTCTTTTCACAACGCCTACATCTCATTCCAGCATCTTATAATATAAGGTAATGATGAATAATTTCTATAATTGTAGGAGTGAGATTATTTTATAGAATTTTGTATCATATGGAGATGTAGTCCTGAAAACATAAAACGACATTGTGGAAAACACTTCAGCCATAAGGAGAAATGCCTTATTATGGAAGTACTTAATTATTTCCTGGCCACAATGAACGTTAGTGCAACTGTTACAGAAGCCAGTAAAGATTTATGTTGCGTAGTATCTATGCTATCAAAAAGAAAGGCCAAACCAGAGCAGTAGCTAGTCCGAAAAAACGCATGAAACTCAATGATCGTCTGCATGTATATGACCAGAATAAACAGTCAATTATCCGACGTAAAGTGCATAATTTTTTCATTGAAAACATTCCACCAACAACGAATAGAATCCTTTCTTCCATTAATGGTAACGGTGATGTATCGAATTTTAAACGCAGTACACTATTCAACCTCTTGAAAGATATGGGTTTCGAGTTTCAAAAGATGCGACGCAAGAGTACCTATCCTTGTTGACATTATAAGATGGAGGCATAAATACTTAAGATGCATCAGAATATTCCAGGAAGAAGGTGCTTAGTCGTTTTATTCGATCTCCAATTACATGTTTATAAAATAATGTCGTATTTTGCATAATTAACAATGTTCACTTTTTAGGTAAATATATTGTATAGACCGATGAATCGTGTGTTAACGTGGGACACACAATTAGTAAGGCATGGTGTGACACCACTATCGAAAGTGGTCGGCAGGCATTCGTTCAAGGGCTCAGTACAGGTTTAAAATCACCAAGTGGTCTTGGACCCCGATTTGCCTTAGTTCATGCTGGTGGCGATAATGGTTTTATTGCTGGTGCGGAACTTACTCTCCTCTGTAAAAAGAACACAGCCGATGTGCACAATGAAATGGATACAGCCAATTACGAGAAGTGATTTATCAATCAACTGATTCCAAATATATCAGAAAATTCAATTATCGTTGTTGACAATGCTTGTTATCACAGCAGGAAGGTAGAGAAGATTCGAACAATGGCGTGGCTTAGTAAGAAATAAATGCCCATTGAAGATAACATGTTGAAGTGAGACCTATTGGCTACTGTAGCACAAGTGAGGCCTCTATATGACAAGAATAAGCCTGATGTTATGGCACAAGAAAGAGATCATGAGGTTCTTCCTTTGCCTCCTTACCACTGCGAATTAAACACAATAGAAATGGCGTGGGCACAAGTCAAATACCACATTAAAATGAATAACAAGACTTTTAAAGTTAAAACATGGAGGAATTTGGTTACGAAAAAGTGATGATTGAAGATTGGCAATATTATATAGGTCATGTAAAGGTCGTTGAAGGTAAGATGTGGATAGCTGATAACCTTCAAGATGATATTGCAGAGTTTACAATAAACGTTACAGAATCATCATCCGAAGACCTAGAAATCTATTCGAGCGATTAAGATATACTGAACAACAACAAAATTTACACTAAAATACGAGGTGTGGTTATTAAATCAAAATAGAACGTTTTACAGCGTCAGTCTCGTTATTTAATAGCCACACTTTCTATATTACATTACAATGGAAATATATAATGCAGCTATAATCAAACTTTAATAAAATTCACAATCCCATGTATAGGGTAACCTAACCCATCATATTGCCATGTAATGTATCCCTACAGTACATACGGCCACGATTTTAAAAAATACAGTTCAAGGATTCCCTTTGTATAGATTAAGGGTAGTTTTTTTGCAGTATATTCATAAGTACATTGCAGATTTATCTAAATTTGTATCGCATTGCAAATATTTTTATTAATTTTGAGCCTTTGAGGTTAGAAATCGTGTCACTCGTACCGTAGGTATTGTATTACTATAACAGTAATACGGTATTATAGGTGCTGTAATCTATTGGCAATTTGGCAATCCTGCACTGTTTTTTCATAAGCACCATACTGAATTTGGAGGTTTGGACGCGCTATTATTCAAACATAACAAAGAAGAAAAACTTATGATTTTTTGGTTTTTTGGATTTTATCTACAATAAATGGGTAAGTTTTATCTTGTACTCGCCCTCTTCCACAACTCACGAGCCGCCACTGTTATTCATATATTTTATTAAGTTAATAATTTCGAAGAAACTGTTTTCAGATGAATGTAAAAATTCAAATATATACATCTATTTAAAGTATTTTAATTCATGATTCTAAAGCATTTTCTTAATTTAAAACTGTAAAAGAACTTTATAATAAATTTGTTTTGCATATTTAAAAGCTTTCACTGATGTAAATAACGATCCCTTGCTAATATTTCAATTAACTTTGGCGCCTATAAGGATATAACTATTTAACATGATTTATTTGAATACCACAAAATCAATGACCTATTATCGTTTTCTACAAGAGGTGTTAATTTTGGCGCATTCAAATCTCTAACAAGGATTAGAAACTAAGCAATGCGTGTTGTCTTAAGGCCGATAATTAAGGTGAAATTTTCACCCAAAATCACTAAGAGCGTAAACCAAACAATGATAGATTTAAGTGGCGGAGTAGTGCGGTCCCATTACCAAAAGGTCTGATCTAGTTTGAATTGGGAAATAGAATCGTTAACTCCAATAAGCAGAAAATCGGTTTAAGTTTGTGACCGAACGATTGATGCTGAATAATGAAATTAGTCAAACATCTTGAAATTTTGATAGATAAGTGAAGAGAATTCTGTGAGACGTGAAAGCACAACTTTATCTGTGTAGTAAAAATTTCACTATATATAAATTGAACGTGCGTGATTTATTCTGGAGTGGTTGGTTAATGGCCGAGTTTGTGTAAGATATCGTAGAGTAAAATCACGAACAGTAGGGTAAAGCACGTGCATATATAGATTTTACACAGATTTGCTCTGTATTCCATTAAAATATTTTTCAGTATAAAAGTAAGAGTAAAAGAAAAATAGATTCATTAAAATTTGATGTAAATGTAAAGCAAATTTAAATAACTTAACGTATTCAATCGTTATGCTACAAATGCATAAAGCAAATGCTACCTTAACTCTCTCACAATTTCAATACCCTGTCAGCTTTTAACTAAAACTATTTTAATCAACCTTAAAGTTATGACGGTAACAGAATCTTAGAAATTGTCATTTATACTACTGAAATTTTCCAGTAAAATATGTCATACGATATGGCTATATTACTTTCACACATGCTATTATAGTCTGCTGGTAATTAAACTAAAGTTAAGTTATGGGTGAATATAATTTTGAGATTGTAACTTTATTGCTCGTTACAATGTATGTAATAGAGACGCGAATACTGAAATACCATGGCACGTGTGCATGAAAGTAGTTATATTGTTTGAGATTATGTACAGAAACTGAATCACTTCAATAAATAAGAATTTCTTATGAAAGTATATTTGTTAGATTACAGGTGCTCGCAGAGAGGAATTACAAATTTTAATACTCCATGCGTGTAATATTGCATTATTTTGTGCTAAAGCGTAACCCGCTGAACTTGTTTTCACAAAGTAAACCGCATTTCTTTAATCCTGAGGGTAATAATACTACATAACCTATATGAACTTTAAATTCCATTTTGGAGGGCTGTTTCCCAACTTCACACGGCGTATTGTAATTAAATTATAATGAATCTTAAAAAATTTGAAAATTCGTAATTTAGTACAGTAGAACAATTTTTTTAATTTCATGCTGTTTATAAATTGAAGTATACGATGTTTTATATCACTTTTTATACACTACAGAGTTAATTCTACGTGAATAACTTTTCTCATTGTGAATATTAGCATATTTAATTTAATTAAAATTTTGTGTCATGTATTTGCAAATGATATTTCTCGAATTGTAATCTAACATTAACACTGGGTGAATTAGATTAACGCATTCTATGTTCCGTTTTCTAAGTAATTAATTATTTGCAAGCAACTTTTTAAAAAGTTATCATTATTATATTGTTAACCCGTAACTGGTGACGTAAAGAAATTTGACGCCAACGGTGACGAGGAGTCTGTCAGACTCCCTTAATTATTATAATCATTATTAGTGAATTTGATGGTATAACTAAAAATTCGGTATGTTAGGCGATTCATTATTATATTTTAAGTATAAAAATGTGATTTTTTTAAGCTAACAAAACATAAGTACTGGGTTACCCCTTGTTCTAAAAACATTAGCAAATTCTGAAAAAGAAAACACTTTACTCTTAAAAACTAAAAATCACAATTACAAGAGCCTAAAACTAAACAAAAATGCATTTTTCTTATAAAATAAATTTGATAAAATAAAAAAAAACAAAGCAACACAAGTATTATCCCTCGGAGTAAAAAACTGTCAAGGGGCAAATCAGTCATTTCTGGTACAACATTCAATACACACTTTTCTTGCACATTGAAGACAAACAGGCCGGCGACATTGGTGGCAAACATATTGCGTCTTCCTCTTCAGTCTAGGAGGACACAAGTAACAGTACTTTCTTTTCCCTAGTACATCTTCCTGCTCTGGCTCTGGGACAATATTCAGAATCCTTCGGATACCATTGCGAATCTCCAGTGGCAATTTTAAATTATTGGCTCTTCTGTGCATGTGGGGTTTTACAAGATTACTTGCCAAATCCTTCAAGAATGAAAAGCGTTGCAACGGTTGATTATCCTTGTAGCTGTTGTATAAAATAAAAGCATTGATAGCTCTCATGTCCACTATTTGGAAAAATATTGCCATTGGCCAACGACGAGTTCTTCTACTTGAACTATATACGGCACATTTTTCATCAGTTGAGTCAACTCCACCTTTCGTTGCATTATAATGAAGAATAATTTCTGGTTTACCATCACCGGTGTCAGAATTCGACTTGCAATGATGCATTGATGAAATCAACAGTACTGCTTTGCTTTTTTTAGGCACGTATGATAAGAGTGTCATATCTGATGTAAAGCCATATAAAGAGGAATTAACTTCTCTGGTTTTGCTTGCTAGAAATTCAGTTGGTATTTCTTTTTTGTTCTTTCTCAGCGTGCCTACATATGTTAGATTCCTTTTCTTCAACTCGCGCACTAGTTCGATGGAGCTAAACCAATTGTCAGCTGTTACGTTGCGATTGGTACCATTCAAAGGCTGAGCTAACCTTATTACGCTTTGTGTGGGCTTAGCAAGTTTTTTCTCATCCGCAGATAATGTTTGGCCATCATCCTTGCCACATATATATATATATATATATATATATATATATATATATATATATATATATATATATATATATATATATATATATAGCATCTGTGAGCTTCATAACTTTTAAGCCGTACTTGTTTGGTTTTGCTGGCATATACATCTTAAAACCACATCTTCCTCGGAAGCCAACCAACATTTCATCGACACAGGCATGTTCCCCAATTGTAAATACATTCTGAGCATTTTGAAAGAATGTGTTGAACAACTCGCTGATGGCGGCAGCAGGATCACTCAGCTTACGCATAATTCTGTTTTGGGGATTGTCGAACCGCATGCAAGATAACAGAGTAGCGAATCTTTTCTGACTCATTACTAATCTAAAAATATCCCTTCCTGTGCCATCGGTGGCAAATATAGAAGCGATATCTTCATTGTTAGACTTGAAAATTGCGGTGTAAAAAAGAAGTCCCACGAATGCCTTCATTTAGACATCATCTATAGGACTGAGCTCTGGTTTGTCAGCTCTTTTATACGTTTTAGACATGTTCTTCAACTTTACGTTAGTCCATCGTACGATAAGCCCTATCATTTCACCAGTGAAGAGTAGATTCCAAACATTGTCCGTCTGATTATGATCCGCTATTGTCGCTGGAGCTCTTATTCCTGGCAGATTCGTCACGATGTTGTGAAGTCGCGTACGTGAGTTTCTGCTTGGCTCTATGCTTGACCATTTGAACTTGTTTTTTCCGTAGTAGTAATGTTTCCTTGCAATGTGGTCACCGCTGTCTGAAGATGTTTCATCAGCCGTTTCCATATTTGTAGTGCTCACGTTGGCTTCCCAATCACTATCATCTTCTGGAACATCTTCCAAATCGGACGCCGACTGTTCCGATTCGCTATTGTGATCAGATAACTCAAAATCGGTATTTTCTTTAACTTCATCTCCATCTGAACCACTATCAACTTCATCAAACCACTTCTGCAGTGACGTCTCAAAATTTTTATCACCTGACCTAACTGCCTTTGAAGTTGAAGGAGGAAGATCCATGCTTTAAAGTCTAAAAATTAAAAATTTAACATCTATTCCAAGCCCTAAAAAAATTACACTTACGATGACGTGGAGTCTAATAGACTCCGCCAGAACTTTGCAGGCACTTGTTTCCGCAATGACAGCTCGAAAGCGACTGACTTGGATACTGTACGTTAAGCAAGACAGGGATTGAAGGTACATGGAAAGGGAAACGAATTGCGCGCTTATTTAAAAAAATATACTTCTCGCAAATTTCTGCGGAGTCTGGTAGACTCCACGTCACCAGTTACATATTAATACAATGTCACGTGGCAGTGATTTATTGATTATTTGCCTTTAATTGTATAATTATAAATTATTTGTCAATACGGTACATCTGAAATGTAGTATAAGTTCATACCAGTGAAATTAATAACGCATAAATGTTTGGAATGCTTTTAGATTGTAACGTTTTTTTTTATTTTGTCTTTTACGTATTTAAAAGAATTTGAAATTTTTATAGATAGTAATCGCACGTAGAACCTTTTTTTCTGAAAACGAGATTTCAGTTTTGTTGTTTATCCAATTAAGATAAAATTTGAGAATGAAAACGTGATTTACATATTGATATCGATATTTAGTAAAACCCTTGAGAGGAAAAAGCAATTAATTTCTTTGTAAATAAGAGTAGTTTGCAATTTTAGAAATATCGTCAAATTTAGTTATTTACGTTAAAATCGCGCCTTGTTACAGAACGCATTAAAATTGTTACTTTGTATTTAAATTGAGTGTAGAAAGCTGTTTATTATGACGTGTGGGCGACCATTTGGTGGATGCTACCTACCTTTGGGTGCAATGCTCTACGTCTAGCTCTTCTTTTTCGCAGGCCGGATCGTGGGGAAGGATTTAACAGAAATAATAAAAAAAGAGAGGGCGCCAATCGTCTTGAGGACGATAAAATAAATTTTTTATTTAAAATAAATTAATACTAATAAGGTTTCCCTTATTTTTCTAAATATAAGTAATACAAGTAATCATTGGTTCACGTTAATGAAACAATCAGCATTGCAAATAATGAAATTATCAATAAGGGTTTCAACAAAAAAAATTATTATTGAATTAGCTTAAAAAAACTGACCCTGAAGTATTTATCCAAGTACTTGTTTTATACTTGAGTCGTAACTCAAAGATTTCATTAAACTGGAAAGTCCCCCTTATTTAGTAAAAAAAGTTAAGCTGTTTGTTATAATAAATTCATTACACAAAGAAACATAAACTGTAATAGTTAAAGAAAAAGAATGCTGCCCTTTATAGATTTTAAGCGGTCAAAATCACTTAATAAATTTAAGCGGTCAAAATCACTTAATAAATTTAAATATATTTACAAGGTGGTATACTCCTTGCATTGAGAACTAAACAAAAAAGTTACTTAAAAGAGTTTGCAGAAGCATCTACAAAAGGATGAACATGCAGAAGTACATTGGTAATTTGAACGTTTGTTATAGAAGCTTAGAAGTATTCTTCAATAACCCCAATAGAAAAGTTAGGCATACAATAAGCAAGGCAACATTTCAACTGGTTACTCGGTATTAATTGACTATTCATTATCTTGATAATGTCATTAATATAGGTGTGCAATCAAATTTAAATCTGCTAGTGGGCACAATTCAGTAAGCACAAAATCATAATTAGTCCAGTTGAAGCATAAAAGTACACACAAGGCAATATGTAATCAAAAGAATTTAAATACACTTAAAGCTATACCAAACCAGAAAGCGAGTGGCTATCATAGGGTCAACCTGTGCCTGTCTTGGTTGAGGTTTCCTGACTGGATTCTCTGTCGGTTATCTCAATTGAATCTTCCGAGATAGCATTACCGATGTTCCCCGTAATAAATTTGTGTCCCTTAGGTGAAAATATAAGTAAAGGATCTCGTAAACCTAAACGTAACGACCTATAAAATTAGTATAACTAAAAGATAAGAAATTACTTCTGAAACAAACCTGTTTGAATACAGATCGTTGAAGGCTATTAAAATGAAAAAGCATGTTACCTCGTGGTAGGAGGTTATGTGATACGCACCTAGTTGAGCAGGTAAAAATGATGAATTCCCAATAAACCGGGATGTGAATCATTTAAATTCACAACATTATCAATCCCCTAATAGATGGGATGCTTTATAAATTAACGGAAATGTAATTCATTTTCTCACGTGCCGTTTATGCAAAAATCACCCGCCTAACCTACCAACTCGCGGCCAATTTCCGAACCATATCCTATAGAAGTTAAAACTGTAGAAAACTATGGATGTTAAAAAAATTGTAGCTCAATGATGGTTAGTGAAAATACATTAATTGATTGACGGTAACAAAATCTAATGATGATATAGTGAGTGTGGACACTAAGTTTTAATGTTTATAACAAAAAAATAAGTAACCGGTTTCGGACCGTAACATGGAGTATTTCAATAAGATGTTTTGGATGTAAACAAAGAGTTAAGTTTTTCGGTACGAGCCATTAACGTTTAGAGTCGCTAAGACATCTTTTATTTAAGGAAAAAATTAAGTTTTAATTTTTGATCTGTAATAGCGCGGAAAAGTTGCCTTTTGGTGAAAGTAAAGAGTATTTATGTAAAATAGTACATACAAATTGTATTACAACTTTTTGTATTATGTCTAGAGGTACCGTAAGAGTAATACATTAGAGTAAAAATATATTTTTTGTGACTTTTCTAACATTTTTCACGTGTCTCCCAAATGCAATAAAAACATTAAAGGGGACAATTTAATACGAATAGTAAGACAAAAAAATATTGCATCGTGATCGTAAGACAGTCATCCGGTAGTCACATGTAAAGTTATTTTGACGCATCATGTATGTGCAGTATTTTGATAACGTATGTAACGTATTTTGAGTGCAGCTGAAGTGAGTTCGAATGAAAAGATTTTTTTCTTGTTTTGTGCGTGTGCTTAATATCAGTGGTGTAAATGATACGCCAGTGGATTTTTAATGAAACCTTATTTATCGTATGGAGGAATATTTGAATGTTATAGAAAGATATTCGTGCTGAAAGCGTTAAATTTGGTTGAGAAATAATGTTTTGAGTAAATTTTTATTGATACGGCACTGCTAAAACTACTGGTCTTTTTACTACTGTGTATGAAGGAATTTGAACTAAAGAAATAGTTGTAGACGTACGATTGAGCGAGTTTGTAGTATATTGAAATTGTATTAACGTGCAGTAAGGAATATGGATGCAAGGTTTTGATTGTCGAAATTTTTGATAATATTGTGCAATATTGGTAAATTGAATACATATGTATACGTAAAGGGACATCAGAATAGGATGATTTTACGAAAATGATGCGGAAATAAAATTCGTGTACATAATAGATATATATGAAAAGACGAAGGACGACCTGGTGAATATACTGAATGGATGTGGTTGAGTCCATGTTGGACATTGTGACGCGATGTAGCGACACAGTGAATACGCGATGATTATGATACGTAGATTTTGAATTTAGCGCTAGATGCATTTGGAAAGGAGGGCTAAAATCATATAAGGGAGTGAGGAATAGATAAGGGAGAAGAGAAGCTTAAGTGTTGACTAGAATAGACGTCGCGCGCGCTAAATTACGATTAACGCTTAGAATGTTTTTAGTGCGGGAGTTTTGTTTATGAAAATCATAATGTGTGCAGCGTATAAGTAGAACGACTGCAATAACCCTTAGTCGGATCGATAATGAGTAAATATTCATGAATAAACGAAGTAGTAAAGTGAGGATTGAAGGAAAAACCATTTTATATTATTTTTCTTCAATAAATTAAAAGTGCTTATGCAGATCTGAAATTTAAACAAGTATTTTGTTAAAAGTGTTTAGTACAGTGCGTGACTTTACGAAAGTTTTTTAAGCTGAAGTGACCACTTAAGTTAATTGATCGAAAATTGTAAAAGTATCTTAAACAAGTGGTGGTTTTATGAACGTTCGAAGTATATTCGTAAAATCGTCACCAAATACAATTCGATGGTATAAAAAACAAATAAGAGATTCCATATCCAAAGGGGAAGCAAACATACCCTTTGTGTTAAACGTGTATGTAGTGAGGAGCTAACATCTATACATAAATACGATGTTATGCTAAATTAAAGAAAAACAAAAGGGACCATGAAGACACCTTAATGAACAACTGTTCGAGGGTACGTTAAAGGAATACGATTGTTGTAGGTGTACCCAAAGTGTTGGCCAATTTAAAGGTCGTTAGCAAATAAATGATTACATCTCACCGATTAAATGGACTACATATCATACCGGCAGGAAACAGATTAAATTACCTTTATTGTAAGAATTAGCTATACGACTCATTGACGAATACGAGCACGATCATGATTATTCATTTTAGTTAAAATAAAAAAATAGGCAGTCGATATTTTTTTAGTTCTAAGAAGTAGGGATTTCTTACTTAGGGCTGTTTCGTGATTTCGACTACGATTGTGTAAATATTTCTCCACAATATATGTACAGAATGTTTAAATTATTTCGTTGTTTATTTGTGATATTGACTTGACTGGTTTCATATTTTTAATAATGGAAAATGATATTTTCCTTATTTTATTTCGGAGATTAAGGATCGATTTGACATCTTGTATTGGCCAGATCGTTCACAAAATTGCAATAAAAATTTGGAAAGTAGAGCAGAACATTAGTAACAAAATACTCAATTTTGGATTTAGTATTTCCATAAAGCAGAACGTATATATTTGAAGTGATAAAACATAAATACGTTTACTACGATCACTAGAGTTGACATTTTAGTAAAATATAAAGAGACCATTAATGAGGAAAGCACTAATCATTCTAACTAGTTAATTAGCAATTAACGAGTTGTTTTCATTGGGATAACGAAGATCATTAAATCGTTTCGTTTATTCATTTTGTGTTAGTGGTTTTTGTAAATTAGGCATTGACTATTTATTTAATTTTAAAGTTCATTAACCGTTTCAGATTTAAATTGGTAGATATGCGAGTGACATTTTAAAAACTACATAAATTAACGTTTTATCTTATTTTTATGAATTGAAGTTTCCATTTATATAGGGTGTGTTCAGTAAGTTATAACGACCCGTGTATCGCCCATTTCCACTGTAGCTGGCTTGGCAACTCGCTTACTAATGTATGCATACGCGACGTCTAGTGCGGATTGGACGTGTAACAGGGAGAGCGTCCGGGCGTTGTGTGGTGACAGGTTCACTGACAGTTTCATTTGCGTTGTTGTATGCAGTGGAGTAAGTTGTGTGTCTCCTGTAAATCAGGGTAGTGTAAAATATCTTGTTAGTTTTTAGTGCTGCTTTACTTTAATGAGTTAATATGACTCAGTCAAAACCGGTTAAAGCAAGGCAGACTTCGGAATGTCCTATTTCCGGAAAATTTACTGATTTATGTGATGTTGTATTGCCAACGTACAAAGATGTGATGAAGTGCTACTGTTTTATTAGACATAACCTTAAATTTACGTTAGGGAGAGATCCTACTGTAAGTAAAATATCTGATACTTCCTAATTCTATAATTTCACAATTGATAAAAGTTTACCATGGTAAATATAGGAACTTATTAAAGTCTAAAGGCTTAAGTTTGATTCAAACCTCGTAAAGTTTAGAGAACAAGCTAAATGTTTATTTAACGTGGCAAGTGTAAAAATGTTGATACTAACAATTGTACAAAAGACAAGAAACTACCACCTCTGGAACAAGATTTTTTAAAAGACCAACGAACCACTAGAAAAATGGTTATCAGTAATATTGATATGGTTACTACGAGCGCTTTGAAGAAGAAAGAAGAGAAAAAAAGAAATACGGAGACTAATTATATTTAAACAAGAATACAAAAAAAAAACAATTGTGCAACAGAAGTGTTTATTGACGACAATGATATTGAACACGAAGAGCAACTAGAAAATGAAGACAACTTAAATGTGAACCTTTTTAAACAGACAAACCAACCAGGTGCTTCAAATAGACAGGAAGAGTTAAATCCATCAGACCTTCCAATATACAAAAAAATAAGAAAACAAATGCGGATATTTGTGACTGCAGCAGCAATATCAAGTGCTGCTTTACATGATTTAGGCATAATTACAGAAGGTGCTAAAAGCAAAGTTATCGACCGCCTGAAAATCAGACCAGCCAGGTCAAAGAATCGACCTAGCCTAGTAAAGGACAGTAAACGTCATACGGTAATTGAAGGATTATTTTTCGACGGAAGAAAGGATAAAAAAAAAGGGAAAATAAATGTTACAAGAAAGTGATTACAGAGAAGCATGTCTGACTTATAGAAGACCCTGACTCAAAATTTTCAGGCCATATAACACCAAAATCAGGTTTGGGAAGAGAAATAGGAGACAGTATACTTGAGTTTTTCAGAAATCAAGAACAACCTTTCAACTTTACGGCCATTGGATGTGGCGGAACAGTTGTTAATTCTTGAGTGAAGAATGGTGTAACAACTTTGAGAACGAAATAGGTAGATCATTGCAATGGTTAATCTGTTTTTTTCATGGAAATGAACTGCTACTACGTCACCAGTTTTCTCATTTAGACGGCAAAACCAAGGGCTCTAATGAATTTAAAGGTGAAATTGACAGCAGTTACAAAATTGTACAAAATTGCCAGTGAAACATTTTTCGCCAATTGAAAATAACCTGCCCTTTCTAAATAACGTTCAAGATTTAAGTACAGACCAGAAGTACTTAATGAAAATTTAGTACTCATGGATCCATCCAAGTTTATTCCACTATCACGCTATCCTAATGATGATATGAAAAATGCTATTGATCCAGTTATACAAAGAAACGGGTACTTTGCTGCTCCAGAAAATCCTATTTTATCTAGGCTCTGTGATGAGCGCAAACATGTAAGAGAACTGGGTTTAAGGTGGGTTCTGAAGGCTAGATCGGAAAACAAAGGCGGTGTCAGGAAATTCAAAATGCCCAATAATATACTTTGATTCAAATGACTATATTGACATTATTTCAGGGCGTGACAGTGGAGTCACCCATAATAAAGCATGTAAATGTAAACGTGAACGTGAACGTGAACGCGAACGCTAACGCGAACGCGAACACGAACGCAAACGCGAACGCGAACGCGAACGCGAACGCGAACGCGAACTCGAACTCGACTCGAACGTGAACGCGAACGCGAACGCGAACGCGAACGCGAACGCGAACGTGAAGGTGAACGTGAACGTGAACTTGAACGTGAACGTGAACGCGAACGCGAACGCGAACGCGAACGCGAACGCGAACGCGAACGCGAACGCGAACGCGAACGCGAACGCGAACGCGAACGCGAACTCGAACTCGACTCGAACGTGAACGCGAGCGCGAACGCGAACGCGAACGCGAACGCGAACGTGAACGTGAACGTGAACTTGAACGTGAACGTGAACGTGAACGCGAACGTGAACGCGAACGCGAACGCGACCGCGACCGCGACCGCGAACGCGAACGCGAACGCGAACTCGAACTCGACTCGAACGTGAAGCGCGAGCGCGAACGCGAACGCGAACGCGAACGCGAACGTGAACGTGAACTGAACGTGAACGTGAACGTGAACGGAACGTGAACGCGAACGCGAACGCGACCGCGACCGCGACCGCGAACGCGAACGCGAACGCGAACGCGAACGCGAACGCGAACTCGAACTCGATTCGAACGTGAACGCGAGCGCGAGCGCGAACGCGAACGCGAACGCGAACGTGAAGGTGAACGTGAACGTGAACTTGAACGTGAACGTGAACGTGAACGTGAACATGGACGCAACCGTAACCGTAACCGTAACCGTAACCGTAACCGTAACCGAAACCGTAACCGTAACCGTAATCGTAATCGTAATCGTAATCGTAACCGTAATCGTAATCGTAATCGTAATCGTAATTTATTTGTCATTTTCTCCGTTAACCAACGGAATAAGTCTCTTCAACATAACACAAACAGTACATAATACATGTAATACATAAGTATTAGCAGCTTGCGATAAAGCTGAAAAGTTCATTGATATCGCAAAAGCAATTAATGAATAATAAGTTTCGCTTAAAGATGATATTAGTTTCAATTTTTCTTAGTTTAGAAGGAAGCGTATTAAACAATTTCACTCCATCGATGTTTGGTGCTTTGGAACAATAGGTATTTTTAACCTTGCCAGTTACTAGATTATTTGGTGCCTGGTGTTATGGTTATGAGTTATAACTGTCTCAGAAAGTTTTGCTTATTTGACTAAATGTAACTTAGCAGCTTCAGAAGACATTCAGATGTTACAGGGAGTATTTTTATATTTTTCAATATTTCCCGACTTGATCTTCTCCGGTTAATGCCAAATATAAGCCAGATGATTCTTTTTTGTGAAATAACAACCTCTTGAATATCTTTACCCTGCCCCCATACTACAATACTATATGTTATAGCTGAGTATGCACATGCACATTATACGTTTAAAAGAGTTTCCGTGTCTAACATTGATTTCAAAGTTGTCAATAAATAATAACATTTATTTAATTTAATTTATAGTAGGCCTTGGTTTTAGCTTTTGACATGGTTTTTTGGTATGATCTTTCCTAGACCTTGAAGTAAATTTTTTACAAATTAAATATGTTAGAGTACCACAGTACTACAATAATTTAACTTATATAATTAAAATTAAAAATCATATTAAACGTATACATTGCGTTCTCTCTGTACAATAACATTTAAAATTATTAACAAGAAACCATTTCTTTGTTAGATTTAACTATACCCTTAATTGGTATGTCAAGCTTCTATTTGTGAATGCTTTTATTAGTGTTTTTCAAGACTTTACGATTAAAATTTGCTAAATTTGTTTGTTGATTATGAAATTTTTTATTGCTCCGTTAGAGGGTGTTTTGATTTATCATCTTCAAGGCAGTTTTGTAATGTTTAAATAGTTAAAGATATAGCTATTTTTACTAAAGTAAAATTAGATTCCATAGTGGGCTTTATATATTTGTTAAACTGATATGCTAATAGCACTCTTATACTTGCGTTTTCACATTTCATAAATTAATTTTGACATCTCAAATAGTTTCTGAAGCTATTTCCGTTTACTGAGGACCATAGCTAATTGCTATCGAAAAGTTTAATTCAAATAAAAGATAAATAAAAAATGCAAAATAAAGATAATTATTTTAATTATGCGTGAAGTTTAATATCACCACATCTGCAAGTGCATCTATTTTATTAAACATTCGCTCCACTGGGGGATAAAGCAACTCAATAAGGTATAAACTTAGTTTTGATTGTTTTTCTAATTAGGTTCATCAAAAGCGACCCGGGTTCACTATTTTAACTATCGTCGTTTTCACAAGACCGCTATTTCAGAGAATCTATGACTATGGCTGTTAAGCTCACTGTCTACATCAAATAGTGCCTGGGACACGTTTCTTTGTTTTTGTTTTAGAGTAACATAAAATTCCATTTACTCCTTTGCAATATAGTTGACTAATATTGATTTAATGTCTCATTAAATACGTATTCTACCTCGTCAATCAAATTGACACTCGGCTCATCAGCTAAGTGAAATTGGTGAAAGTGATTGAATTCGGTGGAATAAATATAGTTGATTGCAATAAAAATTATAAATAATTATAATAATTAGTATATTACAGGGATGTATGCGGAAATTGCACACTCATATTTGAAGAGTTTGATTTTATTGAGAGTAACTAAAATATACAACTTATTACCTTTGAACCACTGATTAATATTTAATTAGTGTAAATGAAATCAAGCAATTAGTTGATATATAACCATCATTTCTGAATTCAGTATTAGTATGTTTATGATGATTTGCATTAAACAATAAATATGAGTTTGATAACGTTTTGTAAAAGTACCGAGTAAGTTAGCAGTAGTTGTCTAAAAATTATTATACTAATCTTAGGCTTAATTTACACACTTTACTAAGATAGTGTTTTTTAATCGGCACTATACATTAAATACTGTACAATCTTTACACGACTCAACTATGGTGTACCATACGAAAAACAGTTAGCAGAAGAATAAATAATATTCAATATAATTATACCATAAGTAATTTAATGTGGTTATTCTAGTATATAATCCAATTATTCGACTACAATGGCTATTGGTTTTTAGGGAACTGAATAATTAGCTAATTTAATATCTCGCAGTTACTAAATGTGGGAAAATCCTTTTTCTTAAAACTTAACTGTTATGTTTTTAATTTTTCAAATTTGACAAAATTTTTCAAATTTGAAAAATTGTTTACTACATCTTTAACAATTTTTAACAAACATTACTACTGACGAAGATAACTGTAAGTGTTATCGAAACGTTTAGATTGTATAATTTAAAGTACACCATTAAAAAACCCCAAAAAAGATAAGTATTTTATTATGAGTGTTAATGGTGAAAGTTTACATTTTCATATTAACTGTTATGTATTTACCTAGTCATAAAATTAAAGATCCCCAAGGATTTATAAATAAATACTTTTACGGAAAACAGTGGTGTGAAAGTCAGGCATTTTCTGTTTCATTCAAAGCTTGTAGATTAATAATATGAAAAACAAAAATGCAATGACGAAAAGCTGCAAATGTAACACATACCAAAACTCTATTTGTATAACCAGAAAGTTATATCGTTTGTAGTCACATGAATTTTCCTTTGGCTTAATCAATTTAGTTGTAGTTTGGTAATGGCCCAATTAATAGGAATGAATATTGAATATGTAACAAAATCATTCCGTTAAGTCCTTAAGTTCCCAGTTACACTAATCTCTTAATATTACACTTATCCTGAAGCCAAAATATTTGACAATATACTTTGGGTTCTAGAATCATTTATTGTGCTCTTATAGCATTCAACTATAGTACTGCATCTCGTTTGAACACTTTATTTCAGCGATAGGTGAAACGATTTGGTTGGAATTAAACTGTACCCAGAAAACGTCGCACTATAGAATTATAATTGCTTTTAAATTTTAAGATCCCATTTACTATAACAGTGATTATGTACAAACATTTTTAATACAGCTGGTCTTAGAACATATGGTAAGACAGAATCTATAAATTAAAAATGTTATTAGTTCTTTAAAATGTCTATTAAAGCGCTTTGTGAATAGAGTGCAGTTTTTAGCTATTTTGCATAGAACATCGCTTTAGAAATCCAACAAATAACCACAGGAAATTTAATCTTAGTTTCTCAGTTTAAAAGGTTTTAATGGAAAATGCATTCGGAATTTTAAAGAGATCATTTTGGTAACTTTAGAATTACTTTCGTAATTTTTATTTCAATTTTTTGCTTTAAAAATTCATTGTTAGTTTTAACACTTTCTTATTTCTATTCCTCCAAATTAAATTTTAAAAGTATTAAATGAGAAATTTACTCAGTGTAAAGACAAAGTAAATTGCTAAAGATCAAATTATTCCATTGTATCATATTTGAGCACTTACTATGCATTTTCTTATACTACACCGATTTCTAAGTTTACAATTTAGAATATGCTTTGTATTTTATAATTATTTAGATCTTGATTTCATTGAATTGTAAATAATGTGTAGCGAGAGAATCCCTATTTATAGTACTATTTTCTTAGTTCTTCGGCTAGAGTGAAAATAAAGTCTCTTATTTTTATTTTACTGCCTACGACTTCCTTATAAACTATCCAGGCGTTGATTGTGGCAAGATCTAAATCATTGTAGAACACATGAACTGGCCACCTACGTGAACCAGCTTTCGTAGAATATTTTCTAGCCATTTGGTCCAACACATCTACCCCAAACTTTGATTCATTGCAATACAACGCTGTCTCAGGTTTCTTCTTTTTGCATCATCTATAGCCACAGTTGGATGTAGCAAAATGACATTTTTATTAACTTTACCCTGATAAATTGACAAGGTGCTTTTATCATTTCTCATTACTGTGGTAGAATATAACTCTGCCCTTTTATTCTTGATACAAATTGGTAATTCCCTTCTTGCTCGGTTCACTGTTCCCACTACCGTTGTTTTCTTTTTTGCCAGCATTTTTGCTAACTCTTGGCTGGTAAAGTGGTTGGTTGGACGCATATCATCTTTTCCTGAATAAGGAAAAACATTCAGGAGATATTTAGAATTCGTATCAATAGCTAGCCAAAATTTTACACCAAATTTATCAGGCTTATTCGCCATATATTGTGCAAATCTACATCTAGCTTTAATAGGAAACAGTTGTTCGTCTACTGTTAAAAATCTCATGATTTCACAAAATCGATTGTGTGACATGGTCTCACGAAAAAATTGCGGTTCCCAAGTAACAGAGCATAAACTGTCAAGCTGTAATGCTCTTCCGCCGTAAGCACCACGAGCTAGCAATATTGCAAGAAAAGCGTCAAGTTCTTGAAGAGACAATGACCAGTTTGTATCATCTCCTAGTTGTCGTTTAGCTTCAATTTCAGTGTATTTCTGAATGTGTTTTAGCGTTGTGTGATCTACAAACAATCGAAATTCACTTAGCACAGAGTTGGTCCAGGAGTATTTCGCATATCATTTCTCTAAATTGTACGGCCAACATAAGGTCCACTTGAATCCACAACTTCCCATATATCATTAGATTTGGATGATTGTTTACTCCCCACGGGTGAATGCATGTAATTTTTTCGTTTTGGATGGTGTTCAATGTCATCACTAATTTCATTAGATGTACAAGGATCAGAAGTGACATTATTTACTCTGACATCAGATTCCTCAGTTTGTTCACTACTTTTGTCATCAACAGGAACCGATTCATCACTTTTACCATCTTCGGAGTGGTTATTTGCTTTTTCGGATTTACATTCAGATAAGTTTTCCAACTCCGCAAGATAATCTACAGCATGTTGTTGTGTAATACCGCGAGACGACCACATTTTCTTTACTACGAAATTAACCCCGTAATAAGTACATAAGTGTCTCACAAGAACGTTCACTTGAAACTAATTTGAAATTTCAAAGTACTTGAATACATAGATCTCTATAGAAACAAGTTATAATTTGCATTTTTCATATCTCGGGCGTGCAGGTAAAAATAGCAAAGATTATTCATAATTTCGGACACGACTAAACAAGTTCTGACTTGCAGCATAATAATAGTAAAATACTTGTAGTGTTAAAGATTACTCGTTCGCAGCTAGGCTCATGCTTTCGTGTTTCACTATCGTCGACATACGTCCAATCACTATGCTTCCAGCATCGTCCGCGTGTTCCACTTCGTCATGCAGGGTAAATACTCCACTTTCCTTTTCACCTTTCCGATTGAACACCACAATCTCAGTTTTGTTCATATTTACCTTTAGGTCCATATTTTCACAGCACAGACCACATAAAACTTCCTCGGAGCAGTCTGTAGCATTATCACTTAATAGGACTGTGTCATCTGCGAACACCACAACTCGTAAATTTACGTCCCCAACCATTAGACTGTATGTATCGGTACATGCTTGCCTAATAAAATGTGTTATATATTGAACAACCACGGTAACACCACACAGCCTTGTCGCACCCTTGCTCAATATTAAAGTATTCACTCACACCTCGTCTCAACCTAACACATGCCCGGCTACCGATATATATTGCCCTTATTCCGTTTATTAGACCTTTACGTACGTCATATTCATTTAATATTTACCACAGCTTCTCCTTATTCAGTCTTTCATCCAAATGTAAATAATTGAAGAATTAAACAAATTAGATGGGAGAATAAGAATATTTTTAAATAGTGTAAAGGAAAATAATGCAGAAGAGTGAATATTGAACACACCAAGAAAAAATTAATGAAATTAAATAATTTATGGGAAGGCTTATACATGCAGAAGGCAAGCATATTATCGGTCGAATAAATTTATTAGCAGATGGAAAGGCTGGTCCTAAGTAAACAATATGAATCAGTGTATGAATTTGTACATGATGTTAAAAGAGATATTGTGAGAATAAAAGCTTAAATCTGACTTAATTGTGGAGAAATGGATTAAATTATAATGCACAATATTTTAAAAAGAGAGTTTTTGTACGTATATTAAAAAACCATCACTTACTGAATCATTTTTAGTGTAAAAAAATATAATTTTAGGGAACTAGTGCAATAAAAATTATAATGCATGCTACGTTTGCGTACGAACTTGAGGTAAAGCTGGAAAGGTAGAAATGTCAAAAATGTGTGGATTGATGAGAGAACTAACCTTCATTTGTGGTTGTTAAAGATTTTAGGTTATTACGTCTTTCATTTCATACTTTGAAGTAAATTGTTTAAGCAGGTGTAACATTATTGACCCATTGTATGATTATTACACAATTATAGTTAAGTCTAGTGTACGAATGCTGTTTCATGAACGCTCTATCACTATACTTTAGAATTGTTTAACCGGAAATCGAATCTTTCTTAGCAACTCACTAAAAGTTATTTTGATTTTTCAGCTTAAGTAAGTAAATGAAAAAGAGTCCAAGTGTAAATAATTTTTATTTCATAACAATACATTATAAACAAATAGACCCTTAGTAACCGTAACTGCAACATGTTCATACTCCCGAGGGAGTTATAGTAGGGAATTGTAGATCTATAATTCTCTCTAATGTACTTTGACAAATATTTGCAAGCTCCGTGGTAACAAAGCCTACTTAATTTACTTCCTCGCCGAACGGATGGGAAGTACTGTGTCGCTAAAAAATTTTCAACTATGTTTACTTGCTCAATTGCCTTAAAATGTTCGAAACCCCGTGCAAAAACAAATTTGAGCAAAACAAAATCTTGTCTGTGTGTGTGCGTGTGTGTGTGTGTGTGTGTGTGTGTGTGTGTGTGCGTGCGTGCGTGTGTGTGCGTGCGAGCGTGCGTGTGCCCGTGCGTCGGTGCGTGCGTGCTTGAGCGCGTGCGAGAACGCGTGGGTGCGTGCGTACGTGCGCGGTTGGGTGCATGCGTGAGTACGCGCGCGTGGGTGCATGTCCGTCAGTGTGTGTGTATGTGTGTGTGTGTGTGTGCGTGCGTGCGTGCGTGCGTGCGTGCGTGCGTGCGTGCGTGCGTGCGTGCGTGCGTGCGTGCGTGCGTGCGTGCGTGCGTGCGTGCGTGCGTGCGTGCGTGCGTGTGGTGTGTGTGTGTGTGTGTGTGTGTGTGTGTGTGTGTGTGTGTGTGTGTGTTCGTGTTCGTGTTCGTGTTCGTGTTCGTGTTCGTGTTCGTGTTCGTGTTCGTGTTCGTGTTCGTGTTCGTGTTCGTGTTCGTGTTCGTGTTCGTGTTCGTGTTCGTGTTCGTGTTCGTGTTCGTGTTCGTGTTCGTGTTCGTGTTCGTGTTCGTGTTCGTGTTCGTGTTCGTGTTCGTGTTCGTGTTCGTGGTCGTGGTCGTGTTCGGGTTCGGGTTCGGGTTGGCGTTTGCGGTTGCGCTTGCGCTTGCGCTTGCGCTTGCGCTTGCGCTTGCGCTTGCGCTTTGCGCTTGCGCTTGCGCTTGCGTTTGCGTTTGCGTTTGCGTTTGCGTCTGCGTCTGCGTCTGCGTCTGCGTCTGCGTCTGCGTCTGCGTCTGCGTCTGCGTCTGCGTCTGCGTCTGCGTCTGCGTCTGCGTCTGCGTCTGCGTCTGCGTCTGCGTCTGCGCCTGCGTCTGCGTCTGCGTCTGCGTCTGCGTCTGCGTCTGCGTCTGCGTCTGCGTCTGCGTCTGCGTCTGCGTCTGCGTCTGCGTCTGCGTCTGCGTCTGCGTCTGCGTCTGCGTCTGCGTCTGCGTCTGCGTCTGCGTCTGCGTCTGCGTCTGCGTCTGCGTCTGCGTCTGCGTCTGCGTCTGCGTCTGCGTCTGCGTCTGCGTCTGCGTCTGCGTCTGCGTCTGCGTCTGCGTCTGCGTCAGCGTCAGCGTCAGCGTCAGCGTCTGCGTCTGCGTCTGCGTCTGCGTCTGCGTCTAGGTCTGCGTCAGCGTCAGCGTCAGCGTCATCGTCAGCGTCAGCGTTAGTGTGTGTGCGTGCGTGCGTGCGTGAGTGCGTGCGTGCGTGCCTGCGTGTGTGTGTTTGTGTGTGTGTCTATGCGTGTCTGTCTGTCTGTCTTTGTGTGTCTGTGTGTGTCTGTGTGTGTCTGTGTGTGTCTGTGTGTGTCTGTGTGTGTCTGTGTGTGTCTGTGTGTGATCTGTTCGTGTCTGTGTGTGTCTGTGTGTGTCTGCGTGTATCTGTGTGTGCCTGCGTATGTCTGCGTGTGTCTGAGTGTGTCTGCGTGTGTGTGTGTGTGTCTGTGTGTGTCTGTGTGTGTCTGTATGTTTCTGTGTGTCTCTATGTGTGTCTGTGTGTGTTTGAGTGTGTCTGTGTGTGTCTCTGTGTGTGTGTGTGTGTGTGTGTGTGTGTGTGTGTGTGTGTGTGTGTGTGTGTTGTGTGTGTTGTGTGTGTGTGTCTTTCTGTGTGTGTGTGTTGTGTGTGTGTGTGTGTGTGTGTGTGTGTGTGTGTGTGTGTGTGTGTGTGTGTGTGTGTCTGTGTTGTGTGTGTGTGTGTTGTGTGTTGTGTGTGTTCTGTGTGTGTGTGTGTGTGTCTGTGTGTCTGTGTGTCTGTGTGTGTCTGTGTGTATGTGTCTGTGTGTGTCTGTTGTGTCTGTGTGTCTGTGTGTTCTGTGTGTTCTGTGTGTCTGCTTGTGTCTGCGTGTGTCTGCGTGTGTCTGCGTGTGTCCGCGTGTGTCTGTATGTGTATGTGTGTGTGTGTGTGCCTGTGTGTGTCTGTGTGTGTCTGTGTGTTCTGTATATGTCTGTGTGTGTCTGTGTGTGTCTGTGTGTGTCTGTGTGTGTCTGTGTGTGTCTGTGTGTGTCTGTGTGTGTGTCTGTGTGTGTTTGTTTGTGCCTGTGTGTGTGCCTGTGTCTGTGTGTGTGTTGTGTGTGTGTGTGTGTGTGTGTGTGTCTGTGTGTCTGTGTATGTTTGTGTGTGTCTGTGTGTGTCTGTGTGTGTCTGTGTGTGTCTGTGTGTGTCTGTGTGTCTGTGTCTGTCTGTGTGTATGTGTGTGTGTGTGTGTGTGTTGCTGTGTGCGTGTCTGTGTGCGTGTCTGTGTGCGTGTCTGTGTGCGTGTCTGTGTGCGTGTCTGTGTGCGTGTCTGTGTGCGTGTCTGTGTGCGTGTCTGTGTGCGTGTCTGTGTCTGTGTGCGTGTCTGTGTGCGTGTCTGTGTGCGTGTCTGTGTGCGTGTCTGTGTGCTTGTCTATGTGCGTGTCTGTCTGCGTGTCTGTGTGCGTGTCTTTGTGCGTGTCTGTGTGTGTGTGTGTGTCTGTGTGCGTGTCTGTGTTCGTGTCTGTGTGCGTGTCTGTACTGTAGTAATTTTAATATCCATAAAATACATATTAACGTAAAAACGCCAAGGTCCACATCTTCTATAAACAGTCAATAATGCGGTCATTTCAAAATTGCATAGAACATAATCGATATGTTTAAGGTCTATGTACAGGTTTTTATATGTTTGAAATATTTTTATAAAAATCAAAACTAGCCCTAATAGTGTGTGTGCGGAATAGATAAAATCTGTTTGTCTTCAGGTCAAAACTACGTCCCCCAGGTGAGAGTGTACAAAGCTTGGTTGGGAAGGTTTCCCAGGGGCGCAGGGCTTGTGACGTCCCAAAAAACAAAATGGCGGCACAATTGCCCGAGTACTAGAACTATTATACCTACCGATATGAATGAAGTAGATAATGTAATCAAAACTGTAGTATGTAATGAATCGGCTGGTTTTGATGAAATTCCACACTCCCTTCTAGGTAAAGTGAGTGAGTTTATCAGTCCAGTTCTTTCGGATGTCATTAATCTGTCATTCGTTGAAGGTATATTTCCAGACATTCTTAAGCAAATGATTATAATCCCTATTCCCAAAAATAGGCGATGTTCAGAAAATTGATAATTACAGAGGTATTACGGTTGTATCAGTATTTTCAAAAATTTTCAAAAAGAGTTATTATATTAGACTTCTAAATTTTGTAAATACCAACAACAGTCTGTCACCAAATCAATTTGGTTTTCGCAAGAATAAAACGCTGTGCCGTTCAAGCTATTTTAAACATAATATCTTATATTTTAGATCTCGATGTTCATCAGAAGGATGTAGGTGTTTTTTACGACTTAAGTCGTGCATTTTTGTGAATCATAGTATTCTGTAGGTTTGATTCATATCTGAGAGGTAGAACTCAAACGGTAAAAATGGAAATTCGTGGCGAAAATGTCTATTCTAGCAAAACAAACGTATCAGTTGGTGTCCCCCAGGGCAGAATTCTTGTTCCACTCTTGTTCATTCTCTCGGTTAACGACGTAGTCGATACGAACCATGAAAGTTTTATAACACTCTTTGCAGATGACGCTTCCTCTGTTACTACAAAATCTCAAGGTATTATTTTCAAAATACAGTCCTGATTAAAGCGTGCTTGTTAAAATTTATGGGTATCTAAATAGACTTTTCATGGAACATTCACGTAAATACAGTCATTAAAAGGTTATTGACCCTGAATTTTGTGCTCCGACCTTTACATGAAGTGGTGAATTTTCAATGCTTAATCCCCTATTATTACGCACATGTGTATTGTACTCTGAATTAGGCATTATCTGTTGGGGTAATTCTACAAAAATAGTCATGGTTATGCATAAAAGGATAATGCCCACTATTTATCGCAAACCCCTTATATATATATATATATATATATATATATATATATATATATATATATATTCAATTGCCCTATTTACCTAAAATAGAGAAAAAGAAAATATCAAGTAGTCTCGGATTTTACTAGTGTTGATCTCAGACATTGCCGCAAAACTTTACAGCTACAAAAGTAAACGTACCTTCAGGAAATTTATTAAAGATATTCTTGTTAGAAATCCTCTTTACATATTCAAGAGTATTTTACTGTCAATTTTAGTTATCCATAAGATATTTTTTTAGGAATATCAGAATGTATATTAGTTACATGTAGCTTTGTTGTCTTGTGACGTTCCTACACTTGTATCACAAGTCTACAGGATAAATATATTATTATTAGAGACTACTTTCTAGATCGATGACAAAAAAACTATTTAACTATAGTATTATCACAAAAATTCCAAAAAATATATTTCGTATCAGCTGAGGTTTCTAAGTCAGAATACGCTGCAGTGAGATTTTTGAAACTCCTTCAGAAATAACATAAGCGCCAATATAAGTGTCATGACATATACAATGCATATCACTCTAGAATATTTTATTAAAACTTTATAAACCAACAGTCCCGAGTCGATTGTATGTGTTCGGATTTAACAGGTTTCTAGACCGTTTTATTCTTTCATTCAGTCGTGATCTAATTAGATCTGTTACATTCCAGTGAGATTGCTCCATAATACCTTCCTAATGATATTGAAAATATATCAATTAATTTAGTTATTTTCTAATTATTGTTTAATTTGGATAAGTTGTTGGGTCTCTGTCAGAACAATTGGATGAAATAGTATAAGAAAAGCTTGTCTTAATAAACCAATATAAGAAGCATGAGAAACTCACTACTTAAGGCTAGCTAACCTTGTATTTATGAGCAATAAAGCTTGGGAAACTACTCAAAGGAAGTTGTAACCTTACATATCCACTTTATTTTTACTCGGATAATTTCGTTAAACTGAAACAGGCAAGCTGAACCCTCCTAATAGACGTAGGTACTTCAGAACTCCTTTTCATTTCCACATTAAAGTGCGTTTCTAAATTAAGCACAAGTTGATGAAATTTTGCTTTTAAATTTTCTGGATAAAAACGTAAAATAATCTCGTGTAATATTGCAAAGCTTAAGTTGTTCTTTGCTTGCGCGTTATTTTCTATACGAAATTTTATAAATATGACTTTTAAAGAAAATTTATAAGGAATTTAGAATTTTATATTCAAAGTTCGTATCTTACCAGGTAACATCTATAATAGTATGTCCTGAGGCCACGCAAAGTGAAAAGTGAATATTTATGGAACGTTTCCTCGTGTTCCGTCTATTCCTATTATACAAATGTAGATGATGGAAGCAGCTATTGCCGAATGGTCTGTCTATTGAAACTTTAATGCATGAACTGAATGTATCTTATATGTTGGGGTAACATGCTTTGAATTTTTATAAAAATGATGTGAAATATTGTTGATCTGTGCATAGAATATGCATTACATCAAATGTTATATACATGTATACCTACTTATCTGATTATACTGTTGAATTTATGTAAATATTACTTTTTCAAACGTCAAATATTTTTTCTATCAATTTATTTTGAATTTAAATAAAACTGAAATGCCATATATCTTGTTATCGAAACCAGAATATTCTGTTTCTGCTTGACGATAAGAAAATTCAATTTTGAATTTAATAATCTTATTGCATGTTAAAAATATCCTTTTTTTTTACTTTTTTATATAAGTCGATCTAAATAAGAATAAAACTAATCTGGTACTGCTTTTACATTACAAGTAAAAGCTTTTATGTGAAAAAATTAACAGTACCAAAGCTTTATAAAATTTGAACGTGTCTAGTATTGTTCAAAATAAACGCTGAAACGAAATTTCAGTGTGAATGATAGAATTGTTAGCTTAATTAAGGGAATTTACGCTTCCTGGTAAAAAACAAAAATCGGTTCCTTGTTGTTAAGGAAAATATGAATCGGATACATCCCAGCCATAAGTTTTGGGTTCTTACCTGGATTTATACAATATTGTTTGTCGTATGTGGGTACACTCCGTTATAGAAAGCACTTTTGATATCTAAAACGGGATACAGTGTATCAGCAAAGTGAAGACATTTGGTTTTTTGTCCTAATTGTATCACTTACTAATTGCAGTCACTTCCAGGTTTTACAAGCTTACCTGCGGATGGTTCAGATTTTGAATTTGGCTTGTATAACACCTTGTTAGTGCCATTTTAGAATTATAAATTTAATAAATTTAATTTATTTATTTACATTACATTAAGCTGGAACATTTATTAAGTGTAAAGTTAAAGATTAATCATCAATTGTTCAAACCAAACAACAAACTATATCGCATAGTTATTTATTACTGTTTAAACTTTGCTACCTTCTCAACCAAATTATAAGGTTTCCTTATGTTGTAATAATTCATACAAAGTATTTTCTAATTTTGTTATAGTGACAGATAATATTTTGAAAAATTTTCTTTCTGATAACGAATCAAAGGTTTGGATTTAAATACCATTAACTACCACTTATAACCAAATTTATCAACAAAACACTAAAACTTTAAAATATATCAACTCTATGTCGACCATTCTATACCTATAAAAATGTGTTCCATCTTAATAGAAAGATGTTGCATTCTAAATCCAGATCTATAAATGCAAAATATGAATATTGTTGCAGTCGACCCTACACCACCCGCTGATAAACTGATTCTGAGTAGAATACAATTAGTAACTGATACTTTCCAGGTAGAAAACCGAAATAATAAGTCAAACTATGGCTATGTTTGTAGAATCATAAGTAAATCATGTATATGTGGACACACCTCACGGTCTCAGGGATGAGATTTAACAGCAACAAAAGTGTATAAGAATTTGGAATGTAATAGTTTTTAAGAATAGTGGATGAAGTATTACAAATGTGTTAATTGATAAAACACTGTAAAACTTATTTTCAAATTTATTTTGATTAGATATAATGAATTATTTAGTAGGCTTTAACATGATCTAGGTTACAGGTATGCAAAGCTATACAAAACCGTGTTTAACCCTACCGTAAGCGCGTGCTTTCTAGTGACACTTAGGCGCATGGAGGACAGCTGCCAACCATTCATCAAATACTGTTTAAACACAATCTTGTAACACTGGAGTTGTTTAAGTTTAGTTTGTTGATAGTTGTAGGTGGAAGTAACTTCCATAATACTAAAGAAAATCTAACGCTTTCTTTCATATAGTTCAAGTAAAGTGTTATTGTGGTTAAAGGAATTTGTTTGGGATGCTTTGTTTTAGAATATCCAGCAATTCACATGCCCGACGTCTTAGATTTCTTGAAATTTGCGGTACCTGAAACCTAATAGAAATGTGGGGTATTCCAAGTTCCCGAGCAATGTTCCCTAGCAAATTAGTTCTTTTCATTTTGGAATTAAATATCACTTTGAAAATGTAAAATGCATTTATGGCCCCTATATTTCTAAGGTGTAAAATACAACGTCTGGTATTGCGAGAAACGTTGTTATTATAGCAAACCTGATATTCCGAGGCAACTCCAACTTTGGTCATATTATAAAATGTGACCATTTCAGATTTCTTTTCGCCTCCTGTTGCCACCGCTTCATATCTTGGATATAATTCGATAGTTCTACCTATTATTGTACATTATCTTCCATTAAAGCTACTAAAGTTTCTATTTTGCTATTTGGTACCTTTAATTCTATTTATAGCGTCTGAACGCACACTTCAACTCTTCTTCATACGCTATGAAACGGATTCATTTTCAGTTTAAGCTCCTAGAATCGATTATCTGTAGGTTTGATTTCAATAAGGAGACTGGCCCAGACGGTATCCCAGCTATTGTGTTAAAGAAATGTGGCCACGAACTAGTACCAGTCCTATCTAAGCCGTCTTCGATCTTTATGTCTCCTGGGGAATTTCTTTCATCACGGAAGTTAGCAAATGTTCAGCCTATTCCCAAAAAGGGTGCAAGACCGGTCGCTCGAACTACCGACCAATTGTCATCACTTCAATTTTGTCTAAAATCGTGGAAAAAGCGATCAATCAGCAACCGATCTCGTTCCATGAAACCAACAAACTCCTTAGTGACCATCAATATGGGTTTACGCAGTCGTTCAACAGTTGATCTTCTTTGATATGTGACCCAAGTTTGGAATAATATATTAGAACAGTCCTGTGCAACAGTTGCAGTCGCTTTAGATATCTACGGCATTTGACCAAGTTTGGCATAATTGTTTACTTGCCAAATTCACCTCGTTTGGGTTAAATTCTAGCTTCTAGTTTCCTTGATAGAAGACGAATACCTGTGGTAGTTGATGGCTGTTTTCCAAAAGATGTTGGTACTAACTCGGGCGTGCCACTGGGATCAGTTATATTGCCAGGACTTTTCCTGCTAAACATAAATGACTTTGTTTCTTCAACAACTAACCCGATCCATTGCTTTGCTGACGACAGCACTCTTTATTGTAGTTCATCTCAGTCTATTCATAATGGTAATCTACCTTCTATGTCTCAAGACATTAAAGCTGGAATGGCAAATTCAATCAACAAAGACATTAAGTGTATTCACAAATAATCTAGTTAAATTTAGTGCTAATTTTGGCTTGTGTTCGCCAAAAAAGGTCGATAATTTCCTGTTGTAAGTATGAATGGCTCAGATCTTAAGTGTTAAGACTCTATTACTCTGTTGGGAATGACTCTATCTTCAAATATGTCATGAGCTGACCATCTTCTGTCAGCTACCAAAACAGCTGCTCGTAAAAGGGGCTTTTTGTTGCACATCTAAGCAGTACTTTACCTCCCGACAGTGCTGTATAAGGCCCAAATTCGACCTCATGTAGAATATAATTCTCACCTCTTGATTGGTGCTCCCCAATACGCTCTCGATTTCGTTGATCGTATTCAAAATAGAGCGATTAGGCTTATAAATGACCCGTACTTAACTTCTGACATACAGTCTCTGGAGCACAGAAGAATCGTTTCAGTTCTTTCTGTGCATTATCGGAATTCTAATGGCTATTGCGCTGCTGAATTATATCCTTTATTACCATCTTGGGCTACCTTTACTAGGAATACTCGGTTCGCTCATTCATATCATCAGTATGCAGTACAAATCTCCACTTGTCGTACCAAACGGGCGCAATCCACATTCTTCTACACGGTTTTTAAACTCTGGAAGGATCTCTCAAGTTCCTGTTTTCCTCTCTACTATGGTATGAAAAAATTTAAGGTAGCTACTGATAGGCATATCTTGGCAATTCAATGTCCCTCTGACCATCCTCCTAAGTGTTCCAGAGTGCTTTAGCACGATATGACAAATTTAGCATGTTCAGATCTATAATTATTAAAAAGTTATGAAAATCGCTTAAATCTAACACTTTTACCTTTGCCTTTAATGACTTTTCCACTTGATGGTGGAAAGAATCATCGGACAAATGTATGTCAAGGTCCGGAATACTTAATACTTAAATTTTATAAGGCTACTTCTCTACCGTTCACGATATAAATGAAAAAACAGAAAAAGGGAAGGTGTATAACCATATTGTTGTCGTACGGATATCTCGGCAATGACGAAAAATCCATAAAATACCAAGATAATATCTTTTTTATTTCGACGCGCTGCGCGTCGTGTCAAATAACGGCAAACGGTTTGTTAAATTTGTATTGATTGCCTAATGGCTCAAAACTTTCGTTGAAAGGTATAAATAATTCTTGGAATAAAGATTAGTTTTTGAAACATTTCAGAGCGAGGTAACATTATTACCCGAAGAACTTGTTACTTCATGATATTTGTAAATACTTACTTTTCGTAAACCAGCTGAAAATAATATATCATCCTTACTGCATCGTAAGATGCCATTTTGATACTCCTCTCGCGTAATCGCTACACTGTTGCGGTGCTTTTTCCAATTATGGCAAACTACTATCAAAGTAAAAAGTTTAGTCGCCTGATTTTAAACGTTTATATTTCGATTTTAATCAAACTTGCATCATAATCGATATTTATTTCAGTGTATGAGAACTTAATTTAATATTTCTTGTTACATTTAAGTCGTAGTAGCTCGAAATATATTCGAGAGAACACCATATTATACCACTTTTTCTACAAGATCAATCTTTATGAACTAATAAAGTCCACCTTTTCTTCGAGGTTGATGCTGACGTCATCACTTTCTATTATTTAAAAACCGTGTAACAAAGGAAGAATTCCACGCGTGTTAACTTCCGTAGTCTAAGCGCTATACGCAATATCTTTACAGGATGCTGTAGATTAAAACCAATAAAGATCGACTTTTTCTTAATTTATATAATTGCTATCCGACGGATAGAATTATATATTTCGTTGAACAAGGTTAACGTCTAACTGCTCGATGAGTTAACAGGGGAAGAGTTCAACGCGCGACCTCGTGTCACCTCTACTGAGAAATCGCAATTTGTATAGAGCGGCAAAATGGTTTCATGTATTAATGCATGCATTTTTAAGTAGGAACATGAATATTAAAATTGCACTAAAGGCGAAATTTCTAGATCTCGAAAATTATTTTTTTCAAATTACATAAATATATTTATATACAATCATCGCTATCTTCTTTGCCATACACCTCAATACCGTGAAAATCGTTATTATCATCATTGTCATCTGCTAAATTTATACCTAACGGTTCTATGCTGTCTACTAAATTTTTCTGTTCTCTGTACATATCTTCGACTTTCCTGGCATGATCGAGACAATTACGTCAAATGATATTTGGCGCAGTTTGTAATATTAACCTGCAAATTTCCAAAACGTCCTTTGTTTTGAACGTTGTGTCTTACTTCGCAACTATATTTTTGGCATACGCCCATATCAATTCAATTGGATTAAATTCACAGTGGGCTACTGGAAGCCATAACACTTTAACACTGTCTCCTCGTAATGTTTTGGCCACCTTTTCAAGAAAATATTGTTTTTTATAATTGTACATACTTCTTTCACTAATCCCCAAGCAATCCGCAGGACGCTTTGTAACTTAATTAGGAATAATTGCGTTTACCCCATTATTTTTTTCCGAATGTTTAAACTCGCCCGACATATATATATATATATATATATATATATATATATATATATATATATATATATATATATATATATATATAACACATGTATGGCAAAATATTATCACGGGTCTGACTTATAATAAGTAAAACAAAGACAGTACAATCAGTTCACGTGTTAAGTGAGATAGAATATACAAGAAACTAAAAGTGCTGATGCCATACATGCGTCTTTTGAGTAGGCTAGTATCAATGACACATTTAATTACTAATGTCAACGAGAATTGAAAATCAGTGTTTTTGCAAGTCCGACACAATATTCATGTAATTCCACTGAAGAAAAAATACAGATTATTAAGTAATATTATTCAGGAAATAATGGGCAGTTTTGCTATTTTCTTTGAAAACAGGCCAATTCCATCAAAAAGTACGATTATGCGTACTGTTTGTAAATTTTAAAGATGTGGATGTTTAAATAATTGTAGAAAATGCAGTAGCATTGATGGTAATGATGGTGAGTATCCTGGTCGAAACTTAAACGAAGAGCGCGAACTCCAAGAAATTGCAGTGTGTAGTTTAGCAGAAACTAATTTCCCGTGAAATAGTACTAAAATTGCTGAAAATTCCAGTCCTTTAAACATCCCATCGCCTAAGTAATGTTAGAAAATACCTTGCGCAAGTTGGAAAATCTTATAGAGTAGGATTTTGAAAAAAGTGTATTCCGTTCATTTTTAAAAATAGTTGGTTTTTCAATAAGAATTATAATGCTAAAGTTAAACCTTAAACTTAAGTTATAGTATCAAAGTAAATATTAATGTTCTTGTTTGTAGCTCTTGTAACCTTCTTCTTCGTTCTTCTTACGAGTAGTAATCGAACCTTGTCATAAATTCGCAATTGCAATAAGCTTCGATGTTTGAGGTATTATCATTTAATGTTTAAGTGTAAAGTATTTACTTAATCATTTCAAATAACACGCGCCTCTTTAACACCTTAATTGCTTTGATTTCGCTTAAGTAGACTTAAGTAGTTCATATTTTGTACCTACATGCAAATATGTACAAGTGGCAACATCGGTATAGTGCAAAATGTTGAATTTTGTCATAACCCTCATGGTTTTATAGCATTTAGCATTATTTCATTTTTGTTTTTCTTTGAATTATGATACGACAATTTTCAATTTTATCACTAAATAATTCAAAAACACTTTGGAATAGGAAGTAAACAGTGAGTATCTATTGAAATCCTATTCAAATCTGTAATAAAATACATGGTGTGCCATTTAAAAAAAATGAAAAAAATAACATTGAACACAATGGACCACCGTGTATATGTAAAGAAAAGAGTCTGCCATATGAATGTAGAAGTTAAAACTAGAGAACAGGAGACTACTTAATTGAATATTTTTTTTACATAGACATATCAATAAATTAGGAACCGTTAGTTGTAGACCCATAGTACCTTATATCGTATATATATGTATATATATATATATATATATATATATATATATATAATTTAATAAGAATAAATAATGTGTTGTTAAGTTTTAAACACAAATATTAGTTCGTTTACATTTTAATTACCGGTTAAAAATATTAGATCAGCTCATGCGCTTCAATATACAGGGCATGAACGCAACCAGTGACGAGGCTATATCGAATTTTCTAAATTTTCCTCTCATAAATTATCTATTTTACAAATATTTGATTAATTTATGATATTAAAACTATTTCCAGGTAAAACAAGATTTTATAATGCTTCGTAATAAAAGCAGAGGGGAATAAATGGTATTTTTTATTTTCTTTTTGATTTGGTTGAAAATTGGTATGTGGGGTACTTGTTGCATTCTAAACACATTTTATTAATACAATTTTTCGATATCTTGTCAATTTGACCTATTTATCGGCATCACGGTTAACATTTTTAAAAATTCCCGCCAAATCTATGTTCACGTGACAAATGTCACACTGGATTTTTTGGTTGTTAGACATGCAGAAATTAACCGCCCATAGTTTTTCACAAATTTCAATAATACAATTTTTCCCATATGTGTCCAACTTTATATATATATATATATATATATATATATATATATATATCTTACTTGATACTTTTCTTTTCAAAGAGTGCGCGAATTAATGACAAGAAGATTGGATGCATTGATTTATTTAAACCAAAATATCTCGAAAACAGTTGCTCGCAGCGACTTTCGACAAAAATGCCTTTTTTACGTAAAAATGGTAGGGAAATTTTGTCTACAAAAAAAAATTCAACAAATGTTCAAAATTTCCACCATTTTCCTGCATGCACAAGTTAATTATTTTAAAAAAAATTGCATTGTACTCTAGAGAATACTTCAGGACCATTCTTCAATAAATTGGCTTCTTGCGCATTAACTGGGGATGCATAAACTTTTGATTTCAAAGCATCCCACAAAAAAAATCGCAGGGTGTCAAGCCCGGTGATCAAGCCGGCCAGTTCACCTCATTTAAATGTTGTCTTACATTTAAAGTAAAACGAGGAGGTACACCATCATGTATATACCAAAGGTCGCGACGAAGGAGTAAGGGCAAATCTTCCAATAAAATAGGAAAATTTTGTATTAAAAAGTTTAAGTACTTATCTCCATTCAGCAGATTTGGCAGTACAAAGGGACCAATAATAAAACCATATTCATTATGGACATTGAAAATACCGTTTCTTGTAAAAGTAGCTTCATCTGTGAACAAAATTTTTTTACTATAATTTGGATTTTCGAATCTTCTATGATTATTAAATCGACAGAAAGCTAATCATTGATCAGGGTCCATGGGCAATATGTCTTGAACTTTTCGAATATGAATAATCAATAATTGTTCTTGGAAGACGTTATGAACTGAAGCGTTCAAAATCTCTTCTTCTATTTACATCGTCCTTATGGTTCGTCTGCGTTCATAATTTACACGGCTTGGTCGAAACTTGCCATTTTCGATATTAGCAAAAGTGTGCCGATTTGGAATTCCTACGGAAAGGATATTTTCCCTTTAAGTTGGTACACTTGTTCGACCGTTGCAATAGCAAAGTCTATACACTAAAAGCATATCCACCATTTCAGAATTAGTGAAACCAAGCCATAATAATGGATATTTATCAACGGAAAAGCGTTCAACTGTTGATATGGTAACTAAAAAGCAAAGGCGACCAAAGTTTTTTACCTAAGGAAAAGCGCTGGCGCAAATGTGCAATAGATTAGAAAATATTTTATCCCGGCTAAACCGTTAGTCTTATCCAAATTTTTCAGGAGAGAAAAAAAGATTCAAAATTAATTGAAATTAATTAAAACTAATTGTTATTTCGTAAAAAAAATAGGATAGTCAAATAAGTTATTTTGGTACTTTTGGATAATGTGCATGCATCATGTCAAGCAGAAAAGGTAGTAACTATTATTCCATAATAAAAGGGCCTACCGTGTAGCACAAGGAAGTTGTAATAGTTTAAACATGTCCTAATGGTCGCTTGTCGCGCCCTCTAGTAAATACACCGAAATCGATGATAAATTTGAATTTCTCATCCCAAGAAACCCACATATAAGAAATGTTATAAAATTAGCTCAAAGCAGTCGAAAGATATGAAAGAAAATGTGATTTATTTTTTCAACTTTGACACCCTGTAGCCTCGTTATTATCAACTTTTGGATTAAGGCAAGTTTAGTTAAACCGGCTTATTTTTACGTAAGTAACCTTCGTTATCCCTTTGGCTATGCAATTTAGGGACACCCTGTATGTACTTTAGTAATACCGCTCTGTGTTCGAACCTTTAGATGTCCTCACTTAAGATAATATTTTGGCGCATTACTCCTCCTCCTCCTTATTCAATAACAGCACATTTTTTAGAACCGCATAATCGTATAATCACGAGTGTATTTTAAGAAAATATTTTTACATTTATATTATTTAGGCAATTCCTTAATATTATGAAAAAAAAAAGTTTACTTACTTCACGTAGTGAGAATTGGTCATGTTTGCCTGCTTGGGCAAATGAAAATAATTTAATATAATTCTCAAATTATGTTGATTTGCATCGGAAAATAAAATATTTATGTAAGTTTAAAGTTGTGCGTGTTGAAAAATGATACGATTTATAGTACCTTTTTGTAAATCAAACTACGCCAATTAAACACTTGGGATTTACATATTTTAACAACAATATCAATTGTTAAATAGCAAAAGTGTTAGGTAAATGGGCTCCAGCAATTCTGTAACATAATCCTGTTAGGTGAAGTCACTACACTTTTTACTTTGATAGTAGGCCCAAAAATCAATTCAATAGAATTGAAAATAATTAAATTGTATTTGTGATATTTTATAGAAGCAGGAGGCTTAGCATTTATATATTTATTAACGTTTGGAATTAAGTTTTTTATCATAAATGAAAAGTTTATTATTACACAAATTTAATTAACGTTTGCTAAAATGGCCGTCATATAAAAAAAAGAATTTTTATTACAGCCTGGTTATCTTGAAAGAAAATTAAGTAAAGAACTTCAAAGAATGAATTGTACTCTCATACAGCTAAAATTGTACGCGGAAGGAAGCTGAAATTGTAATTTGTCTTTGAAACGAGCGGCTAAAAGGAGACATGAACATAGAGTGCATTGGCGTACACGGTTCCTGTCACCTATATACATTCCTACAATTTATGGCCTTAGAAGGAATTATCTTAATAATTGTTGCCTCTTATACCAAAACAGTCCTTTCTTATTTATGCTGCATACGTTATTTCGGTATGATATATAATATTAAGATACCACTAAAATCTGGAACCATGAATTAATATACTCGTGAAATCTGAAGATTGACTTACGTTACAAATTAAAGCATTTAAATTCGGTCTAAAATTTTTTCCATTTCATAAAGTTTTTAATACCGTCATGTCATATAGTTTTAAAGATATAAACATTTCATTGTTTTATTGCATTTTCTGTTTAGTAAGTTTCCTTAATAATGTCATAAAAATGGCACTAAAACCAACACAGCATTAATCAAAACATTTCTATTTCTAGTTTATTCCATCTCTTTACTAATCTTAAATTTTATTTCTTTTATATTTTTATGTGTAAAATTTTGTAGTGGATGAAAAATGTTTTCGAATTTTGTAGAATAATAGAGTTTACAACTAGAGCAACACTGATAACGTAAAGGTAATACACTTTATGAAATATTTTCTTATATAGTGTATTATTAGATATCACAATATCGAAATAAATGTTTAGATAGAGGCAATACAAAAAGTCAACATTTCTTTGTTTTCTAGTAGATAATAAATTTTCCATTACCTACTTGCTACTTTTTTTAAGATACGGATACGAAACCAATTTCATTTTAGTGTCAATTTAAGTGAAAGAGACTAAACGAAAGCTCTGATCGCAAATAATAGTGGACGATGAAAATAGTGCACGGGAAATATGAAGTTTCTACAGAACGAGAACTTATCTTACCAATAAAAATGTATCGTTGACTTTTATATGATATCAGCAAAATTGAAGTTTAAAGTAAACTTCGGCATTATTATGTGTTTTACTGTTTCTTATTCATTGCTTTAAAATTCAAGGCAGCTTGTATGCATTTTATTAGATTTATGTTTGGAAAAGTAGGACTGGATCAATATCCTTTAGATAACCGTAAAATACATTTTCTAAAGTTTTGCATCAAAATTATATTTATTTCATTCCCAAATCTAGTCGTAATCTAATTTATACATATGTAAAGCACAATTTATCCTTAATTTTTAAACAAATAAAAATACTTTTAGTGGCGAATTGTTAGGAGGTTTCGCACAATAAACTTTTAAAGTCCAATTCTACCTCCAAAAACTTTTCAAGTAAAAAAAAGTGTTTTTGTATTTTCTGCCCTTTCTTTTAAATTTATACTCAACTTAAAAAAGTATATTTCGAGGCACCAGAAAATACGTTCATTTAAAATAAAAATTAATTTTAAGTTCAAAAGTCCAGGAAAAATCCTTTCACGCAAAGATTGCTTTAAAAGTGATCTATCTGTTTGCGGGAAGTTTTTATTATACAAAACTCTATAAAAAATCCATTCTTGCTATCCTCAACCTCTATCTTGAAAAAATGATGCTAAAGAACAGCTTTTGGGCCTGTTTTGAAAACATCTAAGACTATCGCTACATTGTAGAGAATTACATTTTTCTAATAAGAAAGATTTTAGAAACTTCTTTCGTGTCTCTACTTTATTCCGGTCGTTTATTAAAAACCTTAGCAAATAAAACAACAGAAAACCTCTAGCATGATAATAGAGGTACAATAAGATAGATACGTAAGACAGTCTTCGCTGAACGTTTCACTGGAACTGCAATTGAAACTAGAATTGTCATGTGTCCATGATTTTATCATAGATTTGCCAATAATTTTCGAAATCATAAATTATTTGTTATTACCGTACATCTTAAATGTAGTGTAAACTCTCGTAGTTGGATGTAATAACGCATCAATGTTGCGAGAATCTTTTCTATTGTAACGTTTTCTTTTGTCTTTTGCATATTTAAAAGGTTTATGAGTTTTTTTTTGTTATTATCTAAAACAAAAATGAAGCTTTTGTTGTTGATCAGAGTAAAATGAAAGTTTAAAAGGAAAATGTGATTTAGAATTTTGGTATCGATGTTTATGAAAACCTTGTTACTAAGTTGGGACGAAAAATTCGTTAGTGTCTTTGTACATAAGGATAGTTTTCTATACATAAATGTTTTCGTTATTTTAAATTTTGTGAATTTTGTTAAATCAAGTTGAGATTGCATCATATAAAGTTAAAGTACAAAACGCATTCGCATTATTACATTGTACGGTACACCTTTTGCAAAAGTTAAGTTTAGCCGCCAATTCGACACTGTTTCTATTGATAAGAGTTTCGTTTTAAACAAAGAAGTTGCCTTTAAATGCATGGTAGTAAAGGCTAGCGTTGTTAACAAAATTTCAATTTACCATGTATTTATTACTTAGATAAGGTGTTGTTCACGTTGCAATTTTTTCCGACGATTTTCGAGTTTGATTCGAGTGGATACGCGTGCTTAGAAATTTTGCGTACCATTTTCTTTAATTGGCTAATTAAATGGACGTGGTTTAAAAAACCAATGTGGCGACAAGTCAAATTTTTCGCGAGAGCAGTAGTAGCTTAGGTATAGAAGCGTCCAGTTTTTTGTTACGGTGACGTAGTAATTACAGCGGAACAACCTTGACCAAGGTCCGTGGTGAAGGAACTATCGTAGTAGGGTTCTCTTTCCCTCACCACCCAAATGAGGGATCATATAATTGTTCAACAGTCAACCGTTTACCGAGATCCAGAAAGGCGTTTAGTGTTTAAAGTTACCAAGTGCTTTCGTGGTTCTCTGGAGAGGTCTTCGATTTTTTTGCGGAAAAATACAACGTTCGTTCGAAAGTAGCAAACGTAAAGTTCACAGTGCGGCGATAACCCAAATAAGCTGCTGTAAATAAAAAACGTTTTTCTTAATTTAAGAATATTAAGACTTATTCCGAACTGGTACGTTATTACAGTAAAGATAACAAATAACGTGCTCTAAATAAACCAGATTTTTTTGATGAGTTACACATAATAAGTGTTAATCAGGACTTAGCTAAAAGTAATACGTAGTAAGCAGAACTAGGTCTCATTAAAGTTAATTGTTAGTGTGTTAATATAACTGTCAGTGTACATACAACCAATTGAAATTTATTCATAACGCGAGTCGAAAGAGAGGCCGTCATTAGCTAAATTGCACGAGGAGCTGCTAGCGTCGGGTTAACATCAACCATAGAGTCCTCCTGCATCCTCTACATAAGGTAACATTTCTGTTATTTTATTATGGTGGGTGACGAAAGCTAAGAAATTTATAGTGTTTAATTTGTTTTACTTTGTTATACGTTTGTATAACGGTTTAATACGATTTTTCTATAAAGATGAATCTTTTTGTTGGTTTATCGTCCAACGTGTAATACAGGCGTGTAAAGAACCAGCGTTCTGTACGTATGTGTTTTAGAATAAATTAGGTGCGGACCATCCTGTATGTAAGATTTCATAAGTTTACGCGATATTGCACAACAAATAATTTATTCATCACCGCTGACGTGTATATCTAAGAAACCGTAAGTTTCTGCACGTCAGAACGATTTTAACCAATCGCATAACGGCATCCCCCGCACGGTAGCCGCGAAACCGCCCACAGATGCACCTTTATAAACTCGCGACGCGCATAATAAAAAGAGAAGATGAATCTCAGTAGATTCAAGTTAAGCCGAGAACCAGCAGCCGCCTCCGTACCGTTGACCGTTCCAGAAACCAGTAGCCGCAGCCGCTCCGTTTGCTTAGTGTAAGCACCGACCTGTTGAACCGACGAAGAGTCCTTCGCGATCGGGCAACCTAAAGTTCAATTCTGTACTGCTATTGATAGACACGTAAGTTGTAAAGTTATACATTCTGACAATTTACACTCAAACACTACAGACCGTAAATAATTCCGGGCTGAGCTCCAGGAGTTATACTACACTAACACCTAGAGTAGCACGAAGGGTAGATCCCGTCGTCGCTCGCCACCACAAAGTATACCTAGAGTAGCACGCAGGGGTAACCCCCGACGTAATACCAAGTACACTAGCACCTGGAGTGCCACGAAGGGTAGATCCCGTCGTCACTCGCCACTACAAAGTATACCTAGAGGAACGCAGGGGTAACCCCCGACGTATCTCATCAACACTTGAGGGTGAAGGGTTGTTACAGGGCTGTAAAGACCTACGACCTTTCTCTTAGTATATACAGTAAAGACAGGCCGTCGCCTACGTCTTCTGGACATTACTGAAATCCCGCTCGAAACTCACACACACTACCTACATCCAGTACTTAATAACCGTACGCAGTGTCTGTGAATCGCAGAAGAGTACCTCCATAACCTGTTGTATAAATTAGTAGTCCACCTAACCATCGTAAATACCTGGTGCGAGAACGTTTGTAAATATATTAGATAGTTCGTGAATTATTCTATCTTTACGTAAACCTATTAGAGTAGTTTTTAATATTAAGTATTTTGTTCCCTTGATTAATTATAAATAATTAAACTTAGTATAGAGATCGGTAATTAATTTAGTTAGATAAATTATCTAATTGCCTACATTAAACCGGTTATAATTAGAGAAAGACCGTCGAGAGAGCTCGCGTTTGCAGACGCGCATTCGCGTGTATTATTTCCCGAGGAGTAGGACATCCTTGCTTCAGCGCTTCATTGTTACTGACATATAAACACGATATCGATTTTCTCAAACGATTCGAGTTCATTGCGCTGGCGCTCCGATCAAACACTGCATCAGGCATAACGCTCGCGCTACTGTACATGCAGGACCGTAACCTAAACTTTGCCTCTTAGGTAAGGAATAGATTAAACAAAACTCTCTTTTGTTCACAGAAGCGACGTCGCACCCAGTGACGCCACGACCCGGACCGAGAAGTTCACCTACATATTGTGTTCATTACCTTCTGATTTTTTTATTTATTGTAAATATCTGATTAATATACATTTTAAAAATGCTTTACGGTTTTTATTTAAGGTTACAGTGTTAAGCCCATCCAGTAATTACTACGAACCACACCCCGTTTATAAAATAAACCCGATTGAGCAAAGCCGAGGCAAGATAAAACCGCGCTGGGTTACCAAACCAGAAGGGCGCAATATAAAGTAGCACCTAAAGATAAGGGGCATTATAGGCGTATCCATCCGTATTATTATCTAAATTAATTTGAACGTTTTTTTTTAAATCTTGTTTAAACTGACGAATTTACATCGAAATTATGTGACGAGTGCGTGTTGAGCACGCCGTGTATTTGTAAAAAAAGAAAGTAGCCATTTCTTATATTCTTATTTTGAACATTTGAATTAATTTTGTATTATATTTTAATAGAGGTCATCGTGAGCTAGCTAGTTCAACCGATAAGATTGTAATATTTGTGTTGACAATTCGATGGTTCTGTTTTTTTTTTATTTATTTATTCACATTACATATATTTAGGTTTTTTGTTTTTTGTTCTTTTATGCGAACCTATTATTACACAGCATCTGACGACACGCATTTTTTTAAAGTTTATTGTTTTTTTAATTTGTTCTTCGAATCAACGTCATAACATTGTGTATAGTTAAATGAAACAATTACGGTCGAAAGCTTTTCAAGTGATTATTTAATTTTAGCGTAACATTTAGAGGCCGATAAATCACTGAATTATTTTCTTTCATGATTTGGGTATAATAAATTAAAATTCCAAGAAAACTTTTCAAGTCGTTGTGTACAGAATTAGTGTTTTTTTTGGGTTGCAGAAGTGAAATTACTTGAACATCGAATTTTAATCACGTAACGTAACAATAGATTGCCGTTTTCTTATTAGATTAGTGATTCATTTTTTGCAGCACGCAATTATTTTAGTTAAGCGTGCAAATGTTTTTGAATCCTTTTAGGTTGGCGAGATCTGCTGGTCCCAGTGCCGCCTGCGAAGACTACGTTTAGGTAAGCGAATTATTTGAGTATTTTGAGCAAGTTGCGAACTAACATAATTAGACATTTCAAACCCTATCGTGACATTTCAAATACTCTGGCGCCCTTCTGCGGTTTATGTCGTTTTAATTCCGATTTGGACTTATATATGATAAACTATCCTATTCCGCACAAAATTTAGTACACCCAATCCACCCCTACCTCTGGTAATTCGAGCAAAAGCCAAGTTTGTTTGTTATTTCGTTTTACTGACAGTTTATACCTTAACAGGATTGACACCCATCTTTTCACATGGACTTGATTAACATCAGGATAGCTTAAAGTGCTGAGATATCCGTTCATTTTATGGGTTTGTCCCTTTCAACGGTTCACTGGAAACCTCTCGATACGTATTACTAACCGAATACTGTATCAGTACCCTAATTACGCATTGCGCACGTCTTATCGTTGGTAATAAGGATGGAAGCGTTATCGGGAGTTGCTATTGTTCTTGTGTCTGAGCTTAGATATGTCATCGGAGAGAGTTGTATTTCTTATTTTTATAAAGGCGATAGATGAATTTTCAAAATTTCGGTATTGTTTCTGTTTTTGAAAATCAGAATTTAATACATACGTTTGTGAAGTTGTTTTGACGCAATGGGTATATTTAGTTATAGGGGAGAATTTTTTAACTTTCAGGCGGAACTCTCAATAAAGCGATTAATGTTATTTAAAAAAGTACTAAATGTATAAAAAATGAGTTGAAAGAATTAAATTGGAATGACAAATAATACTTACGACAGTCCTTGTCGGGACGACAATGCATGCCAGTGTGTAGCTACCCTTTTTTCAGGAATGCAGGTTCAAAACTGTTAGGAACGGATAACATAAGCGAGTTAATGGCTTTTAATACAGTAATAAAGTGTGGAACGAAAATCTATATATTTTATTCGTATAATTGAGTTAGGATTTCATAATGGAAAATTTTATGCTTGATTCAAGGACAAATAAATTAAAAATCTACTACATTTTGCGGAAAAATACTTTTCGCATATGCGGGACTTGCGTAAAGCGTTTAATTTGACATTTAGAGTTTTCTTGAGTGCATTTGAATATCGAATTTGCACATTGCCGAAAAAGTCATGTGATATTTGACGTTTAAACAATTTAAGTGGAGTTGGTTTTGATATAGCGGGTTAATATTTGGTGTTTCAGATGAACGTCGGTATCTATAAAACAGAAAGTTTAAAAGGCATTAGAGTGATTTTTCAGCCAACTTTCGTTTGAAGCTGTTGCGCTTCAGAAAAGAAAGTACATAACGGTCTGTGCCAATTAATGTAAAATTTGATGACGCGTTGAAACATTGTTTTCTGCCATAACCAACTTTGGTGATGGAACATTTAAAACGTTTACAAGTAAAGTTGATTTGTCTCGAGTCGGAAACTGTAGGTTCTTTGAAACAATTCCAAGAATTTAAATAACGTTTATTCAGAGTATTGTATAAAAAAATCCGAACGATAGTAAAATAAACTTTTAGAGTGATCTTTTCAACTAAAGAAAGGTTTTGGGTATTTTAAATTGAACTAAATATGATTAATGCTTTTAAAATACACGTGTGTTTGTTAACAGTATAAGCCAAATTTAGTGTATAGGCAATAACGAATTTAGACATAAAGCGAATTAAATTATTCTGTAAGAAATATATACGAAGGTATATAGTACTGATTGCTTAACTGATACGAGCCTTTAAGGGCTTAAGTAGTCGTACGACAGTTAAATTCGTGCCTATAGTGCGACAACCTGGTAGTTGACGTTAAGAAGCCGAAGGTAGGATTAATTAAAGAAGTTCAACCCCGCTGCACTAGCATACTTCGTTTTAAAGGTATAGAGGATAATAAATCTGTTATTAATTTTTGACTATGTTTGTGACTGTGGGCTTGATAATTAGATTTATTTTAGACAAGCCAAATACAAAATTTAATTGTTTTTATTTTGTTGATTGAATCGCACATACAGTATAGACCCTACTTTCAGTTGGTTCTCATGACCATGTTATAGCGTTCACGGACAGACAGGCATGGGCGGAAAATCGAGGACGTAAGGGCTTTTCACATTTTTTGCGTCTCGCGTAAAAAACTTTGTAATAGCAATGTTCGGTTAAAGGGGAAAATACTACTAGTTAAACATCCTAACTGATTGAGGTATCACAGTGTCCGCCTCTTCGTGGTTGTGTTCAATGAGATTTTAAAGTACATTGACATTGCCTTTGGGCATATGTTACCATGATCCTTCGGCGAAAAACACTGTAATGTTTTTGCAACGTTTGTGGTTAAAAATGGCAGATTTTTTTACGTTTCCTAGAAGTAGTCACAGTCTTCCGTTATCTTCTTTAATTTCTTCAATTCCGCCTTTCAGAAGTCGCCGATTATCCTCATATTAGCGGTCTTCTGCACGAAATGAATTAAAGCAATATCATTAATGATAATAACTATGTTTAGTGCTGACTGCTGTTGATTTTTTTCTGAGTGCCTGGACGTTTCTGTATTTGCACTCATATTCTCAAAGTAGTGTCGTAGTTGTAGTAGGGTAAAGGCATAATCCCGTCAGAGACTAAAGTGCTCAGATTTTCCTATAAATTCATTCAGATCCAGATTTGATCTTGTTCTAGAAGCTATTACTACCCCGCGTAGTCGCCCTTTTGTTTTCTAAAACGTGACTTTCTGATGTCAGGATTAATTGTTTTGAACGCATCGGCTAATGTAAGTTTTTAGTTTAGCTGCCAGTGAGGGATCCCACGCTCTTGTTTCTCTAGGAACCAATGTTGACAAAGTTTTCGAACAACTTTCAAACAATTTTGTCATATGCAGTGTGTCCCAATTTCGTTGTTTTTGTTGTTTTTTAAAGGTATATTTGTGATTATCAAAAAAGAGATTACTACTTTTTACATTCACATACTATTTTGCTGACCTAGATTTCATGGCAAGATCGAAAATTTAGTATCTTCTTTTGTTTTTAATAACTCCACATTTTTTTCAAGGTTGTATACCTCGATTAATACTATTTTACTGACATACTTCGTCAACGGTACTTATATATTGCGAAGCGCCGAATTAAATGGCGTGCTTTGAATTTTTCTAGGGGTGCGGTTTTTGAGTAATAATATAAACTTGCATTTTTTTTTAATGGGAATCATAGTGGGTTTGGCAACCATCAGCTGCAGTGCTTTCTTAGCGTTTCAAAAATATGGAAAATAGACATTCCTGAAAAACATCTTCCAAATATTTTTTTTCAAGACTATGCCGCAGCCCAGGAATTACATAGAAAACCGTTTCCCAAATCGTTGGATTACAACATTCGGTTCGATGTTATGGCTGCCACGATCTCCAGATCTGTCAGTACTGGACTTCTTCCTATGGGGTTTTCTGAAAAACACAATTTGCCAAAGCCTCCATAACATGTCTGGTTCTGTCAGTCTTTATATCACAGCTTTTATTAATCACCAATTCTAAATGCGGATGGAAATATTCAGTTTTAAAAAGTGGATCAGTTGCTGATTTCGGTTGACAAATTAGAATTGTGGAAAATATAATGTCGAGGCACCACTCATTATGGTTTGGTATATTATTTATTTGACAGGCTCCAGAGAATGAGCAGGTGCCAATAATTAATGGGCCAAGTGAGTCTAGGTTTACTTATAGGCTTCAGATCAGCCATTTCACCTGATGAGCAGGAATTTATGTGTGTTCCTTGAAGTTTTGAGCAAGAAATGCAAATGTACATAAATTTTGTTCGCTTAGAGGCAATAGCCTTTGCTTCCTTACGACCTAAGGCAGTAAATGTGGAATGAAAACCGTAACGACTTGAATAAGTGATTTCAGCAGCACCAAAATATGGTTTTACACAGTCTAGTTATTTACACACTGAAAGGTCAATTAAAGATTAAACATATTAAAAAGTTTATTAACCTTTAAAAATATATAATAAAATACAAGTTATCAATGGTCGCATCGTGATGCATAATAAAATAAAAAATAAACGAACGGCTTTAGATTTTTTTTGGGACGTAAGACAACAAAGGTGTAGTTTTGGTAAACCCAAATATTACGCTTTTTACGGTTCGTGACTTGGGGAAAAAATAGAGAAGGAGTTTCTCGTTTATTTTTCCGAATAATTCCGATTAATGCAAGGTGGCTTTCGGAGCGGAATGCTTGTATACCAATTGTCAGTTGTAACATTTCTTCCTGACTTGTCAATTGACTTGATTAGTCTCACTATATCTTGTCGACTAATGATTACTTTATAAGGACCATCTGGTTCTGTTCCTAAGTGAACTTCCATCTGTACTTTATGAAAATGTCTTGCATCACACATACCAAAACAACTTTAGACCATAACGGTTTGGCTTTGACGGAATATATTGCCGAAATCGACAATTTTCTCTAAATCTCACTATCTGCTCCTCTTACATATTCTGTTGGCGAAAAATATCTACTACATTTAGAAACAGTGTTATCGAATAAATTTCGAATGGGAGCATTCAAAATTCGTTCTTGACGGTTCCGAAGATCGTCAAATCTAAGACAAAAGACAAAAAGAAATCGTCGATAGCTCATTGCAAGGTAAAAGAAGTGTTTATGTCTACATTACTCGTAAAAGCGCACTATTGACTATATGAATGTTTTGAAAGTACACGCGAATAAATGTTTATTACGAGGAATTCTACAAAGTTAACTGCTCGCAAGGCGCCTCTCAGAAGCCACATTGTCCACCGTTGTGTTTGTGTATGTATTAGTAAAACTAAACAATATATATTGATCATTGAAGGTTTTCCATATTCATAAGTATGTAATTGAGGAATACATAGGCGGATAAATAAAGAGAAATATAGACGTTTAAAGATCGTCTGGCGCCTGATATTTACTACTCGAGCACTTAAAAGTTAATAAAAGGTGTTTTAACACAAAACTAAAGTTTAAAATCATAAAATCATTTTGGTAATTAAGGTTATTAAGAAAGTTATTGGGAATGTGATATTATGGCTATGCGCAAAATTTCACAAATATCAGATCATTTCGCGAAAATACATAACACAGTACGTCTTGTCCTATTGCTACATTGTAAGAATACAAATCAATTCGATGTTTGGAAATTTGGCACATAGTAATAATTCCTTAATGAGATTTTCTGTAAAAACGTTTTATTTTATTTAATGTAGTATCGTCACGCACAAATTCTACATAAATATTGTGTTTCATATCTTCAGTGACAGAATTTATCGTTTTCGTAATTTTTTGTTTCAAATTTTCGATGTTGTTGTCCAAATTAGTACTATAAACACGCTATTTAACATATCCCCATAAAAAGAAATCAAATGGTACTCAAATTAGGCGAATGCGCCGGCCAGTTGACGCGTCCGTAACTACCTATGCATCGGTTTCCAAAATGTTCTTGCAGTTAATTTCTTACCAACACTGTTGAGTGAGCAGGGCATCCATCTTGTTGTAAGTATACACTTTGAAAGTTACGTTCATCTCTTACTGCAGCCAGTATAGCATTTTGAAGTATCTCCAAATAGGTACGTTGATTCACATATGCATGTGACCGATGAGTTTTCCATACATACGAGCACACAACACATTAACCTTTTTATATACCGACTTCTAGTCACAATTTTGATATTAGGATTTTCTCTCTACCTAAATCTACACTTCTGCGTTGTAGCTTTCCCATTGGTTATAAATGTCGATTTATCCGAAAAAATGATGTTTTGTAGAAATTTAGATTCGCAGACTGATTTTCTCCTATCCATAAGCAGACGTCTAAAAGCAGAGCATTATCAGCATTCCTTAATCCTTCCGGTTTATACAGCTTAATTTTGTTTTCTTTGAATATTCTTTGTGAAAGTGATTTGATTATCAACTGGTTCAACTGTATAGACCTTTTTCGCAAGGATAGTTTAGGAAATGTTTCCACAGAATTTAAAGTCAGTATTGCAGCAGCATCTTCTTCATCGTGTATCCTTTTCTTTTTCATGATGTTATGTACGGTATCTGTTCTTTCAAATTTTTTACCAAATTTCGTACAGCATTAACGGACACGTGAACGTCAAGAAACTTCCGTTCAAATTTTTGAATTGCAAAGTTATAAGAAAGCTCACCAGTTCACTCTGTTCTAAGGTTAGCGTAACTATTAACTCTCCGTAAAGATTGACAGATATGTAATGACATTGACAAATAACACATAAGTTCATTTATTAATTAGGTTGTCATGGAAGGTAGGTTGTCATTGAAGGTAACAGGATTATCTGATTTAATCAAGAACATGATACTTAGAAACATTTATGCTTGAATTTTGTGTTTTATAATTTTCTCACCTGCTAAAAATAATATTTAGTTTTTTGTTTTAGAATTGATGGTTTTGAGACAAGCAAAATATTTTCCCTTTTTTTCAGTCCATCTGGGTAAGATAAGTGCCATTTCGGACAGTAAGACAGCAAATCTCATTAAGAAAAGTTATTGAAAATGTGGAATTATTACTATGTGCCAAATTTCCAAAACATCGAATTGATTTGTATTCTTACAATAACTTAACTTAACTTAACTTAATCTAAATAAAATAACTTTCCTTAATAACATTTTGCCTTGTTAATGACCAAAATGGCAATTTGTGTCAACATTATTCTCAATTGTCATGGTCGCCCAGAATTTCAAGAGCTATAAATGTGCTTGAAATCCTTCTTAGACTTAACAGGGGTGTATCCCAAAACATCAAGTACACCTACAGTGAAGTCAATCCGGGTACACATTGTATAAATTACACTTGATAAATGTACAGAGATTTTAATCACATGTACACATGCATGCACACGTACCAATACTACAAGGCAAGAGCACCGTCTAGATAGACAAAATATAGCGATAGGGTCTGTGATTGTGAAGCAGTGCTTATACATCTACCTTTTTACCTTCCAACCTACATATACCTATGTAGGTATAGAAGGTTATGCAATCGAATTTTTTGTCACTATCGATAAAGCGACTTAGTCAAGTTTCACAAAGATCGGCTATGATGTCTGGATGTGTGTCTGTGTGTGTTGATGTATGTTAGAATCCACGAAAACACCTACCTACTTAAAATTTTGTATTTAAGCTTATTTTCATTTGGCTTGGAGCTGATTAGATTTTGGGAGAAATACAGCGGCAGAGAGGGCGGGTTTACTAGGGGCAGTTTATAGTTTTTATCAAATATTTCTAAAACAGCTGCATATTTAAAAGATATAAAAATACCTAGATATAGATATTAAACACATCAATTAATTATGTTCTATGCAATTTCTTGACACGGCGCGTAATTTGGTGGCAAAAAATTCCTAAGGTAGAATTTAAGTGTTTTTTTCAATATCTGATTCTTTTTATAAGAAAAAGTGTAGATATATTTTTAAACAAAATTTAATTTTAGATAACTTTTTTTATAAAGTTTCTTAATATAACGATAATGGTTAAATTGTATTATTGATGTCTTATAGAAGCGAGCCCCTTTGAAATTTTTTTTCTAAGTTAACATGTATTTATGTATAATCTCTATCTAACATGAAGTTTTAAACGTCTTTATGGCATACAGCCATAGATGATTGTTTTTGTTTTTACAATGTTGCCTGTTTTCATTATGAACGTATAAAAAGAGGTTGCACAGTTACCCAAAAATATCTGGTGTGGAACACCGCACGGCCTTACAATCTACGAAATTGGAATTAAAAGAAATGAAATAATTTTAGTAAAAATTTTTGTATTATACTTATGTAACCTCTTTTATAAAAAGTTAATTACGAAAATATGCAACATTGTAAATACAGAAACAATATCTATGTCAAACAGACGTTTAAAACTTCATGTCTGGCAGAGGGTAATAGATATCTTGATCCTAACTTAAAAAAATAAAAGAAATGAAATAATTTTAATTATAATTTTTTTAGGGCAAGTATGCAACCTCTCTTTTATACGTTCATAACGAAAACAGGCAACAATACAGAAACAAAAAAATAATCTGTCAGAACGACGGTTAAAACTTCATGTCAGATAGATATTAATATATACATTTTAACTTAAACAAAATTCTAAAACCGCCCAGTAATACAGAATAAACATTTTCATTCATATTTAATTCATTTTTTGACTTCCCTTGCAGTATATTAAAAGCTTTATAAAGAAAAATTATGTAAAATTTTCTTTAAAAAGTACGTCAATACATTTTTTTAGGACAATTATGCAAACCCTCTTATAATTATAATAAGTTAATTTCGAAAAGGTGCAACATTGTAAAATCAAAAACGATAATCTAAATCAAACACACGTTTAAAATTTCATGTCTGACAGGTTAATAGACATGTAGATATGCATCCTCTCTTTATACGTTCATAACGAAAACAGGCAACATTGTAAAAACAAAAAAATAATATATGTCAGAATGACGTTTAAAAGAGGTTAATATATTTAATATAATAAACATGTTAACTTAAAAAAAATCCAAAGCCATTGAGATATCAATAATAAATGCAGTGTAACCACTTTCATTCATATTTAATTAATTTTTAGACTTAACATTGTGTTATATTAAGAAACTTTACAAAGAAAAGTTATGTAAAATTAAATTTTCTTTAAAAAATATGTCTACACTTTTTCCTATAAAATTAATCGTTATTCAGATAATGAAAAAAATTGAACTAACACTTAAATTCTACCTTCTACCTTCTGCCGCTAAATTACGCGTCATATCTAGGTATTTTTATATCTCTGAAATATCTGCTGTTTTAGAAATATTTGATAAAAACAAAAAACTGCCCCTAATAAACCCCTCCCTTTCCACCGCTGGATTTCTCCCAAAATCTAATCAGCTCTAGGCCAAATGAAAACAAGCTTAAATACAACATTTTAAGTACGTAGGTATTTTAGTTCTGGAGTTATCATGGACACTAACATACATCCACACAGACGGGCACACAAGATACACAGTATCCAGTAATCATGGCCGATCTTGGCGAAACTTGTTCAAAAGTCGTAAAATGACCTAATGAATCGATTTAGCGATAGTGAAACAAAAGTCGATTGCACAGCTTTCTGTACCTGCATATGTATACGCGTGCGTGCGTGGTGCGTGCGTGCGTGCGTGCGTGGTGTGTGCATGGATGTATGTTAGTATCCACGATAACTCCAGAACGAAAATACCTACATACTTAAAATTTTGTATTTAGCTTGTTTTCATTTTGCTTAGAGCTGATTAGATTTTGGGGGAAATCTAGTGGCGGAGAGGGGGGGTTTATTAGGTTCAGTTTTTGGTTTTTATCAAATATTTTTAAAACAGCTGCATATTTCAAAGATACAAAAATACCCAGACATAGAGTTTAAATATATCGATTAATTATGTTCTATGCAGTTTTTTGATACAACGCATAATTTAGCGGTAAAAAAATTCGTAGGGTACAATTTAAATGTTAGTTAATTTTTTCAATATCTGAATAACTATTCATTTTATTAGAAAAAATGTAGACATATTTTTGAAAGAAAATTGAATTTTACACAACTTTTCTTTATAAAGTTTCTTAATATAATGCAAAGTAAAATAATTAAATATGAATGAAAATGGTTAAAATGTATCATTGATATTTTATAGAAGAGGGTGGCTTTGGAATTTTGGAAAGTTAACACGTATTATTTATGTTTATCTGGAATGAAGTTTTAAACGTCATCCTGACATGGATTACTGTTTTTTTTACAATGTTGCCTGTTTTCATTATGAACGAGTCAAAGTGGTTGCATAGTTATGCTAAAATAAATTATAATTAAAATTATTTAATTTCTTTAATTCTAGATGTCTACTAATCTTTGTTTGTTTAGAAGTTTTAAATGTCTGTGTGACATAGATTATTGCTTTTGCTTCTAATGTTGCATACTTACGTGATGAGCTTATAAAAGTATTTAAGGATATAATTATTCTAAGAAAATGTTATTAAAATTATCTCATTTCTTTGATCTCATTTACATTGTTGCCTATTTTCGTAATGAGCTTATCATAAAAGAGGTGGCATAATTATCCTAAACAAAATGTTATTAAAATTATTTCATTTCTTCTAATCTCCATTTTGTAGGTTAGAAGGTCGTGTGGTGTTCGACACCAGATATTTTTTAATCTCTACAGGACAGTATGCTGACAAAGTATGACCTTACAATTTTAAAACACCCTGTATGTGTCAAAATATTTCTGGGTCTAGATATCGAGCCCTTATTCATTCAAAACGATATTCTACAATGATTAATAATCCACGGTAGCATGGTTACTTATAAATAAGTGACATTTAGTTACGTACTTTTCCTATTAACAGTTGAATCCATAAATGCAGTGGTGAACGGTGATCGGCAAAAGTGACTAATAAATAAGATACATTATATAAATTACCTTGTTCCCTTTAGTTTCATTGGTTATTAGGATTAAGGAATTTCGAACAATCTATTTCTCCTCCTTTCAAACTTTACCTTCCAATTTGGTATTCCATTATTAGTCCATTGCCTTGTCGAACAAATTTGAAATATGTTGCTTGCTTCTACCATACATATTATGAAAAGGACTCTTGTAACTTTTTCTTAACAAAATGGATATGATACATACCTTTATATGTTTTATAGATATTTACATTAAGATCTTTATGTAGTGGGTATATTAAAACAAATTTTAGATTAATTAACAATGAATTATATTTCTATTGAATTATATTTCATATGAGTCTGATTGTAATTGTGTAACTCATTACGCGAGATTGTATTTTTTACACATGAAAGAAACGTTGTAAACTGATCTAAAAACTTTGTGCATTAATCTACATTTTGTTTCCTATTAATACTTAATTAGGAACCAGGTTTCACTTAACGGTTTGAAGCAATTAAAACTTTGTAAGTGGATTTAAAGGAAATCTTTAACATAAACGGCGTTTCTGCGTTAAATTACTAATAATTCTTACATATTACTGTAAACATTAACAAGATATGTTTTAAGCAATAAAATTCTTTATTTTACTAAAGAACGAAATAATTCAAAAATAAAAATTGTTCGATAATGTTACAGGAAGAATAAGTTAGTTAAGGATTTATTTTGATCTTGTCATCAGATAGTTTAATACTGCTTGTATATTAACTTATTTAAAAAAAATAATTCCAATCAGCATTAAAAATGATACAATTTGAATTAAAATTTAGTATAAAATGGAATTGCTAATAGAAATTCATAACAATCGGTAATTGAAAGTAAAGGTTTTATGACCAGCAAAGTTGTATATATCTTGCTATAAAATACAATTACAACCGTTGAGCTCAATGCGGAATTTAAAATGCCTTATTATTCACAAATATTAAGCGCTAGAATTTCATAATTAGTTTAGGGTAGTTTCCTCTCAGCTCTCGTTCACCTTCTACAAACGTTTACTCTCTTTATAGATGACCCCGTGCTTCTTGGTAGACGGAGCACGATTATTCCGTGAGAATACTAAATAGTCGTGTCGAATCCATCACGCCACCTACACTAGGAAATTAAATTAGATACTAACCCCACACTGTCATATATCGCATGCCAATTTCCTACACCCTTTACCTACTTGCATCATAATATATTAAACTGTCGCCAAATGAATTGCTTGATCCCTTCAGGAATAACTGTCTAATTTTACTCAAATTCCTCTAAGGTATGTTAGGTATCATCTCTTAACCCCGAATCATAGGCAATTCAAACCTATATTTTTGAAGTATTAGTTATGTATACAACAAGGTAGAGAATTTAAATTATAACAAATACCATATGGAAAGGAATTTCTATTTAATTTATCCATGCCAGTCCATTAACAAGGGTAAGCTCCTTTATCATCTGTTAAAATTTAAGATTTTCCTACCCCTAAAATTTATTACTAGCCGTTTACTGTATATTAACAGTCACAATCTCTTTATGACAAAGGTAATTAAACAAAATAATGGAAATAAGAAACTGTTTATAATCCACGTTAATTACCTAGACAGCAAATTCCTAAAATAAGACATAAGAAATTAAATTAAGGAAGTGATATGGGGAGGGTTATTTTATTTAAGTACGAAATTTATGTTACGTTGTCTTAACAAAATTTGGGCAACTTAGGCGTAATGAGAAGAAAAAAAAACTAAAAGTATTTTGATCACAAGTATATTGTAGAAATTAACCAATTTCGAAAGAGTTAATGCGTGAATGCGTGCGTGCGTGTTGCATGCTACGTTTGTTTAAATCCATACCAGGTCTAAAGCAAGTAACCAGTGGTACTGTCCTATTCTTGCTACCCTTCGATATGCCTCAAATAACTATTGAACAAAACGCACTAGTCTGGACTAGTGAAAAGCTAATTCGATAGTTTTAGATAAAAAAAAAGATTATATATACTTAACCTTTATTCAGAAACAAGAAAATTTCTTACTAAAACGTTCACTCCCACAGAGTGCGTTTTTTTTAAGAACATCTGGTTTCTGATCCTATCCTTTGATCCTAACTGGCACCGCTTTCTGATCCACCTGGACGCTTCTAACTTTGGAAATGGTGCGGTACTCTTTTGGACATAATATTTTAAGCTGTATCAACTCATTTTATCTAAACCTAAACAAGGTTGTAGTCTAAAAATCCAAAACTAATTTATCCTGCTGGAAAGGCATATCTGGATCGCTACTACATAAAATGCGCACCACTTTTGGTACACAAAGTACGACAACTTGCTCCACCACGTCTTCTTGCTCCAGAAGCTACATCTACTAACCTTGGGCAAGTCTTTTAGTGTGATTCTGTCGGGCTGTTACCTAGGTCTTCTAGAAGACATTTCTATGTTCTCATCATGCCGGACTGATTTTCCATATTTCCTTTCTTTCGTGTTAAGACAGCTCCTGCTTCTACGAACTGGCTCACTGTCGGTAATATCTCTTTTATTTCCTATATCGCGCAAATAATAAATAGGGCATTAGCACCTCAATTAGAGCCGACGCACTTAGAAAGCCAAGGTAAAATCGGATGAACTGTGTCACATTGTGTGTAAATCTTAAGAAAAGTTGCATAAAATACTTTTTTGTTGGTTTGTTCGTAGTATAGAAATTGATTCAGTACCTTGATGGATTTTATTATTTGAAGATTGCTAGTAGAAAAATGATTTTTTTAAAATTGTTTTAGTAAAAATGACTATTTGCTGATTTTGATTTTCACATCCTGTGGCGTTCTGATATTATAGATTATCGTCTTGCTATACTTCCATTAAGTTGTTCACATGAAGTCGACCGTAAGTAAGTGACAGACTCGTTTGTGTAGGCTTTTGTAAATATCATTGAGAACTTATCTGACTTGGTTTACAGTCGCGGGTAGTATTAGATTTTTTGGTACATTCCTGATTTGGTGACAGTCTCTTGCTTTTTTTTATCAGTACGTTTCCCTGTGAAGTGTTGACTTGTTAACTTACCGAATCTAAGTACTTTTGTAGAGTGGGCAGAGGACTGCTTCTCCTTTTCGTTTAGTTGGAGTTTGGGTTTCGATCTTGAAAGTTGTAGTAGAAAACACATTAAGAGGTAGTGAAAATTATTGTGTTTGTGGGCCATCGGTTCCTTCTCCGAGGGGTCGTTATGGTTAAGTGAAGAGATTCATAATTTTATTGGGACCGTACAATATCGTTGCTATATTATCAGTTCGCTTTATGAGAGTTTTTAAGTATAAGTACATCCCTACAAATCTGTTACCGTATGTTGTCTGAAGAAAAGCGGCTTCTTAACCCTTCAGTACCCGTATTGGATTGGTGAGACCGATCAAGCACACGATCCAACTTATTATCTACTGCGCAAGCGTCAGCGTACCTGACATTTCAATACCTTCGTGTATGTTACTCTCGAAGATCAGTACGTAGTTTGAAGTTAGTGGGTGCAGTGGTTCAAAAGTTATTTGCATATTGGTTTCAGAGACCGAAACGGGTACTCAAGTTATATTTATTTTTCTTTTTTTTTATTTGCGACCAAGTTGAAAATAAGGTAGTATTTTTAAAAATTTTTGATAACATTATTCTAACTATGGGAGATTATGAGAGAGAACAGGCGCGCCTAGTACAGTTGATGCGGAATGCAATGACAGAGCAGGATGATGACAATACGGTTTATGATGATTCGCCATCGTCGGACGAAGAGGATTTACCAGAAACTAGGCAATTAGATAGCGATACTGAACAGGAAATATCAGACGATGAAGATACTATTCAACGAGAAAACGACGAATTATTTTATGAAGGAAAAGATAAGGTAACAAAATGGAGGAAACATGTTCCAGCTAAAAATGTTCGAACCCGATCCGAAAATAAAGTCATTCGTTTACCATTGTCAGGACTGCCGACAAGGTCACTAAAAGAACCCCTTGAAATCTGGAAATATTCTGTGAATGATACAATGTTAGATTTGATTGTGGACAGTACAAATATTTTTATAAATTCAATATTACATAATTATTCACGTGTCAATGACGCCAGACCAACAAACAAACCAGAAATACAAGCCTTATTAGGATTAACATACTATGCAGGAGTTCTGAAAGCTAATCATTTGAATACCAAACACTTATGGAAAACTGACGGGTAAGGGATCGAAATTTTTAGGTTAACCATGTCTTTGAATAGATTTTGATTCCTTATTAGCAGCCTTAGGTTTGATGATAAGGCAACACGCGAAGAGAGAAAAAAAAATGATAAATTGGCCCCTATACGAGAATACTTTGATCAATTTGTTGAGAATTGTAAAAAAGGTTATAGCCATTCAGAGTACGCCACCATAGACGAAAAATTCGAGGGTTTTCGTGGGTGATGTGGATTTCGGCAGTATATTCCGTCAAAGCCGAACAAATACGGAATTAAGATTTTTGCTATGTCAGATGCTCGAATGTATTACACCAGTAACTTAGAAGTATATGTAGGAACACAGCCAGAAGGACCCTTTAACGACAGTAATAGTCCTGGTGTGGTAGTTGAGAGGCTCTGTGGACCAATATATAATACAGGGAGGAATGTGACTATAGATAACTGGTTCACAAGTCTTCAATTGGTCAATAGTTAGCTGAAACGGAAACTGACTGTTATTGGCACAATTAGGAAAAATAAAAGAGAATTACCCTTGGAGTTTAGCAATCCAGTAAAACGTCCACTCAACTCCAGTGTATTTAGCTTAATGAACACATGTACCTTAGTTTCATACATTCCTCGTAAAAATAAGAATGTTCTGTTAGTATCCAGCCTACATCACGACGATACTATTGATGCTGCAAGCGGCGAAGAATTTAAGCCGGAAATTATAACAATGTACAATAGTACAAAGGGCGGTGTTGATGTGGTCGACAAACTGTGTTCAAACTAGAATTGCGCTCGGAATACTCGTAGATGGCCCATGGTGGTGTTTTATTCAACTTTAAATGTAGCTGGAATCAACAGTTTGGTAATATACGGCTCCAATAACCCAGATGTTTCCATATTACGTCGTGAATTTTTACATAAACTTGCCATGGACATGATAGAACCGCATTTACGTGTACGAGCTAGTGTACAGTGCCTTCCTTGAAATATGAAACTCCGAATTGAAGAACTGTGTGGTATAGAAAGTTGTAAATGTTGAAAACCAAAAAGATAGACGTTATTTCTGTGATACAAAAAGAAATCGGAAAACACGGTATTTTTGCAAAAAATGTAAAAAGTTCATGTGTTTGGAGCATGTAACGGTGGTTTGCGAATTTTGTTATGAAAACTGTTTTGCAGATCATTAACATACAAGAATGTTTTTTACGTCAATATACTCTTGAGCAATACATATAACAAAGTTTACTGTTCCTAAATTAATTAGTTTTAGTTTAAATTTGAATTGATGTAGTAGTTTAAGTTTTGTTTGTTTATTAAATTTATTTGACAATTATTTGTTGATTTTTTTCATAAACACATCACAACAACTATATTAATCCATTCCCCTATCTTAATCTACTTAAATATGTCTTTGGAGGCGACAGCAGGGCGTCGGTTTGTGAGACCGAAACGGGTACTGGTGTCTTAGAATTTCATACGGGCACTGAAGGGTTAATCTATAACCGATATCGGCACGTAGGGGTGTAGCGAATTTTATGATTTTGTGTTTAAGAAATCTTCTCGAATTTATTGACCTGGATTTCTTGGAATTATAGATATTATTATAGTGATTTAAGTATAATTGAAAAGCATCGCGTGCTATATTTGAAAATGAAAAAGAATTTACTTAAAAGAATGTGCTCATTCAAGATTTCGTTAAATTTGTGTTTTGCGATCTTTATAATGGAAGGTTGTGAGCTGAGCGGTGGAATTCCGATCAGAAGAATGGAATTTACGGAAAGACGCTTATACATTTTTTTTCTTGTTTTTATACTAATATGCTTGTCTATAATAATGTTTGGTGCAATTAAAAGTTTATGTTTAACGTTTTAGTGGAAGTTACCATGAAATTGTGCTTTTAACGTTTTTATTTTCAGAAAGCTTTTGTTTATTTTTATTGTAGTAATAAAGTTAGTCGGATCTAAATTGAATTGCTATTAAGATTACTTCTTCTTGACATTAGCGACTGCTGATGAATATCTGACGCATTCTTTTTAGGTGTTAGTTTTATTTTGTTTTTGGTTAAATTACTTTGTTTGCCTGGAGGATGTTTCATTGAGTGTATTTGACCTTCTGTACATTATTTTTTGCTGTCTTTTAATTGTAATGTAGATTTGTAGATATTTATAGTGTGAACTTTTGTTGGACATTTATTTTACCACCACCAAATTAAAAGCAGGTTGATTTTTAGTTCGAGGAAATTTTAAAAGTTACCGAATTTAAAGCTATTAGCATCCTTAAATGCAAAGTAAGTTTTGATTATTTGTTTTGACGAATTTTGAGGGACGTTTATTAAATTATAAGAACTTCTGAATATTTGATCACGTTTTGTTTAGGTTTGTTGTGACGTATATTCATTGTAAATTGAATAATTAATTACCGTGTGGACCAGTTATATTTCGTTAATTGTGAAGTTTATACCGAAAATGTATAATTAGTTATGAGTTTAGTTATCGCAATTTCTGCGGACTTTAAATGAAGCTTAAAATTCTATTTAAGTGTAGTTGAGCTTTGCGTAGATATTTTTGAGGTAGAATTTCATGTAAAGGTGAGTGTCTTCTTTTCGAGTGAAGATTATGGTTTCCTGTTAGGCCATTACAATGAGATCTAGTGCATGACATTTTTCCGATATACATTTATTTAACAGGTGGCACCTTTGTGACACATTTTTCCTGATCAATGACTTACCTTTATTGAATTTTACGTATTACGAGCTATCCGAGGCGCCATATTAGTAACACGCCCACCCCCTTTTTCCACTGAGCTACCTGGCCAGTTCTTATCTGTCACTTCCGATCTACCGCCATTTTCGCCTGTAACAGCTATTAAATCCTCTGATAATTGTAGTCTGTTAGTTAATGTTAACGCTCCCAAAATTTTCTTATTAGAAAGTAGCTCTTGCACTTATGCTTTGTTACTGCTACAATTATTTCGTCCTCAGTTGTTGCGGGTAGACATATTATATACGAAATGGTACAAAACCATGCCCAACCATGTTTGACATATTTACACCAGACTGAACAAATACGAAAGTTCATCCTCTATCATGTGGTGCAGGTTACTACACTTGGTTCTTAGAAAATACGTTGTTTTGAGAATTCTAGAAGATGTCCACTGTTAGAAAATGACCTAAATTTGTTGGGTTTCAAATAATTAACTTTTCTACATGAGCAACAAAATGAGTTGAATGTTTCTTAATCATTTATGTTCAGTATTAGGTATTAGATATTTGATACCACAATTTAAGACATCCAGTTACACATTTTGTCACATGAGTTGAGTAATTGATATTAACTTTATATTTTAGTGTCAAATTGTGGAAGTGGAAGAGGAAACGTCCTATACGTTACGGACGTTCGTGGTCTGAATTAACAGATTATAGGGATATTCGGGAATAATCGAAACGAATTGAGTGGCGGCAAATATTTACACATTAAAACAAGGGGAATTTATAATGCAATAAATTCAGTTAGGTGTTTAAAGTTACAATGTATATTATAAAAATTTAAATCTTTCACAATTTGACATAATTAACACTTTATTTGGGAAAAAATGGTGTAATAATTTATATTATTTATTCGCAAGTTTTCAGACAGATACTCTGTCCTTCGTCAGGCGTCATATGAAAGTGATAAATATTGACAAGGTAACATCAAAACGACAAATATTAATAAGGTAACTAGGAATTAATATTAAATCACTGTTGTGAAACTTTCAGTTCTTGAAATGGACACCCAGGTATCAGACAATTCATATCCATAATCCCTGATCAAGTCCCTGTTTCAGAATTTCAATAGCTTCTCGAATCTTCCTTGTATACCAATTCCTATCGTTAGCCAGATTTCGAATTTTAATACTGCTTTTGTAAGCTACGGTTATATTATGCTTTTGTAATATGTTACCAACTTTATAAGTTGTGTTTTCAAGGAAAGGTAAAAATGGCAAAATTATTTGAAGTTCTAGATCATCCGTAAGCGTCATTTGTCTCGGTTGCAGTGATTTTTTAATTTGTTGTTTGATGAAGGCATTATTTATGAAGAACTTTTCAAGATGGTTTAATTCATGTTGTAGTTTATCTGGATGACAATTATTTGTGGTACGGTTGTACAAATGATCTATATGATTTGGCTCATATACGGAATGTGTGAGGCTTCCATCTGGTTTTCTTCCGATTAGAACGTAAAGGCATAGAAAGACAACCGTCTTTTTCTTTTTCTGTTGTAAATTTAATGTTTGTATGATGATTGGTTAAATGGTTTAGGAGCACATGAATTCTTCTTCCCCAAAAGGTCAGACAACGAAAATATAATCAACATATCTAAACCAAAGATTTGGTTTCTTTTGTGAATTTAGAGCCTGTTATACGAAACGTTCCATAAAATAATTTGCAATCGATGGAGGAATTGGGGATCCGATAGCTACTTCATCTGGCTGTTGATACTACTCGCCATTAAATAAAAAGAATGATGTAGTTAGACAATGTTTAAATAATTTGATCTCGTTGTAGTTGAAATGTCGTTCAAATAGTTGTAAGGTGTTATTTATTGGTACTTTTGTGAAAACTAATTAACAAATCATCTGGGGTTAATGTTAATTTGCCAATAAATTCAATAAAATGCTCTGAATTCTTTGTAAAATAATTGCTCGAACCAATGAAAGGTCGAAGTAGAGTATTTATGTATTTAGATGTGTAGTTTGTTGAATTTACGTTGCTTAAAATTGGTCAAAGTTGAGCATTTGGTTTGTGTGTTTTTGGTAATCCGTAAAATCTTGGTACAGTAGGATCTTGAGGTACTAGATTCTTAATTTTACCCATTAAAACAGCAGCTCGTCCTTTATCTGCTTGAGATGTCTTTGTTCTTATGACGGAAAACTAATGGTCGGATTGTTGTCACCTACAATATGGCAAAATACTCTGCCATGTAAGATACTGGTAGTGGAGTGTGTGTGTGTTAGTGCGTTTTTTATGGTCTAGTGTCCCGCATTCCCACACACTACAATCCAAAGGCCTAAACAGCTGGTGATCTTGAATGTCAGGCTACTGGTCCCCTTCCAACTTCATCAACTCCTGGCTGATCAATTTGTGTCAACCGCCCTATTCATCTCTCTGGATAGTTTACATTCATCCATACCCTACCCTGTCTTCCAAAATGAGCGGGAGCACCGTCCTATTCATTCGTGTAGCGACGGGTACATCATCGAACAGATTAAAAACATGATTGGCAAGCAAGTTCAAAAGAAGGTTAACATTAAGCTGTGGAGGTAAAAATAATGGACAAATAACATAAGCGTTTATAAGGCCCAGCCATACATTAACGCTAAATGCATGTTGCTAATGCCTAACACGGGTTTCTCTTGTTTTTTTTTGAGCGTAGACATGACAATATGGTTGTTAAATATTCCTGTTCGAGTGAAGGTAGTTTCATCTGTCCAAATAATTGTTTGTCAAATTCTGCATTCTCTCCGATTGAATCAAGTAGCCAGTTACAAAATGTCATGCGTCGTCACCAGGGATTCTGTACAGGCTGTAAATGGTATCGCTTCCTATTCTCTTTATAAAGTACACGTAACACTGTTGATTTTGATGTTTACAAACGTAACGTAGCACTTCGAGAGCACAATCGAGGATTATTGTCAAATGTTGTCAGTATGGCATGATTGTCTGTTCTCCCAGGCCGCTCTGGATCTCGAATAAGTTTCAAACCAAATTCCCGAAAATGGCGATGGATACTCACGACCACCTGGTTGCCTGCGGTGTGGATACAGCCATCGGTATTCCCTGACGGCAGCCGCTGCACTTCCATCACAAAATTCATAAAGTAAATGCATGTCTGCTAAACAGGGGCGTTTTTAAATATACACACCCTACCGTACAGTGTAACAAGTAAGAAATGTACCACAAATGTCAAAACTAAGGTGACTGTGGGTCACTTGATCATCTCATTTATTAGTCCGATTGGCGTACTTGATTGCCTTAATTTATCGCTACACGAATGAATAGCTGCTAAAAAATTGACATTTTGAGAACTTCTTAGTGTAATTATTTGATTATTTGCTTTTTTTTGTATCTTTGATATACATTATGTCTAGTAAGTAATAAAACGTTTAAAAAAATTTTAGCCTTCCACATCGTATTTTCTTGGTAGTTCAGTCATAAGTCTTGGCCTGCTTGCAACACATTAAATTAAAATAAGTGTCTCAAAAACGAAGCCATAAATAAAAAATTTGCAAGGGTAATTTTTCTCTAGATTAAACAGGGAATCCAAAAATTGAATCTTCTTTGTAAAATATCCAGCGGCGCGGAAGATTTGGAGGGAAGAATGGGGTGCCGACCCCAATATCTACGCCACTGGAGAATTTCTTTAAATGATTTAAATAATTTCTTAGAGATTTACTACATTAGTCTGTGTGAGAAGTTTGATGGAAGTCGATCGAGTGGTTTAGAAGTTATGATGAGATAACCAGTTTTATTTTACTTTTACACCATGAATTTTTGTTAGGAAACATTTTTGAACAAGGTTTTCTTATGAAAGTTTACTATTTTATTGTTGTTCTACCACCTATCAAAATTAATGATGTCTAACTCATAAAACATACTTTCGTATACGGTGTGGCCCAAAGAGTTTGATCGATAAGCAAAACTTTATTCCAAAAAAAGTTGGTGCATCACGTAAAACTAAATATGCGCTAGACAGACTCTACCAGTGGCATACCGATTCGTGGTAAATGATCGATAACTGAATTTTTTTTCAGTGAAATGCCCTTATTTGTAAGATATAAAAAAACGTTAAGGAAATGGTTACTTATTTTTGATTGACATCCCCAGATATGAAGTTTAGATGGCATATCGAGAGTTGTTAATTTTTGTTATTTAGGGGTGTCGTTTATCGGAATATTAATTTATTTCAATTTTCGGTTTAAAATCGAATTAAAGTGTACTAGCCTATTTGATAAGAATGAAGTGAGAAATTCAGGAAATGCTACGTAACAAATAACATTTAAACGAAAAATGGAAAAATGACGGCATTGGTGTCGATTAATGACTTTTTAGAGCACTCAGTGGTATTATTTCCTAAAATAATTTTTTGGGTTCTAACAGTAAAAGCGTAAATCTCAAATAATGTTTTTCACAACAAAAATCTATTTAGGTATGTCAATAAAAAATAATATTTCGTATAACCCTTTTTGCTATCTTGCAAAATAAGGACATTTTATTGAGAAGATTTCAATTATCGACCATTTACCACTAATCAGTACTCCACTGGAAAATCGGTCTAATGCATATTTAGCTTCACGTGATGCACCAATTTTTATCGGGAATAATATTTTCTGAGAAATCGATGTTAACAAAGTTTTGCTTATCGATCAAACTCTTTGGACCACATTATATATACTTCATTATGCTTGCATATTTACAGAAACAAACAAAATAAAAGTGATTAGGTCAATACGGTTTTTTTGTACCTCGTAATATCTATTTACTATGTATAAACGACGACTATACTACGGGTGATTAAAAACACAATAAGCCGATATGCCTATAATCTCAACGGATGCCTTCTTCAGATGCTTTTCTGAATTCTGAAGTTACATAATATTAGAGACTACTCTACAGTTGACTGAATATCTTATTTATCACTCACAATATCAACCGTTAACTAATTACAAAATGAACTAATTATATCTAACCAATAAAGGATTTCCAACGAGCATTTGGATATGTTTTCCAATTAAACATCCAGGATACCAAATTAATCATATCACACAAACCATTCATATTCCTTCTCAAATCTGCGTTTGTAAATTACAGTGTATTTGACAACCAAAAATACCATTTTATTCCAACAAAACTAAAAACCTTTCAACTTCGTATACGTATATGACTTCCATTGAGAGTTAATTTTGTATTATCGCCATCGAATGTGATTTGAATTACAACGTCCGATTAAATTAATTTTGTTATCAAATTTAAACCAGTTATGTCATGTAAAATTTGAAATAGATAATTTGAAAATCAGAGTTGTTAATTTAGAGTGATATATGGTTATGAACGCACCTTGTTTCCTTTTCCTCTGCTATATTTCGGTGCGTATCGTAATTAGTTCCGTTATGCTTTCCTAGTTTGTAATTTGTACTGTAATTCTATACAGTAAAGTGTAAAATTGAAACTTTCTATATAAATGTTGGGCGTTGAAGAAATGTAGTTAACTGTAAGTCTAATTAATGTAAAAGTAATAATATCGAATAAAGTCACCCTTGAAGTTTATGTATTAACCAACTCGTAAAAATGGTTAGCAATAAAAAATAAATTAAGTGCCGGGCTTTTGCAGAATCTGTAACTAATACAAAAAACCTAAAACTTTCTTGCAGATTAACATAGTATTTAACGCATGTTGATATAATAAAATACTTTATTATTAAGTCTTGAGAGCGTATCAAGTTTAATGTTTGAAATCAGTAGCTTAGATTTCCATAAAAAAGTGTCACTTTATGGAGAGTAAAGCGTTTATGGAAATATATATCTAATCTCATATATGTCCTTTCGCAAAGATACACGTATTAGCTCACGTGAGGCTATGTAAAATTTATTTGTAGGCTCGTGAAGCTGACACAATTAATGCAAGCACCAACGATTTTGACCTACACGGGTGTTTGGAAACATCACCGATGTGATCTGTGCGGATCGTTAGTGTTTGCATAGTCCATCTTAGTGCTTTGTAGCTTGAACCAGCATGACTGGAAGCTTTCTAGCGTACCACCTGCCCTTGTTCATTGCCGACTTGTATATACAATTAACGATAGATGTGGCGTGTATTTTAGTGCTTTACGGGTGGCATCAGCACAATTGGTCGTTTTCGAGCAAACTAAGCTACATGTCTCAACTTAAACATGTCATTTAACAAATCAAAAATATATAATGCACTGAGTGCTCCATGGTATTGGCAGAAATAACGGAACATGAATAAATTAAAATTTTAAATTTCAATTTCAAAGACGAGACAGACGGTCGGCTTCTGTGGACGAATCGGGACTAGTGGTAGGAAATATAGTACAGAGACGAGTGCCCTATTAGAACCATGGTTCTATGAAAACAACATTTACTTTCTTCAAAGTATTTAGAAGTATTTTACATTATGTTATCAATTTGTATTCAACTCGTTATCTCTTCCATACAAATGCTCACTTGGTCAATGATACCTCTACAAAAATCGATATTTTTATTTTACACGTATGCTTAGTATATACGGGGTTAAAACAATTCTAGATTATTTTCGGGAAGAACTTAACTAGGAAAACTTGAATTTCAATATGAACAGGGTGTTCGCGACTTAGAGATGCAAATTAAACTAACTAACTAATTGGTACAATGAGTCATTACTGAATGTTTAATTTACAATCTTAACATGTACGTGATGTTAGAGGCGTGTTGGTATTAATTTTGCCAGTGCTCAATGAAATCAATATAATTTCAGCTATACTAAAATGTTAACACAGCCTGCTGAGCATAGCAGTTTCATTCATTGTTAAATCACGAACAATTCATATATGTATATATATATATATATATATATATATATATATATATATATATATATATATATATATATATATATATATATATATATATATATATATATATAGCGCCCCAGTACCCTATCTTGAAAAGTGTAATTTGAACTTATTCGCAATAATGAAAATCTAAGAACAAAATCATCGCTAAGTGATTTATTTTGACTTTACTAACAATAATGCTACTATTAATCAAATTTATCGCTTGCCTTACATTGACTTTCCTGGCAATAATTAAAACATTAGAATTTATTTCTATTTGATATTTAATTACTCGCAAACCTCAGATCTGATCAAAGGAGTTGGCCGTCTAGTACTAGATACGTTGTGATACTTGAATTAGATAGACCGGATGAGGTTAAGTGTTGCATCGTGAGGGCCAGGTAAACAATGAAACAACTCAAATTAAAATTAACGAGCTTACCCGTTAATGTAGTGTTGTGTGAAAGAACCACCACGAAAACCCACTTTATTCATAAATAAGTAATTGCACAAGTACATTAATAATTCAAATAAGACAAAAACAACAATGAAAGGGTTAATATATATATATATATATATATATATATATATATATATATATATATATATATATATATATATATATATATATATATATATAACAAAACGCCATTAAATTAGGTTAAAATGCATACAATGTTGTACAACAACATAAAATTAATAGAAAGCAGTTTGACTACACATAAACACAATACAAAAAAATCAATGTAATCACGCCTAGAATTGTATAGAATAAAAATTGTAATAGCAAACATGTGGCCCTCTAAAACCAATCATGCCGGTTTTTAAGTAAAGATGCAAATAAAACAATAAGGTAAATTTCGGTAGATATAAAATACAACAACAGTAAAATTGCACAGGTGATAATATGGTAACTGCAAGAACAAAGAGAAAAATTTAAACGTACACAATTCGTAGGCAAACAAACTCTAATTATACCTCAGATTACTGAATCATAGACAAACAAAACTCATTAAATAAAGCCTTGCAAGGGTAAGTTGTAAATAGATCATAACATCGTGACCGATAAATAAGTTCAAGCGCGTTAGAAAAACATAGCGTCCCTTTCTGAGGTTACACCCTCATCCATACAATAATAAAAACAGTAAAGATAAAATTCGAGGAGCATGTAACTTGCCTTTTTACAATTATAACCAAACTTTATTCTGTACCCATTCGTCTATTCCCACCTCTACACAAATATAAATATAAACAACAAACAAGAATGCTAATTCACCCAAATACAAAAGTAAAGGAGCCCTGTACTGTCCTTTATTTTAGCAGATTCCAGCTTAATGAGCCCGAGTGCGAATGAGATACGATTTTTAATGGCCTGCAGAATTGGTTGCTGCGAGCTTAAATTTTATTAAAAATACCTACTTACGATGAATATGAGAATCCTTCAATTAACCACTTATTCTCCAACATTGAATAGATTACGATACGCCGTTTAAACCCAAGATGATAACGATTACTTATATATATATATATATATATATATATATATATATATATATATATATATATATATATATATATATAAATAAGTATAAAAACAAATTCGCGGTTTGAGTTTTCCCAGAATGTATACGATCAAATATTTATATACGGACTGTTTACAAGGAAGGTTTTTAATCAAACACCCCAATTGATCTTACTCCATTTGAAACTAACTACAACTACCTTCCCTTCGGATTTCAGAACTACCTATCCTTATTCCCGAATAACAACCCTTTCAAAATTAATAAAAAAGACAAAACATTATTACGTTGGAACAGTTTCATATTAATTATTGAAAGACAACTTAATTTTAAAAATATGCATGCGTCCGTAACGAACCCTACATTTTCAACCTATCTAACTAAGCTCCTTTTGGATTTGCGCTATGTTCCGACGTAATTAATTATTATATTTATGAAGTTTTTACCACAAGAATGTGCATACAGCACCTTTCAAAAATTCCTTACGGTTCCTGGAAATAAACCAGGGTCGAGCGTACACTTGCTTGTTTCTACCCTAATATGTGTTTTTCAACCCTTATCCAGATATCAGTTACATACATTCCCACATTTCATACATAAAAATACATAAATTGAAAACAACAAATTACCACGTATTATCAAGATATTAAAAATCCACTAATTATATTTTCTATCGAGGTAACAATGGCGATTTGACAAACGTTTATTACAATAACAAAATTTTCGCGGTCCGCTACCTATAATATAAATATACAGGGTGAGTCGTTAAGAATGGGAAATCTGGAAACTGGCAATAGTAGAGCCTAAAATATGTGGATTAAGCGCAACATGCCTTATACAAATGTTGCTCGTTTAAGAGATAAAGGGTGTTCAAGTTAATAATTTTATTTCTAATTTTTCCATTAACTCAGTAACTTTTTATAGAGTCAACTTGAAATTAGTATTATCATGTTTTTCAGCATGACGAATAAGAATTTGTCATCAATTTTAACGTTGCTCATAGAGGACGCTAGTTACACACTGCTGATTAGATAAATCGATGATTATCTTTTTTGTGTGTGGAGAATCACATAAACTGAATCGAAAATTTGAAAGAGCAACCTTTGTTACACGGATAATAACATACTTGTTGGATTTTGATATCATGATCCGTTTTCGAGATATTTGCCTACTACAGTTTCAATGCAGTTCGGCCTATTAATACAACTTTTAGTCCTTCAAATACAAAGTTGGGTTATTGCTCTGAAAAAAATAAGTTGACTTAAATGCATCTGACAGCTATCATTATTTATGCTTGTTAAACTTGTGTCGAAGAGTGCTAAGTAGCCTTATCTTTTTCTTTATGCTTGATTTGTACAAGAATAAGTAGCAAAAGAATGCCACGGCATAATGAGTTTTCTAACAGTGAAATGCGAGATATGGTTTGTGTTTTTGCTCAAACAGACTTTAATGGACTTGCTGCAACCCGAAGATATTTAGAATTATATCCTAATCGAAGACAACCAAATCATAAACTTTTTAGAAATATTTATTATCGCCTTGGAGAAATTGAGTGTTTTCGTCCTAAGCGTCATAATGGTACTCCAAAAACAATTTCGGTAGAACAAGAGGATAAAGTTCTATTTCGTGTTACCGAAAACCAAGGCGTAAGTACTCGCCGTTTAAGTGCAGCGACAGGAATAAGTCAAACGTCTATCAATAGAATCTTACGAAAAGAGCAACTCTACCCTTATCATTTCAGTCCCGTGCAGAATTTATTACCACAGGATCCTGCTGCACGTCTACGATTTTTGCAATTTTTACAGACAAAAGAGAACGAAGTCCGAAATTTTCTTGACAAAATTCTCTTCACCGATGAAGCAACATTTACTAGACGGGGAGTTATCAACTGGAGGAATAATCATTTGTGGGATTCTGAGAATCCACATGCCATAAAGGAAAGACATTTCCAGCAGGAGTTCAAGATGAACATTTGGTGTGGGATGATATCTGATTTTCTTATTGGTTCCTTTGTACTTCCATCGAATCTGAACGGTCAACTTTACTTAGATTTTCTTGAACAAAATTTACATGAACTGCTAGAAGATATACCGCTTGAACTAAGACAAAACATGTGGTTTATGCACGATGGAGCGCCACCACATTTCCCTCTGCCTGTACGCGATTATCTGAACGAACAGTTTCCACATCGATGGTTTGGTCGTGGAAGTGAATTTCCTAGAAGTCCAGATTTTAACCCCC
>JARFJB010002428.1:2472500-2545000 GCA_036346205.1 Vesta saturnalis | reverse complement strand
TTTAAATAGAAATGTCCAAATTTTTTGTTCTTATTGTTGTGAAATATATAGATTTTTACTTACCGCGCTACATGCACGGTAAGTGAATTACTTACCCGACTTGTGTATCCTAGTCACCAGTAAAACAACCTTCTGATCTCGCAACAAACCCGGTAACTAACTAAAATCGTCCTATCGTCCAAAAAAATTATATATATATATATTAAAACACCTCCAACTCTTCTCTCCTCTCTAGAGCTTTGGTGTGACAGAATCAGTTATTACAGCGTTTATAAAGAAAAGAGTCGCAAAAAAACCGCTGCAACACCGAAATAGAAAACGTTTTATACATAACCGATAAAAATCTTACAACTTACTACCACAAAAATAATTATTATTGTGGGCATATAATATTGTCTCATAGTAACAAATTGAGTTACGTAATATTAAACTGCTGCAAATGTAATCATTGTCGATTGTATCAATAATTCATTCACGTCGGTATGGTATGATAAAATGAACAAACATTGATTTAGTACAAATTAGAATTTAGGAACGAGTTGAATATTTAAATTTGTATTTAATCCATAATGGAATTCGCATTTTATATTAGTTAATTAATGTTAGCAAACTTTTTCTTTTCATTTTGTAATTTTTAACGATTTTATTCCAATATAAATTTTTCTTTAGTTAGTGCAAATAGAAATTATTTTTGCTGTTATAATTATTTCAAACTTCTTTAATTAATTTAACGGAGGCAATTAATAAAGATGTGCTGGAAAGGTTTGTAAATTAATTAGCTAGTTGACATTTGCATTTCAACTCAAAGATGAGAGCTAAGATCACTACCTAAGATGTAAACTTGAATTAATGGGTGAAAAATGGTATAAATAATGTCGGTGATCCAGAAATAAATTAGAGTGTGAATAAAGACTATATTTTACCATAATGTGAGATAGCATTTGGTATCATTTGTGTGAAATACATTTACTATACGTACGAGCCTAAATGTATGGAGATAGTGTATCTAAATCTTTATTTTATTAATCGTTTATGGGTTTTATAAGGTATATTGGTCTACTCACACTTTTCGTTTTTATTCACACTGTATCCAATTTTTCCAACACCATTCTGCTTTGTTTTAAAGTAAATATCTAAAGCAATAAAGAACTAAAAGCTTTTTGATTTGAGAATAGCTTTAATAAAAGAAAATCTAGGGTACAAAGCATGCATTTTTGATACGAAAAACTTTATTGACAACAATATCAAAAACGTAAAATATTTTTATGTCAACAAAATTGAATAAGCCACAATGAAAATAAAATTCCTTTGTATTTGTTATTAAAAAGATCAATCAGAATTTCATTTATAACGCAAAATTAAATATTTGTAGGGTCAACAAATAAATTATATTTAAATTACTATGTCTGATTAAATTCAATGTTGAAATGAAAATGGTCTATCTTAATATTTATCATAAACCCTTTAAATGATATTGCGATTTTGCTTCAAAATTCATTGTAAAACCAGTGAAATGAATGCCACAAGGGATAGAAATTTACAGGGAAAAGGTAAATTAATCATCAGTGGACATTTTAATCCCAATGTTAATTATGCATATATTCATGGGTTCACAGTTCTGTATCTCTCAGTTTGGAGATTACATTTTGCAATTATTACCTAGAAACGTCTAAATTGCATCGCAAATTGAGATTGAATTCGTGGCCAGTATACTAATAGATGATTTCATTTAGAGTTGCAAGGATTTGTGGGTAATGATTAGCAGTGTTAAAATGAATTTGTTGTAATACAGAGTTAATCTATCTCGTGTTTGTACTTTTACAATAATTGTATTCAGCATTCACTTCATTCGTTGTAGTTTTGCATATTCTTTACTACCTTATATAATTAATAATGTATAGTATATTGAAACTATAAGCTCTAGCTAAATTTAAATTTATTTGTTCTACCAGTAACCAGAAAAACATATTAGAATTGCTCATGGAGATTATTATTTTTCTGGAAAACGTCACCTTGATTAATGTTTATATAGGAATACCTTTGTATTCAGAGTCTGTTATTATTATACACGTGTGTGTTTTGGTGCTCCGTTACAAAATCGAGTTAACACAACACTGGAATACTATGGGACAAAGAAATTCTAAGTGAGAATAATTGTGGGTAATCGAGATGCAACGATACTTTGTCGAATTAGTGAGTTAATTTATGTAATACATAACATTAGTTGAGGTTAAGATATTTACAAATAAGGTTGGAAATTGCATACAACAGTTAGATAAGGGATAAGGAATAAGAATAAATAAACGAAATCCCACGCTAAAATTTTTATAGTAAAGCAACACATTTCACTTGGAAAAATTGCGGTACTATATCTAAAGGGAAATTGTAAATAAATAAATTTAGTGAAGGTAAAATTTTTCACTACTTCTTCAATACTTCAATAAAACAGATGAAATGTTTGCACGAATTGTGCAGAGGTTAAATAATATGGAAAATTTACCTATGGAAGCGAAGAAAATAAAGAAGAGAATAAACAATTAAAAAAGAGAATTATAAAACAAGAAGGAAGAATTGAAGTACTGGAAAAAGAAATAAGAAAGCAAAATTTAGTTGTCAAAGGCTTGGTAGATGATGAATCCGCAGGGAAAGTAATAGTACAACAAAAGTTGGGTGACGTCTTAAACAGAATTGGACTTAATGTTGATGTGCACACAGAACTTGAAGAAATAAGAAGAATTGGAAAATACAATCAGAAAGGTCCAAGACCAATTATAATCAAGTTATGAAAATACACAAAGAAAATTGAAACTCTTAAAAGCGCAAAATATCTAAAGTTATCAAATCTATGGATTGAGGAGTATTATACGAAGGAAGTGCAGGAGGAGAGAAGTAACGAAATACCAATGTTAAAAAAAGCAAGAGCGAAAGGGTGTAAAGCAGTAATTAAGCATAATAAACTAATAGTGAATGGTAAGGTATACAAACATGAGAAACGAGACGACGAAGATGGCAGGGAAACAAAAGAAGAAATAATGAGTACAGAAAACAAAAGAATAGTTAGTCATAGATCGCCGGAAGAAGATACAAAACCAGCATAGCTAAGAAAAATAACTAAGACTACCTGGGAAAAAACTAGATAAATTACATAAACGGGTACAAAATGGTAAGGACAAAGGCAATTAAAAAGGCTCTTACGAGTTTGGTAAAATTGATAAAGTAAAAACAGAAGGGAGTGCAACACAAATTAGAAAATATGGAAAGATGTAAAAATACATGGAAAATTTCTACATAGAGTATAAAGAGTATTTACTACAAAGAAAGTAATTTGGAAGAGGAGAAAAAGGAATAGAATTTTTTACCGAAATATGCAATACAGGCTGGAAGTGCAAAAATTATAGGGTAATAAATATGTTAAGCGCACCGATGAAAGCATATCAAAAGTACTGGACAAGAAACTAAGAGTACTGGTAGAAAGTACATTGAACGAGGCACAGTGTGGGTTCTTAACAGGCAGAAGTACGCACAAACACGTATTTACGACCAAACAAATAATGGAGAAACCGAAACAACAAAACACGGAAGCTAAAGGCGTTTGACAGGGTCCCTAAGGATAAAGTGTGGGAAAGTCTTGTAAAAAGGAGGATAAAACGCCACTAAAAGTCTTTACACTAATAATATTAATCATGCGATTAGGAAAACTTTGAAATCATCGGCTTTTATTACCATAGAGGGACTCCCACGAGGATGAGGACTGAGCCAACTGTTACTTAACATTTTTATGGATGGTATAATTACTATTGGTCTTGGAGCACCTGTACTTGCCAAAGTTATGAGTAGAGAACGATATAGACTAATAAAGCGATACTAGCAATCTCGCTAAGTCTCCAATAGTAGAGGTGTCAGTGTTACTTGTTAAACTTAGAGAAAGTTTTCAACAATTGGGAGTACTTCACAAACAGCTGAGTATTGATGAGTACTCGGATACATAATGTGGATACTCTGAGGAAATCATGGATCCTAACAATTTAGATATTTATTGTGGCAATTCCGCTAATACTTTAGCTGCTTATGGGAAAAGAGTAGTGTATAGTCGTACAAGAACCGAGAACCAAGCCATATACTTAGATTGACTGATTTTTTTACCAGTCACGGTCTTATAGCAGATTTATCAAAGTCCAACATGGGTGCTTGTGGTACCGTTAAAGAAAATTGCTCAAACAAATGCGCACTAACGCAATCAATGTATTCAAGGATGATACCGTTCTTTGTATACTCAGTGACATGGAAATTGCAACACCAAGAAGGGGTGGGAATTTTTTCACCAAATTTGACAGAAACGTTTAACTACTAAAAGGTAGCAATTGATTAAAATTTCATTCATATGGATCAAGTGGTAATGGTTTATATGACAGTGCGTTCAGTTTTTTCGAACAACCTTGTCAGGTGTAAATTGTGCGAGATTGTGTTTAGTTCTTTATTGTTTTCGCTTGTGATTGTTTGATTTGAGGGTGTGATCATGGCTAGAGTGCGCCAACGTGGAAATTACCGCCTATTAAGCGAATTCGCCAGATGTGGTATTGTTGGTTTCCGCTGAGGTGGTTTATCGTTTAGAGAAGTCGCAAATTGCGTTAACTGTAACCAAACCACCATCATGCGCTGCTATCAGGCATAGACTAGGGAGAGTCAGGAACGCCGTAGAAGAGGAATCGGGGGCGGAAGAAGAACAAATGAGGTGCAGGACCTCCATCTTCAACTTATGACAAGAGACCGATTCTTAAGTACCAGATCAATTTACGATCAATGGTTAGCTATCGAAGTCGTTCTGTAACCCTTCAAACGGTTTACTGATGAATCAGAGCTTTCGGATTACAACCCTAACGGCCACATGTTGTGTTACCACTAACAGCTCAACATCGACGGCAACGTTTGGAGTCGTGTAGGTTGGGACTGTACTGAAATCAAGAGTGGCATAGAGTGATGTTCACTGATGAATCCCGATTCTGTTTGGGGATGCATGATGTCCATATGAGGGTCAAACAAAGACGTTCGGAACGTCGAAATGTTGAATTTTCTGTTGCGAAGCATGTGAACCAAACTGTAGGGATTATGGTATGGGGTGCTATAATTTATGAGAGTAGGTCCCGTTTGGTATTCATCGGAGGCAATATGAACCCCCAACGATATGTGGTTGAGGTGGTAGAACCCCATATTCTTCCACGTCTTCAGTAGTTGGAAGACCGACTCTGCACCAGGGTAATGCCCGTCCCCATATTGCAAGACGTTCTTTGGACCAATTTGCAAAGGGTAATGTTAATCTCTTGCCATTTTCTCCCAGATCTGCCGACATTTCGCCCATCGAGCATGTTTGGGACATTATAGGGAGAATACTGAAAATCTTGCAGCATCTTCTGCTGACGCCGCAAGCTCTACAGCACGAATTACAGGTTACTTGGGACACAATATCTCAAGAAGACATCGACCATCTACTAGAATCGATGCCACGGCTAGTGGAGAAGCGGGTAACCAACAGGGGGGATCCATTATTAATAAATGTCATCTTTATATTTTGTTCTTTTTCTTTGAAATTTTAATCAATTGCTACATTTTAATAGTTAAACGTTTCTGCCATATTTGGTCAAAAATTACCACCCCTTCTTGGTGTTACAATTTTCATGTCACTGAGTATATAAAGTGGAATAAAAATTGATTTGCTATTAAGGCTAGTAATTATTTTACAGATACAACCATTCACAAGTCTAAGAGAAAGGTAAAACCTGAAAACAAAAAACCGATTGACACCAACAGTATTGGAAACTATAATTTAGGCATCGGTGGTGTGAATTAGCTGATGTGTCAGATACCGCCTTAGATTGTGATCAAAGCAATAGTAGGGAGTCCTTTGTGACATGACTTGAACCCAGTTATTATCGCAGCTTTCAGATTGTCGGCTTCACACGTCAATTCCCCTTTCAGCTGTCAAAGTAGCATTTTGCGCCCTTGGCACACAAATAACTATTTGTTTACATTTTATTACTTAATATTTTTTTCTGTCTCTTTTTAGTTTCTTTATTTATGATAAAATATTACAGTAATAAAATTTTGATTTCTCTATCTACTGTTGCAATATTTTTACAAGGTAATTTGATTGTAAAGGTGAGTTTACATAGCTTATGTTTAGTTCGGTAATTGTTTTCCACTGATTTAATAGTAATTGATAAACCGTGAGGTAATCAGCTGTTCTCCGGACGTAGCTGTCTTTTCTATATGTCTAGATTAACGTTTATGAATTTTAGTGATAAAAATGTTTCACTATAAATTAGTTTTAGTAAAAAAGGACATATTTATTCTATATGAATTTGCGAAAAAGAAGCAATTTCTTTTTGAAAGTAGATGCAATGCTCCTTTGTCTAAAATTAAAAATATAAATGTGCCGTAGAAACATGTAATATATTTCTGAACGAAATTTAGAATTCATAAGCTTTGTAAGAATAGGTAAAATGAATTCAAATGTAAGAGAAAGTTCCTACTCCATGGGTTAATGATTGGTTATTCAAAATTTATACTTTACCATTCTTATTTCATCAATCTTAGTCTTGGTACGTATTTGGCTTAAAGAAAATACATTACTGAAAATGCAATTTAAACCCTAAAACACTCCGAATTCAAAATAATATAAAATGTATTTACTAAAGTAATAGTATGTTAGATAGTCATTGATTTTTTACACACAGGGCCAATTTAGAGCTCTTGAGACCTTTAAGTTATTATTTGTAAGAAATTGTATAATTATTAAGTTTAGTTCTAATTTTAAATGAAAAGATTTCACGCTTGCTTACACTTGTATACATTTCAAAATGAATCTGCTTGTTATCTCAACAAAGGCAGATAATTTTTCCTTATATAGCAATACTTCATACTTTATGAACTTGTTTTGGTTATTTCCAGATCTAAAGTTGTTAATATGATATTTATTACTTTTAAAAAAGACATAAAAAGTTTTGTTGGGGGTGACAGTCCATTGAAAAGTATCGGTCGTACTTATCGGAGTACGCTCTTGTATTTGTCAAGTGTAGATCACATTTTACTTAACACGTTAGGCGCCATGGCCAATTTTTAAAATTTCGTAAACGGGCCGAGTTCATTTTTTAATAGGTATTGATGATCTGTAAATGCAATTTGAACGATTTTTCACAATTCTTTAAAATGCCAAAAATATTTAAAAAAAATTGATGACGGGCCAATGGACCCAACCCGGTCCTGGTACAACTGCAATGCCACCCCTGGACCGTTGGTCCCCTGACTTAAGTTAGTTTTAGTTAGCCTAGAATTGTGCAAGTGGTCAGTTCATTTGTAATTGGATACCATAGATAATCTGTAAACGTTGGTGAAAAGGCAGAAATAATCGTAAGTTGTTCATTTAATAATAGTAGTACACTTATAGAATAAACAAGACGTTATGTATAAACTTATAAACTTTACAATTTCAAGAATTATGTTAGGTAATGTTTTGAAAAATATTTAATTTTTACATATTTCGAGACGTAATATCCCGCTTACACAAAAAGAGTTGCGGAGAAGATGGATATGTCGGACGAAAGACTGGATTGGTCATTTCCATTATATAGTTCACATGAAAGTAGTAGCGATGTAGACAAACGTCTACACAACACCATCAAGGTCAGAACTGTCTTTGAAACGGAAAAGAAATATTTATGAGGTAGGGCCGTCGTCAGCCCAAAATGTTCTATCCGAGTCTGATAATTCTCAGATAGAAAATCAGGTTCCAACTAGTGATGCTGCAACTGATACTGCGGAAACAGCTGTTCAGAAAACTAAAAAAATAGGTGTAACACCTGAAACGGAAAAGTGGTTACTACCTGTAGGTAATCAACCTAAAATGACACAATTTGAAGGTACTGGAGGTGTGGATCCACATGTTGCTGGGTTACTAGCAAATTGTAGGCATATTGATGCTTATAATCGTGTTGTTGATGATCGCTTTTGGACCATGCTTGTTGAACAGACGAATCTATATGCCACTCAGAAACTTAAGAACAATGATACAACTCCACTGTCACGCCCGCATGAATGGAATCCGGTCAATGAAACTGAAATGAAGACATTTTTTGGACTGGTATTATGGAGGGGATTGGTAAAATTGCCGTCTATTAGGGATTACTGGAGACGACAATCTATATACGATGTTAGATTTGACAAATCAAAGATGCCTTGAAATCGATTTGAGCTTATTCTGACAATGATTCATTTCTCTATCAACGAAGAATGTCTCGAAAGAGACTGATTATATAAAATATATGCTCGTACACAACTTTCAAACCCTCTACACTCCTGATGAATTAATTTGTGTAGATGGAACAATGGTTGCTTTTAGAGGACGACTTGTTATGAGACAGTACAATAAACAAAAACGTCATAAATACGGAATCAAGTTATTCAAAGTATGTACTGGTATGGGTTATACCTACAACATAAAGTGTATGCTGGTAAAAATGTCGAACTTGAGAAAACCGTTCCTGCCGATGTTGTTATGTCATTAGCGGGAGACCTGCTGAATAAGGGTAGAACAATGGTTATTGATAATTGGTACACCAGTCTAGACTTAGCCAACAGACTATTAGATGTTAATACACATCTAATAGGAATAGTAAATTGTAAATAAGGGGACATCCTAAGGATGTGGTACCAAAGAACATTAAGATCATGAAAGGAGATATAAAAGCGAAAGAAAATAATCCTGGAATTACAGTTTGAAATCGGAAAGACCAAAGAAACGTGTTAATGCTATCCACTAGACATTCAACAGAGCAACAAGAAGTGAGATGTAGAGGAACAAATAACTATAACCGAAAATGATTTTAGATTATAACAAGGGTAAGGGAGCTGTTGATATTTCTGATCAAATAGGTGCCTACAACAATCCTTTGCGTAAATCACTGAAGTGGCACAGAAAACTAGCTTTTGAATTACTACTTACCACTGCAATAGTAAATGCACAAATTATATACAAAAAAATTCATAATGAAGAACTGTCTATAACTGATTTCAAAAAAACATCTTGTAGAGCAATTGATTAGTAATGTCGAAGATGTTCGATTACCTACATCAAATATGAAACATCAATTACAAAAAAATACCCGGATCAAGTCATATAGTAAGACGTCTTTGTTCTAACTGTTATAAGATAATATCCCAAAGAGATGGACGAACGGCAGATCAGAATAAAACTAAAATAGTAACAACGTTCTGTAGCGAGTGTGTAGGAAAACCACCAATGTGCTTAGCCTGTTTCAATTTGTTACATTAAAATATACTTCGTTTCAGGTTTATTTTAATTATTTGTATTTACAAAATTTTAAAAATAAATACTTATTTTTCGACTATACAATTTTTTTGAACCAGGGACCACATATTTATATGAATTTAAATTTCGCGGGCCAATCAAGTATTATAATTCCCTTGGACCCTGACGGTCCTCTCATACCGTCAAATACATTGTAACTATGGTTCAACGGTCCACACAATCATTTAAAATGACGTGTGTTATGACGGTCCCCAGGGACCTAGAAGTTCCAATTTCAAAAGTTCTTGAAGGTTCGTAGGAACCGTCATGGGGCTGAACGTGTTTTTGTGTCATACCAAATCCAGATTTTTGTACATAAGGCCTCTATTATTCACGCGATAGCAGTTACTCCACCGCTGCGCAATGGTTTCAAAGTGCAGCTACTGGTATTCAAAGACCGTTCGGTGAAACGGTTGATAACTTCATTACATGAAATAGGCCCAGCGGTGGTTGCTTGATCACAGGACTACCAGTTCGACACAGTATGATCTCTACAATGCAGTATTTCAGTTCATCATCTACTGTTATTAGTGGATGGGTATGTCATTGTATCCTAGCTGGTCATATGAATAGATATAACCCAACTGATTCTTCCTGTATCAAATTAAGGGAAACAAAGTTATTTACAAACTAAAAAATAAAATCTGAAAAGATATTTATAGAATTATTAAATTTAAACTATAACATGTCTCATTTTAATGTGGGTGTTACTGGATTTTTGGTGACTGAATAAAACAAGAATCTACTCTAAATTTGAACTTGCGAATTGGTATTCATTTCCTATCCTCTGTAATCCCCTCCCTTCGAACACAAGTTTATGTTGAAAGCACCTGCTAACAATAGGTAATCAAGAGTTGCATTACGGACATTTCTTAATGTTTTTTACATTACTCTGTAACCGTTTTGCCGATTTCTACCAAATATCGCTAGTGTTGAGGTATTTAGGTCTAAAACACTCATATGAATCATTGCGACCGAAAAACAAATTAAATCTACCCCTTTTGTGAGTTACTGCTCCAGAAAGAGAAATACATTTTCCGCTTACTTCCCGGCAGATCCTCTACCAAAAAAAAAATTACTGTCATCTAGAAATTTTGGACCTAAAAGCGTATACCAAATTTCGAGTTTTTGCGGTGAATATAAAATCACATTTACTACCCTCACTCCCTCGCAGACACTAGATATTTAAGTTTTAAATATCCACCCATCAATCTACCCCTATATTTACTTCAGTCATTTATAAACATATAGACATTTACAAAGAAATAGATTAATATAACTGTTTCCGGTCCAAAAGATGATGCTCTTGTCCACAAACTGGTAAGTATTTACGAGTTTCTGGGTTCAAAGATAAAAGTGATAAGGAATTATGATTGTATAGTAACAACTGAACGGAATATTTGCTAAAGACAAAGTTGCGTAGTAATGTTGAGTGTCGATTCTAACAAAATAGTAAAATACAAATCAAGTACACTCGTTATACAAGTGGAGCTGGCCAGTACAGCCACATTCTTTGAAGAGTTTACGAATAATGGTGTCAAAATTTTACCATGAACACGTATGCGAGGAGAAACACGTAATCCTTAGTTATTAGTTTAACATCGAGATATAAAATCTCTTAGCTGAGAGTTTTTCTTTAGTGCGAAACAGAATTTTTTCGTAACTTAAAGTTGTACAAATTCAACAGTAGTTGAATAGATAATTTTACATTTTTTTCGATTTTGATAGTTCGGATGCCTCAGATATTAATCCAAGGAAGATCGCTAAAATGCCTTATGCAGTTTACATGTATTATTTTACATCATACTCACCCCTTTTAAAGTTCTTCAAATATTTTTCTCAGAATACCGGTAACATGATATTTTAGGTTAGGTGTGTTAGGTACAAAGTTTTACATTACCGTGTCTAACGGTTCTTTAACTGTACTTGTCCTAAGGCTACCCTGACGGATCCTAGATTATGTTGAAGTATACTTCATCAAATATCTAGTTACTATTATTTTCATGTTCTCTTAAGAAATATGTTACACAGAGATGTATTTCTTTTCACTAATTTAATAACAGCTTATTTTTTTATAACGTAAAGTTTGGGTAATGCACTAGTTATGTTTAATTACGGAGAATTAACACGGATTTTTTCATGAACCAGAATAAAACAATTCAGTAAAACTATATCTTAAAGTGAATTCTACGACAGATAGAGTACTATACATAAACTGCTAAAGTAATTTTAAAAATAAAAACAAAACTTCTGAGACAAGTATGGAATGTATCAAATGCAAACTAAAATGTAGGAATTAATTCAATTAATTAAAAATTAATAATTTTTAATTACATATTTACTTTTGAACTTATTCGTTCATCACAAAATTTAAAATAAATTAAATCAATTTATAATAAGAAAGTTTTGTGTGATTAATTTCTACATTTGACTTTATTTCAACTCTGTCTGTGTCTAATTCTGCCAATGTTTGTTATAATAATAGGTACCTATCAGAATAAAGTTCCGATAATTGTGAAAATCGAATTACTTAAGAAAGTTAACTAAAAATTGGAGTAATCTACTGGTTAATTCGAAATAACTACCAGTGCCCATTCCCCTTTAAATGTGAACTAGCTAAAAGTAACAGAATCTTAATGATAAAATTACTTTACACAAAATGCGTAAAAGTTTAAGTCACTTTTATCTTTTACCGTTATTATGAATTATGAATACGAAGATGTAAATGTACAGGTGTGCACACAACGGAGTCATTAAGCACAGTACATCCGGCTCAAGATCGCAAGTATAAAGCGGCTAATTTTCAATTGTAATCTTTAGACATATATTCAAGGTCATCTTCTTTTGTTTACCAAAATAACTAAGGAAGTAAAAATAATAATAACTGACTATCGATTATCCTAGTTCAATCAAATAGTCTTGCTAGAAGTAGCTTAGAAAAACTAAATATTAATATAATTAAAAATTAGTATTAATTGTATTAAATACATAAATAGAAAGTTTACCTCGAGTAGGATTTGAACCTACGACCTGCACTTTGCTAGAGTAACGCGCTAACCAACTGCGCCATCAAGGTTCAAGCCCAAATCGATGTAAATTTTGTCTTTATGTATGTAGAACTGATGTAAATTCTAAATATAATGAGATTACAATCAAATTACTTAGATTAATGGAAGGTGAGCCTGCAATATCGCAAAGATTCACACATACCAAAGCAACTTGACATATTAAATTATTATCAAAGGTACATATGTTATTAAAAATTATTATTAATTTTATTAAATACATAAATAAAAAGTTTACCTCGAGTAGGAGTTGAATCTACGACTTGTACTTTGCTAGAGTACTCTAGCAAAGTACAGTGTTCGACCCATCATGCCCCATACATATTCAATAGGCGAAAGATCCGGCGGTCCCGCAGGCTACGGCAATACTATAGCTGCTCTTGATCCAAGAACCTTGTAACATGTGCGGTATGTGGTCTAGCATTATCTTGTTGCAAAATATAATTTGGCAACGTCTGCATTAACGGTACTACCATTGGCTCCAAAACATTATCAATGTAACGCTCACCACTTAATGTGCCTAGAATGAACAGAAGAGGAGGTCTTCCTCCAACACGTATGGCGCCCCAAACCATGACTCCAGGTGTTAAGCCTGTGGGTCGTCTCTCAACAAACTCTAAATGTCGACGTTCTCCTCGAAACCGCCGCACCTTCTGACGACCATCGTTTCGCCATAAATAAAAACGCGATTCGTCGCTGAAGACGATGTTATTCCATTGAAGGCCCCAGTCCCGCCGTTCTTGACACCATGCCAATCTAGCAGTCTTATGCTCGTGAGTTAACTGGGGTCGTCGGTACGGACGATACGAATGTAAGCCAAAAGACTGATTATCCTGTAGATTGTTGACATTGATAGGTGACGACCAATAGCTCCTGTCCAGTTCACCGCAACAGACCTTGTTGACTGAAACCGATCTCTTGTGCCATCCGCCTAAGAAGTCGTTCTTCACGATCATTGGTGCTGCGTGGTGGTCTTCCACTGGGATGAGGTCGTTGAATGCCTTCTTCACACCAAGAGGACCAAATGCGGGCCACCGTGGTGTGGTCTCGATTAAGTCTTCTGCCGATTTCTGGAAATGCCAAGCCTGCTTCTTACATGCCGATAATTCTACCCCTGTCAAAATCTGAAACTTGGGCAAAGTTTCGTCGTTGTCTCACTGGGGAAATTTTATCAGAATAAATGTGTCAGTTAAACAACAAAAATTGTCACTAAGCGACTAGATCTCTTAAAATGTATAAATAAAAATTGTTGGTAGTTGATGTTAACAGTGGTGCAAAGTACATAATGACTTGTTCTTTTTCATTGAAACTTCCATCGTCTTCTATATGATACTGAAACATTATTTTGCCAAAATTTCAAAATCATTTGTTAAAAATATTCGTGAAATATTAGTGAGTTTTTTTTTGTTTTTCTAAATATGCGGATCAATTTTTAATATTCTAACATACAGGGTGTCATTTTGGGACTTACCCAAATGGTACAATTTTTTGGGACAATCCTGGAATTTATCTTAAGCTCTTACAATTTACAGGATGGTACTAAAATTATGGCGCAGGAAAATGACAATAACGCATTTAATGAATTTTGGCTTTAATAATTTTAGTAGTAGAATATAATCTGCACTTGTAAAAATGCCCTGGATTTTAACTTAAATTTCCATAGTAGCCGACTGGGCTTTTACAGTTACACCCAAATATGAAAAAAATCTATAGGGCGCTTATAAGGTTCAGGAAAATGTTAAAAACCCATTTACTAAATTTTGGCTTTAAAAACTTTATTAGTAGAATGAAATGCGCATTTATAAAAATATCTCAGTGTAACTTATTCTTTTCCGTATTTTTAAAGTATTTGGTCCAATCTTTTTCTTTTCCTAAAGAGGGACCTGGATTTTGACTCAAATTTTTTCAGTAAACGATTAGTCTTTTGAAGCCATTTACCTGTACCAAAAATGAAAACCAATCTACAGGGTGGTTACAAAGTTATGGCTTATAAAGGTATGGGACTAAATTGATAAAACACCTATATATATATATATATATATATATATATATATATATATATATATATATATATATATATATATATATATATATATATATATATATATATATATATATATATATATATATATATATATATATATATATATATATATATATATATATATATATATATATTAAATAGTTTCCTGTACTTCTGTAAAAAGTGAAAGAACATGAAAACTGACTTTTTGATGAAGGAATTTTTAATATAATGGGGTGTTTTACCTATATGAGATTGTAATAGAAATGTAACACTTTTTGCAAGATTGTATGGAGGTGAACCAGTTGCACTAACCACAGGCCTTAAAGAAACGTCAGATTTATGGATTTTTAGTAGACCATATACTTTCGATGAAAGAGTTTCTGAGTTAGTTATTTTTCTTTTTATTTCTTCAAGTATAAATGATAATTTAATAAGTTACTTAGTTTTCAAAAAAACCTGTTTGTGGGATCATTTTTGGTAGTTCACGATAAGTCTGTGGTTCCAACAGTTGGTCTACTGTAATATTACGGTCGTTCATATTTAATATAACAGTTGCATTACCTTTATCTGATTGCAATATTATTATAGTTTCATTACGTTTAAGATCAAATAATAAATAATAAGTTCTATGAACAGCTTGGTGGTGTAGCAATGGGTAGCCCTATTAGTCCTGTTTTAGCTAAATTTTAAACATTAGCGATACAAAATGCATCTAAAAAACCTTAGTTCGGTGTAGATATGTTGATGACGCATTTGTTATTTGGAGACCTGGTGAAGAAGCGCTACATGGATGTTTAATTTTTATAAATCGTATACCTCCAAGCACCCACTTTACCATGGAGAGGGAAACTAATTGAAGTTTACCATTTCTTGACATACTAATATCTAAAACTAATAATTCACTATCTTTTAAGGTTTACAGAAAGCCGACACACACTGATAGATACCTTTATTATCAAACCACCACCCACGTCAAAATGTTGGTGCATCGAACAAAACGAATTTGTGATCCTGAATTTTTGAAAGATGAATATAAATACTTAACGAAATCATTAAGCTCATGGATATGCACTTAATGATTCACTAATGTTTCAGATAAAATTAAAAAAATCCTAATTAATCATGGCATTAGGACTGTTTTTATACCTATAAGAAAAATGAAAGAATATTTAAGGTCACCTAAGATGTTTCAAACCCACTATCACCTTCCGGGAATGTATAAAATGTCTTCATCACGAGAAAAAGTTTACATTAGAACCACAAAGGATATCGTTAATACAAGACGTAAGAAACATATGAACATAAATTAGGTCAACCAGATAAATCTGCGACAGCTGAGCATATTTAAACAATTTACATCACGACATTCAATTTGATAATGTGAAAATATTGCAGTACATAAACATCCTAATAATTTTAATAGGCAAAAAGAAAATCTCCGTTTAAACAGGTTTTGGCAACGTTATGATTAAAAAAAGGCACAATGGTGCCTCTCAATTTTAATTTCAGTTTTCTGCTGTGTCTTTTTCTAAAAGTTGAAGTAAGTGCTTTACCAATTGTGTGTTAAAATTACCACAGTAGTATGGTTTAAAATATGTAGTTGGAATTAAAATTAAGCTTAAAAATTACCTTAAACATTGCGTTTTCACTGTAAAATAACACTTACATTTATTAAAAAAGCTATTTCTTTGTTAGATTTGACTGTATTTTTAATTGATGTCAAGGTTTTATTTGTGAATGTTTTTAATAATCATACACTTACATTCTTCACTGTTAGCCTTCGACCGCTAGAAGGTGTTCTGGTTTGTCATCCTCATGGCAGTTTAATAAAATTTAATTTATTAACGATCTAGTTATTATTTATTAATATTGTATTCGATAGTTGGCTTTATACGTTTATCAAACTATTATACTAATAGCGGGCTTATGTTTGTGTTTTCAATTTTCATATTTCATAAAATTATGTTCAACATCTTAAACATTTCTAAAAGATTTTATAACTACTGAGGAAGATAACTGTAAGTATTATTGAAAAGTTTAAATTTGTAGAAACATAAATACAGATATACACCATTAAAACACAAAACTGCTAAGTAAAATTATTTAATTTGAATTTCCATAATTTCATTCTTGAGAAGTTGAACTGTACACGCTTTTATTAGTAATTGTTTTTAGGCAATTTACATTGTAACTGTTTCTAGGCTATTTACATTACCATCTTTGTTAAGATTAGCGTCCGAGGCCGCTAATAATGTACATATCGTTCTAATCATGGCAACATGAAGGCATTTAGCGATATGTATGTGATAATTCAAATTAGATACCGTATCTAACAGCAATCACAGGCATATTGTTTAGAATTATAATAATAATAATAACTGTCTCTATTATTAAACTATACCTACGCAATAGGTTTAAGTGCATACAATAAGTTTAAATATATATAAAACAATCACAAGGTGGACAGTTGCACATTAAACGTAACTCAACCTAACCCTAAAACGCATTAAGTTGTTTTTGTTACTACCGTTTGAAAATAATGCACACAGCTATCGTGTATGCTTCTTTCACGTGTAGCTTGCAACTATCTGGCTCACATATCTCCTTGTGTATTTTTTATAATATTTAATTATTTCCAGTGTTACCTTGACTACATTGCTGTGATGTACTGGAGTGCAATTAATGTTTTCTGCTTAGGGACATAACTGAAAGAAAAGTGATAAATTTTTGAGGAAGCCAAGCAAGGAGAAATTCACTTCACTATCCTTAGAAGGCCTGAAAGTTGCAGGTATTTCTATTATTTTGCAGTAGCGTTCCAACTGAAGTAATATATACTTTCGATTGTGAAATAATTGCCACATGTCAAATTCTGGAAATTATTTTTAATGCTAACTACTAATGTCTTCACTATCGTATTTCCCATATGTTGCTGTATCGTTTCCCGGGCTGCTTTCTCAGGAAAACAAAACCGTCAATGGCATAACGAGTTACACTCTCATACTTCCAAAAAAATGTTATCCCATATTTAGCGGGTTTTCCGACATACATTGGATGTATCGACAACGACCACAAAATGGAAGTAATTGTTTATCTATTGTTACGTTCTCTTTCAGTATCATAATGTTTCCACAATGTTTGAAGAAAAGTTACTAAATATACGGTGTTTTCGCTAACTGGATTCCAATCGCATTTTTCGGGTTCTCTGATCATCAAACCTGATCATAAAACGTCGAGTATCTTCAAACCATTATAAATTCACTGTGGCTAGATACATATCATTTTAGTTTTGTTCAGAAATAAATCGTTAAATGTTTTTCGGCTCCGAGTTGCGAACATCTAAGCTAACCCATTTCCTGTCTTTCCACGAACGATAACGCTTTGCTTCCCTGTTGGTGCAGTTAACAATCTCTTCAACAATCCCCTCAGTTATAAAATCATTCGATAAATCAGTTATTGATGTAACCTGGTTATGGTGCTTTGCAATAGAGATGAGACGATCTCTATGGTTACATACCGTCTTTGTTTTAATTTGGAAGCACAGCATTCCACTAAAATTCTTTTGATCTAGACATTATATAAGGATACTTATCATCAGAAGTTATATGATTAATCCCGTTTTTCCTGAAATGTCTTGCTCGGCTGTGATATGAGATGCGCTCTCTCTTTCTCTGAATTAGACTGCTTCGAAAAGAAGTCTGTATCTTTGTTAGAATGCGCTAACGTCCCCATCCACCTCTTCTGTCGTATTGTCTGCACAATTTGCTTAATCTCATCTGCATATATTCGAATACGGTCCTTTTTTTTCTAGACACCACATCTAAGTTACCCTGCTTGCTTAATTTTGGTAGTGTCTGCAGTGACCTCTTGCCTCATGCGATTTTTATTGTTTGTTATGGCGTGGCGTATTGTTCGTGTTAGGCATTTCAACTCCTATTTGTGACATTTAGTAAATTTAAGAATCTTATATAAATTTTCCATCATGCCTAATTTTGTTGTAGTGGCATTTTTTTGTGTTTTAAATCATATAATTTATTACCGTTTTAATCACTTATTTTGGTGTATTTGAGCCAATAGTTTTTAGCGTCAGTTTATCGAAATATTTAATGAGTTTGAGTTTTATTTTCGCAATTTTGCGGCTTTTATATAAAGCTTAGGATTTTATTGAAATTTAGGTGAACTTAGCGTAGATATTTTTGGAATAGAATTTTTAGTAGTACTGTAATTTATTTTTGAGTGAACATCTTGGTTTCTGGTTAGACCCATCTAAGATTGGTTCATGACGCTTTCCCACTGTACATTTTTTTAACAGGTGGCGCCTTTTGACATTTTCCCCGATTTTGACGTTTTGGGGTTGTGATTAAGTAAGAACCCCGCCCACACCACTGAGCTATACCGTGGCACAAATTGCCTTTACGGGCTGCGGATGCTCTAGTGAGTATTTAGCCTGTAACAACGTTTAGCAGATTCATTTTAGTAGTAGGAGCAAACAATTTTTTTTTGGCGGGTATCTAGATTGCACATCGGGAAATACGTACATATCCCATTGCTGAAAAATGTAAGTAACTGCAGAGAATAGAGACTTCATGTCTATAAGTAAATTTAATTGAATAAAAATTAATGTAATTTAATGTTATTGTGCCATTTAGAAAAGAGAGAATGGTAATCGATTAGTTATGTGTTTAAAATAGGGCTTAAAACAAGCAAAACTTTTCTTTCACTGCATAAATTATTATAAAACTTTGCAATATTGTATTGAAAAGGCCTTTGAAAGAGATGTTTTATGTTTGGGATTATTTCGGAATATGTTATATCTTATCACATTTACATAGAATCAAACCCATTATGGAAAAGAGACTTTCTTAAACAAAAAGAAAGCTTCAACAATGTCGCTTGGCATCAAATTATCTGTGCCAAAAGAAAATTTATACAAGTAAAGCAGTTTATTAAATGGCACGTTTGCCAGCAGAGCTGGCGCTTGACGTAGACGTTAACGATCTGCCAAAGAATATAGATAAAAAACCAATGGTTTTGATACTAAACGAAGCTAAATTTATCGCGCAATATTATTTATGATAATAAGATAATAGTAAGCAGTGAAATAGGCAACAAAATTGAATAAAAGGGCATCTAGCCAATATTCAATATTCAATTTTTTTCGTCATTTAAGTCTATACTAAATTATCCTCTTTGTTGAATGAATTCAAAGCTTCGGTGTTGAACTGTATTATTTTTATTGCTGACCACTTCTCCGAAACCTTTAATGTAACAAGCCTTAATAAACTTAAAGCATTAGTTTCAAAGTAACTACAACTAAATACTGAACAAGGAAAAATTTTACATTTTCATAAGGAATTCAAATATCTAATTTAACATGGAAATATTTATCAACTTAAGTGAAATCGTATTTTAAAATTAAAGTCAATGTTATTCTAGTCTCTTAACATTTTAGTAAGATTCTGTATATAATACCCGGAAGGTAATTTGCATATCAAACAAGTTAATTAGCATTAACAAGATGCAATGTATTTTTAACACTCAAAGAAAACCTTTATATATGTACATGAAATTTATTTTCTCTAAACGTATATAATCACTAATGGGCGATGTAAATTATTATCAACCCATTACTTTAAACACAAAGACTGGGTAAAGGAATTATAAAGCTCTTAACATTATTTGATGTGGTTCTAGCGGACCGTATATGAATTATCAAGGTATCAATGAAACCAAAACTTAACGAATTTTCATGTTTTCTACATAAAGTGATTTTGGTAGAGGCGGAAATAAGCATCTACTGTAGAAAACGTCAGAAATTCAAAAAATTCATTTACTTCACATCGTTTTCAATCAGGGATTACCTAGATTTTGTATTTGTATGTGCAGTTTTATTGCAGGAAAACATTTCTACATTAAAAAGCATTACTAATTTAATATAATACAACAGAAATGACTCATTTCATACATTTTGCGTTTTCCCTTTAATATTTTAAGCTCTTTAAATTAGCATTTCCTTTCGTTCTTGATTTATAACTTCCATACCAAAAGTTAATTCCAATGAAAAGTCTTTCAAGAGAACTTTTTTTTCCATTAATTCATTTATCCGCATAAGATTATAGAGAAGTGTTAAGTACACAGATACAAATATTTTTCGTTTTTAGTAAATAATATGGAATAAGGTAAACGTTAAAAGAGAAACTAAAGGTTTAGTTTATATATTTTTGAAATAGTAACTCTATTATAGTGTACAAAATGCGTATGTAGTACAGTTTACTTCATTACAATAAAGTATAGCGTGTTGGGTAAACTACTAAAAGTTGCTAGGTGAATGAAATAACTTCCTTGCTGTTATTTCATAGCTTTTATGGATTAATTTAAAAGAAATAAGAGGAAAGTTAAAACCATAAAGCAAGGTCACAAGCGTTTTAAATTTAACCTTTTGCAATTTCGATTTAAAGCGTTAATAGGAATTTTTACTTAGAATTCACCTTTCATTTTGTTGATAAAATATACACATTAATTATTATATATATTATATATATTTTACATACATAAAGACAAAATTTACATCGATTGGGGCTTGAATTTCGATAGCACAGTTGGTTAGCGCGGTACTCTAGTAAAGTACGGGTCGTAAGTTCAAATCCTACTCGAGGTGAACTTTTAATTTATGTATTTAATAAAATTAATAATAATTTTTAAATACCTATTAATTAATTATTTTTAAATAACATATTTCCGATTTTGTAAAATTTTCTGTTTATTATAATCCTTCGCCATAGTAAGGTTTGAGAAATCTTCCTCAATAGCGAAACCATAGGGCTAATAGTTATTTAAGAGTAAATGCTCACCAAACAACTTTTTGGGTCTAGAACACTACGCCGAATGCCTACAACGCCGACACGATTTTTTGATGGTCCATATCGCCGACTAGGGAGACTATGCCGACGTATACTACGCCGACATCGACATCGCCGACAAGTGTACAGAGGACACTAAAAAGGAACTTCACCCAGTTGTCTCGGACTTTTCCCCGAAATTTTATTTTTTAAAAAAAGGTCCTATGTTATATTAATTTTAGAAAAAAAAGTGTTTGCTGAGCGCCTTAAACAAAGTGACTATATGATATTTAAATTTAGTATGCAAAGCATGGCAAAAATTAAATTTAACATTTTTTAGAATATTGAACCTTTAATATTTTACTACTATTATTAATTATAATACAATTGGCATACATTTAAACAAAATTATTAATACATTAGGAATTGTAAATAAAATTTGTATATACCAGGTGTCCAAAGCATCACACGACGGAAGACTGTGTCTTCGCTGTTGATTTTTTATTAAAATGATTCATTCAAAAGTTATATGGTTCCAATACGTGCAGAACTTAACAATATTTTAGCACCTACAGGGTGATTCGTAAAATTTGGGGGGAGAGGTCTCAACTTTTTTATTTTAAATGGAATAACCTGTATATCATTAAATTTTTGTATATATAAAATGCAACCTTGCCAAGTTATTTAACAAAAATGTATTTTTTTTCCTGAATGTAGGGTTAGCAAAAAAAATTCATTCTTGGTTTATTAACTAAGTTGAGACAAATTAGTTCAGGGATATAATTAACCTAGGTATAGGCTTTGAAAAGATATAAACGTTTTATTGATATGTTGAATAGGGAAGAGAAGGCTCTGTGTGAAACTTTAGCATGTTCAACGTATATCAATTCTCTTATTTCAAATGGAACACCCTGTATATTTTGATATGGACGAATAGTACTTTTAAAGGCCTAACTTTTATCTAAATACATTGATACCGCTAAAATTTATAGTTTTTAAAATATTTTCATTTTTTTAATTTTTCTACAATTCTTCTATAACGTAACGATTCAAGAGAGTGCCATTATTAAAAAACAATAAAACAAAATTTTAATATGTCAGTTAGGTGTATTTCAACTTGATTTCTTTCAAAACTACTTTTTCACTACATTTGTATTTAGAAGAAAACTTGAATTAAGAGAAGTTAACTCTGAATTTTAAAATGAATTATAGGAAGAACAAATTAATTCAAATGATTTACATAATAGGAGAAGCCTAAGGTAATTGTTTACTTGCTTCTTGAATTTATAAACAAAAATTTCCCGATGCACGTTGTCCAGATGAACGAGTTCTTGAAAATTTAAAAAGTAGATTTGGGGAAACAAGATCGATTGCATATAAAAAGAACAATTGTCCAAAACCTGTAAACAACGAGGAAACTCAACCAGTGGTGCTTCAAGCTATACAAGAAAACCCTCAAATAAAAATTTTGCAGTGGAACATGATTTACAGAAATCAACATTATAAATTAATTAATGAATATAAATACCATCCATTCAAGATCAAACTCCACCAGGCATTGGATGAACTGTCGTTGGAGATTGCAACAACCACATAATTTTTTTAATACAGTTATGATACGAATCTACTTTTCATAACAATTATTTTGTAAATAGACATAATTCTCATTATTACGCCATGGAAGGTCCACATATAATTAGACACAGAAACAATCATCATCGATGGAGTCTCATTGCTTGGGCTGGTATTATTGGCAACAGATTATTAGGACCCTATTTTTTGGAAAACAATTTAAATGCAGTAAATTATTTAAAGTTATTGCGAACCAACGTTCTACCATGGATTGAAGAGAGCATCACATTCGCTAATGAGGAAATATGGTTCCAACAAGATGGCGCACATTCGGCCCGTGATGTGACGGAGTTTTTAAATCAGAAATTTCCTGATAGTTGAATAGGTCGTTATGGGTCAGCTATATCACCTGATCTGACTTTCATGGACTATTATTTATGAGGCTACATTAAAAATGAAGTTTATGGAACATCGCCGACTACTGCAGAAAATATGAGGGAAACAATTCAACAAGCGTTTCGTAATGTAACCCAACAAATGTTGCATAATTTACAACGTTCCTACAGACAACGATTGAATCAGTGCATTGAGAAAAGATGAGGCTTGTTGGAACCTTATTTATAATTTTTTTTAAGTGCACATTTGCATATGTTCGACTTATCTACTTCTTGTTCTTGTTAATTGTTTGTTTATTATTTCAATATTACGTTGTTTAGATTATTGTTAAAAATATTTAATAAAATTAATTATTACTATTACTAATCTGGTATTGTGACTTGAAATCATGGCACTCGATTAAATCGTTACGTTGTAAAATAATTATAGAAAAATTAAAAAAATGGAAATATTTTAAAAACTATAAATTTTGGCGGTATCAATGTATTTAGATAAAAGTTAGGTCTTTAAGAGTACTATTCGCCCATATCCAAATATACAGGGTGCTCCATTTGTAACAAGAGAATTGATGTACGTAGAACATGCTAAAGTTTCACACGGAGCCTTCTCTCCCCTATTCAATATATCATTAAAACGTTTAAATCTTTTCAAAGCCTACACCTAGCTTAATTATATCTCTGAACTAATTTGTCTCACGTTAGATAATACACCAAGAATTAATGTTTACTGCTAACCTTACTTGCAGGAAAAAAGTGCATTTTTGTTAAATAACTTGGCAACGTTGCATTTTATATGTACAAATGTATACATCGTTGTAAAGCTTATTCATTAGGCTATCCAAAAATTTAACGATATACAGGGTGTTCTATTTAAAATAAGAAAGTTGATACCGCCCTACTTTTACGAATCACCCTGTAGGTGCTAAAATATTTTTAAGTTGTGCACGTATTGGAACCATATAACTTTTGTATAAATGATTTTATTAAAAAATCAACAGCGAAGCCACAAACTTCCGTCGCATGACGCTTTGGACACGCGTTATACACAAATATATTGACAATTTAAACATCATCAATATAGTTATTAATCAGTGGTTTTCACAATAATGATAATGGCTAAAATAATGTACAAAGCAAAGATAAGCTTAACACCAGCCACAAATAATAAATTTCAACTCTTCACAATTGTCACAATTCTTTAAGTCTGTGCTGAAGCAAAATTCAACTGGAGTTTGGAAGGATGGAGGGCGTTCCTTAAATTAACCTGCTTTAAACCAAGCGTATTTGATAAGATTTTCAAATCTTGGAGAGCAAAATCGGTTCTGGAACAAGAGATTGGAGCTTTATTATATTTTCTTTTTGAAGGAGTTCCACATCCGTATCTTCCATAATTACAAAATCTGAAAAGTATTTGACTAAATTTTTATAGGGTCGGAATCTAGTGGCTGAACATATTAAGTGGTCCCCTCTGGAATTGTCAGCATAGTAACATTTTGCTCATCTGATTTCATCTTATTAATGGCCTCAGTCTGTTGAATTGAATTCAACGAGTCCACCAAAATGGTTGAATTTGATAAATCTGCCGTTTTCGGAAAAAACACATTGTTGAACCAGTGCAATATGTGTCCTTTTGAGACTTTTCCAGATTTAGAGGCAGCTAGATGAATATTTTCCGCATGAAATATGGTATTTTTAACAATAGAACCAAATTTTCCTTCTGATTCTTGTAAAACAACATACATCCTTGGAAGCAATTTTCCATTGGCTGCAATTACAGGTTGTATAGTATACCTATGTGTTATTGATCCTTTTCATTGGATTTGACCTTCCACTTGCTTTTGACCTCGTTGCGCCAAAGTTCTACCCGTGTGCAACCCTTTACTGAATCCAGACTGGTCTGCGTTGAGTACACATGGCTGGTCCATAATTCATAATAAATAGAACAGTATCTTGTACAAAATTATCAGAAATTTCTTAATTGTGGCTACATCCACCTTGCTGCCACTGGTGACAAGTTTTGTTACTTTTCTTGATACTAAGTTATTTTTGTTCTTAAATTTGACAAGCCACTGGTGTGAAGCTTTAAATCCTTCAAAATAATTTAAAAAATAACTTAATAATTGTAAATTTAACATTTATAATTGTATTAATATTAATTTTCACACTTCTGTTATATTTGAGGGCCCACCTTTTTAGATCTCTATCATGTATAATGAAACTATTTTCTTTCACTTTAATGAATTGGTCCAAAGTTATCTTCCATAACTCCTTAAATTATTCAACTCTTGACTCACCTTCTTCTATTTGTTGTTTCCATCTATATAATTGCTTTTCATTGCTCACTTTCCTATATTTCGATTGAACAGAAGATAAACTCCTTCTGCCTTGCCCTCCGCCACTTCCGTCCTTTTCCCTTTTCTCCCAATAATTCACAGTATTTTTTATACTGTAAATCTAAATCTTCATCTTTAGATTTTTTCTTAACTGGGCTTGGATTGTAATTAGAGCCCTGGGATGATTGCGAAGAAAGAGTCAATAGTTCTCCTTCATCTCCTAAAAATTAAATAAATACAAAAAGTGAGTATATGGAATTATATAATGAGTATATGTATAATATATATTTTTTATTAAAGTTAAATTAGCATTTAAATATAAATTAACATATTTATTTAACTATTTACAAAACTCTGTAGAATCATCAGATAAAATTTGTTCTTCTGTGTTTGGCACTTCATCATTTAAAAAAATTAGGTCGCTCTCTGTATTAATTTCCACAGCTCCAGTTAATAAATATTCATCGATCACATCTAAATAATATAGATTATTTTATAAGTCTACATAAGTTAATATACTTTAAAGTTTACACAATCACCTTTAACAACTTTCATTAATTCGATATTACTTGTTGTAATTTTTGTTTCTTTTGTAGTTTTATATTCCGTTTGTAATAGTTTAACTACGTTCATTGGAGTAATTTGTTTATTCATTTTAAAATATTAAAAATATAATAGTTTTGAAAGTTATTTTGATTGAAGTATTTAACTGTAATCAAATTCAGAAAGGAAAAGAACAGTAACTCGATTTTATAAGTCAAAGATTTGTCTCAACGCAAAGACAAAGATGAGAAAGTGACTCAAGTCGTATACTAAAGAAGCTGTCTCAATAGTCATATTTGATCCTTTTAAAGAAAGCGTTTTCTTTTCCAATTGCATTATATATATATATATATATATATATATATATATATATATATATATATATATATATATATATATATATATCTATATAAATTTTGTTTTAAATCCTTATTATTATTTATATACATTTTTAACGCAATTCAAGCAAGCATTTCTTTATCTAGGGTCAAATCTAACTTTCAGGCAGTCATAAACTTTGAGTCTTGGGTCTCTTCATTTCTAGTTCTATGTACCCATCAATATATGTAAGTATGTAATGTAAATATTTGTAAGAAAATGGTTGCTTTCCTTACAGATGATCATGCATAAGTTAAACGGCCATTTACTAATATTGTTAATTGTAACATTGAATATTTTCTAAAAATATAATTATTATTAATTGCCATATGCCTTGCATACTAAGCTTAAATACCATATAGTCCTTTGTTTAAGGCGCTCAACAAAAACTTTTTTTTTCTAAAATTAATATAACATGACCTTTTTTAAAAAAATACAATTTCGGGGAAAAGTTTGGGACAACTGGGTGAAGTTCCTTTTAAGTCGAACGTGGCTACAATGCCGACTATTAGAAAATAATGTAATAGGGACACTACACCCACAGTACCCACATCGCCGACAAGTGTGAAAGGGACATAATGCCGATGGACACTGCGCCGACAGTGGCCACATTTCCGACAAGTGTACGAGGGATCTAACCTAATCTAACGAGCGCCTCAGAGAAAAATTCGGCGAAGTGTCCCTTGTGCATTTGTCGACGATGTGGGCACTGTCGGCGTAGGGTACCTATTAATTTTTTTTTTGTAATAATCGGCGTTGTGGTCACATTCGGATCAGTGTTCCTTGTACACTTGTCGGCGATGTGGCACTGTCGGCAATATGAACCTTCAAAAAATCGTTGGCGTTGTGGCGTTGTGGAAATTGGGCGTAGTGTCCCGACCCTAACTTTTTACGTACCGTTACTATCACAACATACACCTCAGCGAAATTTTGTGCATTTCAGTCCTAATGAGCATTAAGCTCTATGTTTTAATGAAAGAGTTAGTGTCTAATTGATTGTACCAAAACCATGAATTATTTCATAATTTGCAACTCCCATAGGAAATGAATATTTACGTAACAATTGTGAGATTGTGTTGACACACTGGGTATAGCTAGTGTTGTGTTGTGCGTTTCTGATATGGAATGAACCTGCATTTACGGGAATTTTTTTACGCCACTGGAATTTTTAATAAAGCGATGACTGTTATCTAAAAGACTATTTGTATCCTGTATACGACGTTGTGAGCTGAAAGAATTAAATTTAAATGAAAAACAATATTTTCGTAAAAATCCCACTGTGCGTAGCTTATGTATTTTCATAAAAGAAGGTTATAACTGTGAAGAATGGGCGGAGTAAGTGAAATAGTGATATGTCGGTATTACATTAAAAAATATGTATGTATTTTTATTCCTATAAATAAGTTGAGATTTCCCAATGGAAAAACGCAATTATTGTTGGAATTTATACAATTTTGCCTAACGGGATTTCGCGCATACGTAAGTCTTTCATAGAAACTTTAATTTGGTTCTGAATTTTATATTGAATGAATATGAATGTCGAATTTGGACATTGTAGAGGTTTATAACTTTTTTCAAAAAATTTCAAGATGCTGTAGATAGACTGACTGTCATTTGCATAGGTTAGGTGTCACATTTACTGCTGGGAAAAGTCATGCGACATTTAAATCCTTTAAGAGTGGTTGGGTTTGATTTATAAGATTAATATTGATGATGTTTTTAAGTTGGACGCGATTATTTATAACATGGCAAGTTTAAAAGCACGAGAGAAATTTTTCAGGAGACTTTCAGCTAAAGCGGTCGCTCGTGACTGCACAATAAAATAAAGTTAGTAACACTGTGTTAATTTATGTTATAACAGTTAGTAATGCAGTTAAAGCTTTTTACTGCCATAACCCTTTTTGGGAGGTAGAGCATTAAAACGTTTACAGGTAAAGTTGATGTATGGAGTTGCATGTTGCTGAGAGACTTTCCCAAAAATTTAAATAAAATGTTTAAACAGATGTAAGATAAGCAGAAACCGTTGAGTTAAGAGAAAATATTTTGTATAAAATCCATGGGAAAGTAAGAGAAACTTTTAAAGCTATCCTTTATAACTAAGTATGGGATATGGTAAATTGATTAAATAATTGTTAATGTTGACTTAATTATATGAGTGTCTGTAGGCGACATTAAACCAATTAAGTTTATAGACAATTAAGAATTTAGACCCGTAGAGAGTTCAAAATTCAATTTGACGAACATTTGAGAAGCCATTTAGTGAACAAGTTGCCCAATTAATCCAAACAAAATAATAATCTTCAAAAATAAATAAAAAAAAATTGCAACCAGTGTTTGAGAGAAAATATAATTTATAAAGTACACACAGATCGCTATGCTTGTTTTAATTTTGAGATAAGAGTTAGTGATTTCGTGTTTAAAATTAATGGACTTAATTTTTGTTTTCTAAATTGTATGATATTTATTCCAGAATATTGATGGCAATTGTAAATTCGAAAATATACAGCGAATGTCTTACCATCTTAGCTTTACGGGTATACAATGTGCTTTAAATAACTTTATGGTAACTTATGCGGTTTAAAATTTCCATAGCCTTTGTATGTACTTGATGTTTTGGATTAAAATGGGATCATTAAGATCATTGGGAGAAAATTTAACCTACTCTTTTACACCGAATGGGTGTTGTAATTATTAAAAGTTGTATATTATTTCATTGAATAGACTGCAATTATATCTTCCACAGTCGAGTGGGATAAAATTAAGAACTCGTCTACGACCACTAACTTCAGAGAAACTTCAGATTGTGCCGCCGACTAAAGACTATCCTCCCGGACTCAATTTAGTTATTTGTTGGAAAATGTAAGTGGTAAGCATAAAGTTTTTGAATGCAAATTTTAACTACTTTACGTGTTATACCGTACCCGCCTGTATCCATTGTAGTTAGCTTCGCAACCAGCTTAACTTGCATTCGGGGATTGACCGTGTAATACAACTAATAGAATGCTTCATTTAGTCTTATTTATTATTTTTAGAAAATTGAAATTGTATAATTATGAAAATGGTCAATTAACATGCTTTACAATAACAACACTTATTGTACTTTTGCTTTTATATATACAGATCTTTACTCCTAATCTAATAAACATCTTTTATCAATAAAATCTTCAAATATATATGGCGAAGTCGATAGGATTACCTAAAATTAAATGTAAAATACATCAATTTCAGTATCAACGATTAATCAACAAATGAGCTGGTAAACGGACTGGATTTTCAAAATGCGAGCAACCCAGTCTCTCATAGATCCGAAACAACACTCAGGTTTTCATAAAAGATCGAAACAGCATTAGTCGTTCTTACGAAGAAACGAAGCTTCGTAAAGACATCATTGCAAATCCCAGCGAAGGCTTCGTAGTTAAGCGATGATGAAGATAGCAGTATTTGTAATGCTACTAAAACCAACGTGGAGTTAAAATTTTTATTATATTTATTCAGTTTTAAACTACCTTTGACTGACTCACAAACTGACATAATATCTGAAGTATTAAGTAATGAAGTTAGGAAACGTATTTCGAGTACAAACACGTAAATTGAATTAAATCAAGTATCACCATTTAGTCTAGAATATCTGAATTGTATTCCACAATTTAATGGCAATTCTGATGAATTAAATAGATATCTATCAACTGCAAAGGTATAATTTTACGATACTGCAAATCCGGATAGTTTTTAGTACCTATAAAGTTCATTAATAAGGAAATTATCCTAAAACACTATTCTTTTCAAGTGAAGCTCTGCAATTTGTATTCAAGAAGATAATATTTATTCTTCTCAAAATTTTAGCAATAAAACTATTTCAAACAGTTTACCTACATGTGCCTAAGTTCGAATGCCACAAAGTTACACAAATTTTCAAAATAATAGTGTTCTGTACCGTAACCCACAATTATTTCGCTTGCAAAAGTTAGTTACGAAGATTATAATTTGCCATTACAAAATAAAAACGTATTTAGAACTACTAATTTACCAAAAACCCACACCAATGTCCTTAGCAACTAGATGTGCATTTAGTAATTTTTAACCGAGCCCCTCTGGTTCATATAATCAAGAACCACCAATAAATTTCATTTCTGAAATTCTACAATTTCCAATTGTAAGGAAATAACCAAGCACATTTTATAGTACTGATTTATCCAGAGTCAACAAAATCGATATAATTAAAGGAGATCCATTTATAGTTTCCACAGTATTTCAAAACTCAGTGCGTTAATACATGCTTCTCGAATTTTTAGATTATCCCAAAAAACTGATTTAAAATGATATTTTGTTACGCCCAAAAACCCATATTGTACTCAAAATGTACAGTATCAGAGGGTTAACTAGAAGCATCGAAGAATACTTACGGTCTAGCTGGTAGTCTAGTCATAGTATAGGCGGTACAGGTCCTTAACAATGACGAAGGTTGAGCTAAAGGTTGTGAGCAAAGAGGGCGCCAGCGCGAAGTAATAAAAAGCAGTCCTAAATATTAAAGCAACATTAATCACTTCCTAGATAACCAACAAATGTAATTAGTAAGGTCTAAAAAACTACGAGACAACTGAGAAAAATTTTATGTTTTCTACCTCTTTTTATTAAAACTAGAATATAACTGATTCTGAGACGACGCAGTCCCAAATGTCAATTTTAAAAAATTAATATCAAAGAAAAAAATATTAATTTTATTAAATATATAAATAAAAAGTATATTTCTGGTAGGATTTGAACCTAAGACGTACTTTGATAAAGTACCGCTCTAACCAACTGAGCTATCCACATACAACCCCCAATCGATGTAAGTTATGTCTTTATTTATGTAGAACTGGTGCATATTCTAAATATAATAAGATTACAGTCAAATTACTTATATCAATAGAATGTGAGCCTGTAATATCGCAAGGATTCACACACACAAAGTACATGTCGTGGGTTCAAATCCCACTTGAGGTAAACTTAATAATAGTTTTCAATTACTTTTGAACGTTCATAACAAAACTTACAATATATAACATTATAACTGAGCCAACTTATAACATTAAAACAAAAGCGATGATGTAATAACCAAAACGCAAATGTAATAAACAATTTGTAATTGATCGAATAATTTTAATTAATAAAAATATATTACCAAATAACAATCGCTTCTGCCGTTAGCTCAATCGGTAAATTAAGTTAAGGGGGAGTTCTAATATACTGAGTTTAATTAACATACCTGAAATAGTGCATGCTTCCCATCTGCTTAATTATTTTCACTTCACTTAATTAATAAAAAATGTTATATAAAAAAATTATGAAAAAATGATAAAATCTCGAGCGCCATGTTGTCTTTATATATATATATATATATATATATATATATATATATATATATATATATATATATATATATAGGAACAAAACCTAGTTAATGAATAATAATAAACAAGTTATCAAAATGAAAATAAAATAACATCATATACTTAAGTTTATTCAATATCTGATTGAAAAGGTTAAAAAAATCAGAAGTCTTATACTATTCTAAAATTATATAAAAACATTACCTTTGAACGGTTCGGTACATAAACTGTATTACTGTTGGAAACTATGAAGCAGAATAGTGAACTTGGTGAGGTCAATGTCTTGCTTATTTATCCTTACTATATTGTGTCCATAAATTTATTGAATTTCTTTGAAGTTTAAGTATGTAGAACTTATGTTGTAAAATGTAATTCAAGTAAAAATTTCCATTTAAATTAGAAAAATAATAGAATAGTAAATTAGTGACTTATAAGTGCCATTAAAGATAATTATTATAAAAATGCCATATAAAAGTATGCATTAAAAAATATGAGTAAAATATAAGTAAAATATAAGTCAAATATGAGTGAAACATGAGTGCCTAAAAAAAGTAAAGGTTTTAGTTTTAAAATATAATGAATTAGCAAATAACTTACCATCAAAATCTGATGGCACTAAATATAAAAAAATTAGGTAAAAACCATGCTTTCTGCTGTAACATTCAGCATTAAGTGAATTAAAAAAAAAGCTTTCAGAATAACTCAAGTGAGTATTTCCCCTAAAAGTTGTCACCCGTTGTGCGGATACAATAATCCGAATCCAATTTTTTAAGAAAGGGAACTATAACTATTTATGTAATATTACACCCAAAAGATATGTTCTAGGAAATGCAAGTTAAGTTGCCTTTCTCAATTCTACATATTAATAATTAAAAACCTTTCTAATATTACGCCAAATAAATGAACGATCTTAAATTAATGTATTTTTTAATACAACCACAAAAAAAGGTTGTTACACACCCTCTCCTAAAATTTGGACTCGAAGATCACCAAAGCGGAGATTCCAAATACTAAGCTAATAAATGAAATTATTAAAATTAAAAAAAATACAAAATGTTAATTAAGATAATTAAAATATAAGCAATATTTAAAAAAATAACAGGAAATGTACGAATAAGTACAGAAAATGTGGTGATGTCGGTCAGGAAAGACCCCTCGAAACACCATAAAAGCTAATGACGCGCTACCACCCGTACACGCCACTAGTCGAGAATCAAGGACCCGAAACCTTAAATAAAGTAAAAAACTTTAACTGGTGGGGTTAGTGAAGCAAACCACCATCAGAAGAGTAAAATGTAAAACTAATATCGAAATAAAATGTAAATAAAATAAAAAGGAAAAATAAAAAATCTAAATAAAAGACAAAAACTCCCACAGTCACGTTCGATACGACAAATTGGTAAATCCAAGATACGACTATTATCATGGCAAATTAGCTCAGGATGATTCGTCGTGGAAAGCAAGAGAAGCCACTCTACCCTTCACGAGATTCAGGTTTCATGTTGTTCCACAGTCGTCGTCCAAGAATAAACATTCCCTAACTAACACGCACGTTTTGTAAATAAAGCGAAATCTAGGTGAGGTAGCAAAGAGAAGGATGAAGCACTCTTACGAACACAACAACCCCCTCCTAAAACTACCAAAACGTCATAATCAGGAAGTGAACTAATCGAGGTTGACACGAATCGAACCGAAGTCCTCAAGCACCGTCCAAGAATAGTAACACTAAACAAATCAGGAAAAACAAAATAACTAACTCAATCAAAAAATAAAAATGTATAGAAGCATTACTAGTTTTCTTATCAATGGTTATGAGTTTTACACGTCAAATTAACGATCAGAGGTAAACTCAAAATAGTTATCTTCAATTTTACTATTGTAACAATAGCAAATTGTAAATCCAATAAAGGAAGATAATCTGCCTGAGAACTAATGTCATAAAAAATCGGTCAAAACAATCGCACGATGTGATCTAAATATCAAACATCATGCTAAACAAATCAATCGCACCATGGGATCTAAATATCAACCATCGTGCTAACAAATGTAGCAAAAATCATGCTAACAAATGTAGCAAAAATAAAATAAGTGGTTTGCAAAGCCACTAAAATATAAAATAAAATAATGTGCGAAATAAGCACAAAATAAAATTATTTTGAAAAATTATCAAAATAATTAAAAAATATAAATAAGAAAACCAGAATGTAAAAATCTCAAAAATACTGAAATAGAAAAATAATTAAAAGAATACGAAAAAATAAGAACTAATGGGGTTTTAAATCTTTAACATGAAAAACACCTAATGGTTTATTATCAATAGGGGTGGCCAATCGGTACGTAGTGGGACCTACCACCTCAATAACTTTTGCTTCAATAAATTTTGGAGCTAACTTTTGACTATAATTTTTAGTCGCATCAGATAAAGTAAAATTCTTTTTCCAAACCAAATCGCCAACGTTTAACTTCAACGGACGACGTCGCAAATTGTAAGATTTTGAGTTTCTTTCGTAAGCTGCATGTAAATTTTGTTTAACATGTTTAAAAATGGGTGAAAGTTCATTTAAATCTTGAACTAATTGTTCACGGTTATTAATAAATAAATCATCCTCTTTGAAATCCTTTAGTCGACCATAAAAATCTCCAGAAATAGGAACTGTCCGACCAAACGCCAAAAAGGAAGGTGAAAATTTCGTAGACTCATGAACAGCGTTACAAAAAGCAAAGGTAATTAAAAACAATTCAACAGAGAATTAGTACAATCTAAGAAAATAAAAAATGAAATTTACACACAAATAACACAAAAATATGTTAAACGTTCGCATCTAAACTACTACCATTAAATTTTAAATTTATAAACATGAACGGAACTCTTAAAAATTTGTAAATATTCCAATTAGTTTTGAAAAAATCTTAAGCAGGAATACTAACTGAAGTATTAATATTGTCATTATGTGACATAAAAATAAAATAATCTAAATTTGTAATTCATTAGTCATTTCAAAGTTTTCGTTAAATGGATTCAATTAACTCTAATGAATCGTTTCAAAATTTAAATAAATGTATTAACAATTGAATGTTATGAAGTTTATCAATAACAAAACCTAAATATGATAATTGAGATTTACAAAATTCACATTTATCTAAATTAATATTTAAATTGGCATCACTAAGCCTTTTAAAAACTTCTCTTAAAATAGCAATGTGTTCCATGAAAGTACTTGAAAAAACAATAATATCGTCTAAATAAACAAAAACTGATTGAGATAGATCATGTCCTAAAATGGAATCCATAAATCGTTGTAATGTACTGGGTGCGTTTTTAATAATTCCAGTTACATAAAATGTAATCAAATCAATTTGGATTAATCCTTTTTACATTTAATTTACGTCTCTCACCTATTGTCAACCTTTCTGTTTCATTTACATTGTAAAAAAAATTTTAATTCTACTAATAACTCATCACTATATAAAACATCATCTAAGTAATTTAAATTTGACATCGTAAAAAATATTATATAACACAATCAATAAATTTCATTAAGTATAAACACATAAAAATACCAAGCGTAACAATAAATGGTAACACTCCTTAAAATTCTGTCAACTTCACAATCAAAATAAAGAAAGCGAAAATAACCAGAATTGAAACAACAGCAAATCAAGTCCCTGCTCGGGCGCCAATGTATAACATTATAACTGAGCCAACTTATAACATTAAAACAAAAGCGATGATGTAATAACCAAAACGCAAATGTAATAAACAATTTGTAATTGATCGAATAATTTTAATTAATAAAAAAATATTACCAAATAACAATCGCTACTGCCGTTGGCTCAATCGGTAAATTAAGTGAAGGGAGAGTTCTAATATACTGAGTTTAATTAATATACCTGAAATACTCCATGCTTCCCATCTGCTTAATTATTTTCACTTCACTTAATTAATAAAAATTTTATATAAAAAAATTAGGCAAAAACCATGCTTTCTGCTGTAACATTCAGCATTAAGTGAATTAAAAAAAAAGCTTTCAGAATAACTCAAGTGAGTATTTCCCCTAAAAGTTGTCACGCGTTGCGCGGATACAATGATCCGAATCCAGTTTTTTAAGAAAGGGAACTATAACTATTTATGTAATATTACACCCAAAAGATATGTTCTAGGAAATGCCAATTAAATTGCCATTCTCAATTCTACATATTAATAATTAAAAACTTTTCTAATATTACGCCAAATAAATGAACGATCTTAAATTAATGTATTTTTTAATACAACCACAAAAAAAGGTTGTTAGAAATAGTTCAACGTTAATCAAGTTGCTTTGGTATGTGTGAATTCTTGCTGTACTGCAGGCTCACATTCAATTAATATAAATAATTTGACTGTAATCTTATTATATTTAGAATTTACATCAGTTCTGTACACATAAAAATTATAGCTCAATTGGTTATAGCGGTACTCTAGCAAGGTACATGTCGTAGATTTCGAGCCCTACTTAAGGTAAACTTATTGATGTATTTAATAAAATAATAATTTTTAATTATTTATTTGGTTTTGAACTTATTCGTTCATAACAAAACATATAATAATTTAACATCAATGCACTTTAGGTTGATTCAGTAATACAGACTTTAAACAAAAAAATTATGTAATATACCAAATTGAACCCTTTAATAATTGAGAAAATATAAACAATTGAATACGGTTAACTCATAGCTAATTTTCGTTTAAATTAATATTAATAACTACTTTAGAGAAATGCTTAATAAATAAGTAAATAGCAATGTTTTGAATACGGATAAGTCAAAGCTAATTTGCATTTAAATTGAAAAGTGTTAACGTTTAATTAAAAAAATATTAATTTTGATTTATAATAAGTAAAATCTTATTGCAGAAGGAATTGCATAAACCACTCACATCGCAAATGTGCAAGTAAAACGGTTTTCCAAAAGTAAACTTGAAGGATGAAAGGTTGTCTAACAACTATACAAACGTTCGAAATTCTTTAATGGGATAGCATTGCTCATGAAAAATTGACATTGTCCTGAAGCACATTTAAACGTAATTGATTATACCAGTGAGTACTTATAAAGATATGAATTAAATAACAATTTAAATTTGAGCACCGTTACATTACATTAATATACAGATTTGGATTTTTGCAATACCAAGTTCAGGTAGTGCAAAAATATAATAAAAACAGGTTCGATTACAAATTGTCTGTTTCGAAACCCGAAGTTAGCGTAAACCCATAAAATAGATACATAAGAAATAGTGAAAGATGATGATGATACTCTCTGACGAGAATACAATAAGGTAACCAAAAAGGATATCGCGTTCCTACAGCAAAAGTGTTAGTTGATAAGGTAAAGTTCGTAGACCCAAAATTTTCTACTCGAAAGGTATCATTTTGCCTAAAGTCACTAATTATATCAAGATAGCTGGTAAAAATTTAAGAAATTTTTACTGAAGCAGAATGAATTCAGGCACATGGGTCATTATCTTAAAGCAAATTCAAAAAGAAAGATGAAATTTGACATTGTTCCGGTTATTACCAACTGCACTGCCAAATCATGAATCATAAATATATGTTAAGTACGCAAAGTAGTACTTAATGACGAGTTTATAAATTATTTTGAAATCTGGAAAATCTATTAATTAATGATCCTATCCTACAATAACCTGACTTTTTAAAACCGTTTAATTTAATAATCGATGCTGTAACACAGCAATAGCGATGATATTATCCCAAATTCCAATAGGAAAAGACCTATCTATAACCTATGCATTCCGTACTCTAAACGACTTAGAAGGAAATTATTCGGTAATAGAAAAGTAATTGCTCGCAATAGTCAAGGCGAGAAAATATTTTCGACCTTATCCTTTTGGACACAAATGTAACATAATTACACACCACATACTCCTTCAATGACTATTTTCATTAAACGACTCAAATTCGACACTACTATATTATCGCATAAAGCTGAAACTAATTTACACGAAAGGAGAATTCAACCCAAAGTAGAACAAACATTGGCTAAACGTCGGCACAAAATTGCGCCAATATTCAAACATTGAGTCTCGATTTCTGATCTGTAACCATTATTTGTCCAATACCAATATCATCTTTAATGCGACATGGTTATTACATTTTTTATCTAATACACCGACAGCATTGCATGTATAACGCTGTATTGTATAACGTTGGTTAAATATACATTTATTGATCTCATTACAGTATTGCTTGCACTACACGCCAGCAATGTAATCCAATAAGGGAAAATTTATATGTATAAGTAAATATTGACAAGATATAATGCCACTATTGTATTTAGATTGTTCTGCATGATATTGGTTACATATTGTAGTGTCCCAAGGTACCCTATCCTTAAAAGTGTAATTCGAAATTACTTTCAATAATTAAAATACAGTAAAATCCTTAAGAGGGTAATATTTAACTTATTCGCAATGATGCAAATAAAAAAAGTAACTAATAGATGTAATCTTCACTTTACTGGCAAGAACGCTACCCTTGCTAAAATTATTTGCTTGCATCACATTGACTTTTCTCTAAGTATTTTGTGGTACTTCTGAGGGCGACAGGATTTGTATTTATCTAAAAGAAAACTTATGGATGGTCTCCAAAGGATGAGAAAAAGCATAAAATATCTAGCATACGTCTCGTTTCAATGACGTTCTTCAATATTGGTTCAATTATTTCTAATACTGATGGGTATAATCTTGATAATTGATATCTATCAATATGGAAACAACGTATTGTTCCATTACTGAAGGATGTTCACATTGGAAGGTTGGGCCGATATTCATATTTTACATGTGTCCAAGATTGTCACATTATTGTGCCAATATTGATGTTCTACCTGACACACTAATGCAGACGCACTATCGCATATTGAAATACACGGCTGAAATACCAAGATCAATCCGAATCCTAACCTTGATCGCGTTTCAATGTACGCAAATGCATTTGTAAACACGGACAAAATTAAATCCTAATCTGAACAGTTTCACATTCACCCGCTAAAACCAAAGCTAACTATTTTATTTGCAAAGAAAAGACGTTTGACTCTAAACATTTTTAAAAACCAATCGAACAAGAGTGTAAACTTTGTTAATTAATTTTTGTAACACATATATGTTAAAAACACCAATGATTATGAACCTTTCTGTGCAGTGATATAAAACCACTTTACATGGCCATTTCTTAAATTTTAAAGGTGATGTTACTATAAAATCGACATCACAGAAATCGTAACAATTATCACAAAAGCAAAACCAATTATGGCGATATGTACGGAATCGAATTAGAGCCTAGCACTACTGGCTAATTTAAATTTTCTATCCAAACTTATACCGAGAACTCGAAATTTGCCAACAGAGTAAAAACAAAAGAACCCAGCTTAAATGAAGATGAACGTCACTCCCACCCCAAATCGCTGTTTTGAAATTGTATGTTTGGATACTTCTACTTTAGAACAATTGATATTTTTGACTATCATTAACAGGTTGTCCAAATACGCCCAAGAGTATCGAATCGAATTCTTAAATTTCCCGGAAATAATAAATTCCTTAATTTTTTTTTCACATCACGTTGTTCCAAAATAAATTGTAGTTGATAACGAATTTTGTTAGAGCTACTAAACATGCATAAAATTCAGGACTTCTGCTCAGTAATCACCTACGATCTTATGGAGTAATAGAAGGGATTCATTCTACTTTAATTGAACGTGTACGCCAACTGAATACTAAGGTCTTCTAGAAAACACCCATAGGAATGAAAATGTATTATGCAATTTTGGCTTATAGTCGTTCGAATCATTCGGCTACTACATTCAAACCCATTGTCGTGATTAACGGTCACATTTCTAATGAAAACTTGTTTAATATAAATGTATATCAAGTATCGATTAACGATTGTGCAGATCAACAACGAAAAATCTAAATTACTCAATTAAAAACTAAATTAAGATTCTAGTAGGGAGCCAAAAAACTTAATAAAAAAAGACGAATCAATAATAAATGAAAATGATCAACTTAACGTTGTTACAATCGAATCCCAAGATAAAATGCACACGAGTAATCAAAGCGTCCTCTAAGAAAAAAAAACGTTTTAATTTTTAGTGTATAGAATTAGGATTGATTCATCTAGTTAACATTACAATAGTATTACTATCATAACGTTATGATAATCTAATGAAGGAATGCAGAAACATTAGGAGAATTTAACTTCAAGTATATTAAATCGAAGTTCGTTTGGGTCAGTTTAATATTTAATGAAACTTCGCCAATCGAATCACAATGATCAATTAATCGCAGAAAAATCAATCAAATTTAATCACTGTAGAACAAGTTATTTGAAGAGAATATTCGCAACTTGTAAAAGATGTAAAATCAAATTATAAATACGTACGAACTAACTATACAATAAACTTGCAACTCTATCAATCGTACCTAAGAATAACCATCTTACCTTTACAAGAAGTAATACAGCTCAGTTGATTGATGAGGGCATCAAGAAGAAATTTTGAAACTAGTTGAAAGTTATAAGTTTTGCTATGAACGATGTTCAACAGTAAATATGTAATTAAAAGTTATTATTAATTTTATTAATTACATAAATAAAAAGTTTACCTCGAGCAGGATTTGAACCTACGACTTGTACTCTAGCAAAGTACGTCGTAGGTTCAAATCTTACCCGATGTACACTTTTTATTTATGTGTTTAATAAAATTAGTAATAATTTTTGTTGAAACTTATTTGTTTAAAATTGAAGTTGAAGGCAAATGAGAAATGTTGGATAGCAAAACGTAAATTTATTGGACTCGTGTTGCCCAGTACAATCCATTTCTATACTATATATTTGGCTCATTGATAGTCATATTCATATTCAGGCGTCGTAATGAAAGTCGACATACATCAGCGTCTCCGACTTAGGCGTCATTCCCAAGATATTACATTTAGATTCTAACTTAATATTTTTTCCATTTCAGAATAAAGCTGTGGAATTTAAATATTATATTGTTCCAACAAGATCTAATTTCAAATTTACCGCTTTAAAGACATAGTAATATCACTCATAAGTGATCCAAATACATAAACAAAAAATTCAAACCTATCTATCTCCACCAAAATAAATTAAACTAACGCTCCTTACAATTCACGTAAATGTAAGGAGCTTTACATTTACGTGAATTGTAAGGAAATTGCATAATAACTAACACACACACTGGATTTTGGTTCACACGATTATATCAAACAAAAATATTTGCCGCAGTAGGGCTTTTACATTTCTGTTTGGCAATATAAACAATTATATACCAAGTGTAGTCTTTAGGTTTGATTGTTAGCGTAATATATTTGCACTTGGCATAATGTAGCACCCCGGGCTACACTCTAGATATCACTAGAATAGAAAAGCACTTAAGCCATTTCTATCCAGGAGGGTCCACTGTAGCTATGGTTCCCTTATGGTCTGTCTCAGAGTAGAATATTTTGCACAATAATTCTCCCACTTCGAACTACTTAGCAGTAAGTGCTTAATGATTAAGTAATAAGATCAGTTACGACTATTTCTAGATGCGGAGGACCAATGCAAATATGGTCCTTCGGTACGAATGTTATCGTCAAGTAGAAGATGGTATTCATTCGATACGATTCGGTACTCCAGAAAAAGAAATAGCACCTTCATACGAATAATTTCAGTATTTGGTAGTATTTGGTGTCCCAAATAAGAGTGATAGAATTTTAAATGTAAATGCAAAGCTTATTAATTGCTGTAAAGAGATGGGGTTTTCACTAATTGAATTTGTTTACACAATAGTTTTTTTAAAAGTTTGTTCAAATTTTATACCATCAGTACAGGGTGTTGCACTACTGTTGGTCAAATTAAAACGAAAAAATATTTATTATTTTCTTAACAACAAAGCTATTTGAGTTTTTTAGGTAACACTGCTGTTTTCCTTTATTTAAACATTATTTGATATATAAGTAGTAAAATAAGACAACTCTTGCTCCGACAGTGGGACAGTGGGAAGAAAAATCAGCAAATTTGGCAATTCATAAAAACAGAAGTCATTTAATGTACTGTTACTTTAAAAATTATTTACTCAGCAACTGAAGAAGCTCGAATAGTATTAATTTACGCTGAAACTAAATATACCACTCGCACAAGGAGGATATTTATAAGAAAATTTGTTAAAAATCCACCTTCTGTGAATATTATTAAAAAGCGGCATGTAAAATTTTTTGAAACTGGTTGCATAGCGTACCTAAAAAAACAAGGAAAGGTTGATCTCTGTTAATGAAGCACTACAAGGCAACAATCACATAATTTCAATTAGAAAGAATTTTAGAAATTTCCAAAAAGGCGTTCCAAGTTGCCTAAAAACTGTAAAACTAACTAATATTGGGACCTGCCAAAAATTGTACGAGTTTGATATGAAAAACGACTAATATGCGAAACTTTACTAGATTTATTCAGGAATGAACGTTGTTAGTTATATCTGATGAAGCAATGTTTCACATTAGCGGAATGTGTAACAAGCATAATTACAGAATATGGGGCTCTGAAAAACCCACTTCTTTAGTGAATTTCAATTCGATAGTCCAAAAGTTAATGTTTGGTGTGCGTTGTCCTAAACAAAAATCTCTGGACCTTTTTCCTTTACGGAATCAGCTGTGACAGGTACAAATTACAGTGACAGGTAAATTATGTTGGAACAGTTTTTTTATCAACAGTTACTTCAAGATGGAATTAGAGACATCGTTTACTTTCAACAAGATGGCGTACCACCTCATTATTCATTGGTGGCACGAGATTCATTAAATAATTTTTTTAATGAAAAGTGGATAGGTCGAGCTGGACCGATTGAGTGGTTACCGTGATCTCCTGAGTTAACTGTCCCAGATTTCTTCTCTGGGGACATGTTACAAAAATCGTTTGAAAATTTAAAAATTTAGTTGCGTTTGTGTATTGAAGAAGAGAGTAGGCACATACAACATTTGTTGTAACTTCTACATCCTTCATTCAATAATTGCTTTATTAAATTGTTGTTATGTTTTCTTACTAAATAAGTTCTTTGTCAGATTTGTTAATTTTCTTTAATATCAGTTTTTACATAAAGAAAATGAATCCCTCTTTTGAATGCCTTCGAAATATACCGGGCGTTTCATTTAAAATAATAAATATTCTTTCGTTTTAATTTGACCAACATTAGTAAAACACCCTGTACTGCCGAGTTAAAATTTGAACAAACTTTAAAAAACCATTGGATAAACGAATTCAATTAGTAAAAACCCCATCTCTCTAGAGTAATTAATAAGCATTGCATTTACATTTAAAATCTCAGTCTTATTTGGGACACCCTGTATATTACATATTAGGAAAGTTTATAAAGAAATTGTGTACGAATTGGTGGTGAAAATTACTGTGAAATCAAAAAACAAATAAGTATTTCACAATTTGGCACATTCTACTTGTAAGTTTCTAGTTTTCATTTATTTTATTTACGGGAGAAGGTGGAAGACAACTAAAACTGAACGAAGCATATATGTTTATGTGGAATTTACATTATAAATTTAGAAATAAATGCGTTGGGTGTTTTGTGATTTCACGTTTTATTCAGGTAGTTCAAAACTTCTACGATCTTTAAGACGTGTGTACTTGGTACTTGCAAGTAAAAGAACTTCAGTGGTATAATATTGTTGTCATAACCAAGTTATAAAGAACATCGTTACATCGGTATCTCCTAGCTAGAAACAGTTGAAAAGAGTTTATACATCAGTGTTATCTTTAAAACATGGGGTTTCGGGTAGTGCCAGATAAAGGAACTACGGTAACCAAATGTTGCATTAATAATCATGAGTGAGTTAAACGCGGGACAGGATGGTGGGGGGTAATGTAACGTACATCCGGCGTCAATGAAGCCTATCCTCGAAGTACTTTTAAAACTGCACATAAGTTTTGTACATCCTTTTAAATGAAAAACTGGTCAGGTAGATTTTCTATTGTTTTGTTGCACAAAGCCCCCTCAGGGCGCGATATAGATCCAATAAATTGAAAAGCATTCGTTAAGGTACAATACAAAAAATGAGTTTCCTTATAAAAGTTTTAGGATTTAATTTCCCATAAGTGGGCATTATACTTCACTTTGAGATTTCCTAAACAAACCTAAATTGAAATTTTTCTTGGAAAAGCACTTGAGATGTGTGTAATTAAATAATTCCACCCGACCTATGGGAAATTTTATGCCAAATAACCAATTCAAATATTTATCTTATCAAATTGTCTAGGATTTAATCGAAATTAATTAGTGTAAAAAGTATAGGAACGTATTTTCCTATTATTCTGGTATATTCGGTATACTCTATTTTTAGGATAATTACAATTATTGCACAAAGGTTCAGCCGGAAATCAATTAATTTGCAATATCATTCAAGTAATTACATGTAATTACTACAAGTAACAATAGAATTTAAAATTGCTTTGTGAAAATAGGGTATAAATAGGAGAACAAATGATTATTAAATATTCAGTTATAGCCCATCTTGAATTTGTCGTAACTATATTGTGAAGCTTTACTTTAATAAGGAAAAACGCCCCGTCGCTTAAGGAAAACGGATATTTCGTTACAGTAAAGGGGAATTATTCTTAGTTTACTGAATAGTGGACAAATTTTAACAGGTAGAATGCGTCGAAGAATGCAGGCTTGCATTGAAAATGAAGGATTTTATATTATTCATTAAAGTATAATTAGATAGTATTATTTTGTTATGTTTGGTTAGTGTTTACTTTTAGTTAAATCGTTAACTGTGTTGTAATGCTAATAAAAATAAATAATAAATATAAAAGGCAGAAAGAAATTAACGGGAAATTATATGCCAAATGACGTGTTCTTATTTTATCAATTAGGACGCTTTTTAAAGTCAATTACATCCTTGATAAGATGATTTCATAAACATTCCTCTTTTGCTAGTAGTGCTTCGAATTAAAATGGAAATAAAACAAGCACCGTATTATCAGGTAAATAATGAAATCAAAACAATTTAGGATTGCATTGTTACTGGTATTTCTTCTAATCAGTCTAATTATATCGTAGATTAATTGATTTTTTATTTTTGTGCAACAATCTCATTGAAGTTAATTCATATTAAAATATATTACTCCTATTATCAATTTCTGTATGTGAAGAAAAACAACTGACTCGGAGCTGTTTTAAATTCCTTAAAGTAAACCATAGTGACATTTAAATTTATTATCTCATTCCATTATAATACAATAAAAATGAGATCATTTGTTAGGTTTTATAAGTAGACATATATTCAAATTCATTAAAAATATAAAAAATTTAATTCTTCTTTTGATATAATACATATTTAAATCAGTTTCGAACCAGGCTTTACGCATTTTCATAAGAATTCTTTCATTAATAAATTGGTCGTTTAAGAGAATATCTACGTGCCCGTAATATAATGAAAAATTTTCCAGACTATTGCAATACGTTCTTGGTTATTGCTAACATTTAAAGGGTGTCCAAAATTTCTAGATTAGATCGCCTTGGGGGGTGGGCTTTTTCATTGACGTCGGGTGTACCTATAAAGCTATACTAACATTTTTTGCGTTGGAAAGTCAAGTTAACTCTATAACTGTCTCCATACTTGGATATTTTGTTAGTGCACTAAGCAAAATTGGTAAATATAGTCTCAATAAGTGTAGTACATTAGCGTCATAAACATATAGGTCGTTTATATCTAGAATAACGTAACAGTAATATGGGTGTAACCTTACCATAGTTGATGCCAGAAAATTAGTCACCAGGGAAATATCTACTAATGCAGACTTACCTAAAACAAAAACAAAAGACAATTAATAAATGTACTAATAACACATTCTGAACATAAATGTAAAAATGATTTGAGTTATTTATTATATAACTAAGGAATGGTTTCCAATTCAATTAAAAAAATTAATTTGATTTTAACGAGTTATTACTGTATGTAACTTAACATTTTATTGGCCATCAGCAGAAAATTGAGAAATCAAACTCCCTTCTTTTATTGTTTAACTTAACGTCGCTTTTAACTGTTACTACTGAAATTGTAGGATAAGCAGATACATCAAACTTTTGTGACGATCTAATGCCGTAAAAAGTATGCTAACATATTTTATATGCTTATCTGGCTCATTCTAGCAATAGAATTTGTAATAACATTTTCATTTACCGAAGCTACCATTAAACGGATTAGTTGTATACATTATTATGTGAATTGAAGTATCTAATGCAATTAGAGCTTGACAGTAAATTTATTATTAAAAGGATCTTATTACAAACGCAGTTAAATTTGTTTGCCTTATACTTGTATAATAAAGTACACTTACGTTATATAATTCTGTAAAAAAGACTATAATTCATCGTGGTTTAACTGGATATCGGTTTAGAAGTATTTTTCAAGTGGTAAAAAAAATGAATGATCTTTTTATTGCGTGTACCTCAATTTGTAAAATGGGTAACTTAAATTTTACCCACTAATTGAAGAGTTTTCAATATTGTGATAAATTGATTTGCAAGAATGCGATAAAGAATAATTGTTAATTAAATTTATAGTAACCGCATGTTGCTACGATTATATTTATTTACCTTGCCAAATGTGGTGAATCAATCTTCCTAACTTTGTAGATATTGTGCTTACAAAAAAATACTTGTAAATGGTAGTAACTGAGAGGAAACAACGCTAGTATTATAGTATGTTAATCAATTTCATGTCTATAAAAATGTCTGCACTCTCTTTACTATTCCACAGAACTCCAACCTTTAAGCTTTAAGTCTAAATACTTGATTTCCATTATTTACGAACATGGAACCTGCAATAAGTTCACTAACTAAACCGCTTGGACGCAAAAGTTCTGCCAAATTTATTGTTTTATGCAAAAGTAATGAGTTAAACAAAGTACGTGGTGTTAAGTTCTTTGTAAAAAACATAAGGTATTCTGCTGTATTTTGTTTACCAAGTCAAATTTATTTCCTTGACACAACCACCTAGATTATGCTAAATAAAAAATTAATACGATAATATAAATATATAATGGAAGCTATCAGCATGTCAGGGCAAACAACGCCGGAGACGCATAAAATATCATGTTTGGTTACCGGACCATAAGTTTTTCCGTTTTCTCAAAGAAATTGTATAAATAACAATTTTGGAAATCAAAGATAATGAATGGCGGGACATTTTAAAATTTATAAAAATGAAAACTTTCACGATTATTATTCCTAATTAGGATACTTATCTTTTGAGTTTTAATTGTTTACTTTTATTTATATTTTTTTTTTGCAAATTTAAACGTTTTTATAAAAATTACAGTTATAGTCGTCAGTTTGTTTGACTTAATTCATTTTTTAAACTACCATCATCAATTGAGGACGATTACTGTCATTGTTATCAAAACTGTTACATTTGTAACTAAAACAGTAAACGGCTATAACCCAAAGGATAAGGTGATATGAAATAGCTCTTTGATTTTTGAGCGACATTTGTATGTATTTTATTGTTTTTAGTTATCGTTTATTAAACATTATTTACTCTCTATTGTAATTCAATCATAATTATAACTCAAAAATTAACTTACTTAAAACTTTTTATTAATTGATTAGAAAACTATTGGGAAATATTCAGTAATTATAAGACAAGACATCGTTGGTATATTCGAAAAATACTTGCCCGACTTGAGAACAAAATTAGTATTGCTTGGAAACATCCCGAGCGGAAAGCAATACTAATTTTGTTCGAAAAGGTGGGAAGGTACTGAAATATACCGAGAAAATCGAGTGGTATTCGATCAGATTATACCGTTTTTTTCTACTAATAAACAAAAAAATCTAGTTTTAGGAACTGACATGTATTGTAATCATAAACTGTACAATTATTACAAATTATGTTACAATTACTACGATTATTTTCTGTGTATGATCTGGCTAGTTAACGATTGTACTATCGAAACGCAAATTGGAATCTATCTTCGTATGCAAAGTTTCTGTCACTTGTATGTATGGTTTAATGGAATTAAATGTGTTGTGCCGATTGGCATATTCTTGTACCAGCAGCTTTTAGTACTTTTCCAATTACTATTAACAGTTAAAAATAGCCTGTCAGTCGTTACGTTGGTAGCTCTTTTGGACATCATTTTCTTAAATAGTCTTACTGGCCAAACATGCAAATTAGCAATGTTCGGTGTTAACAATTTAGTTGTGCAGTTTCCGAAAAAATTGGATTGCATTCTAGTCGTCCACTAAACGGTCCATGATTGATAGGTTCATTTATAGAATACTGCACTAAGCATTGTAACAACCCTTTTTGAGTTGTATTAAATGTACCGTAATTTAATGTCTTTCATTCGTTCTGTTGTAAATATAAGCAAAATTTTAATTATTGAAATATAGGTATGTGGTAGGCAACTTAATTTGCATTCCTTTTTAGGGGTTTATAGTGTATACTTCTTAAAGGTTTATACTTCCACTTCCATAAATTATTTTTCTGATCATTTTATTCGCGCATTACGTCATCATTGACTTAATCCTGCTCATATCTTTCGCGCACGACTACATCATCGAACTTTGAAAGCATCCATTTTGCTTACTTCCTGATGAATGTTGAAGCAGAAAGCTTTGTTTTGGTTTTCCACCTAAATTTTAGTGTAAAGTGACATTAATTTGATGGTAAGATATCTTTTAACTCGTTATACAAAAATTAAAACATTTGCTCTTTTCAGGCACTTTTATTTTAGTTTTACACTTTTAATTTCACCGCTTTTGATTACGTATTTAATTTTACTGTTGCGTACGCTTTCATTTTATGATTGCAAATTTTATTGGAAAATTTCAAGATAATGCCTTAAACGGATTATTCCAATTCATGAAGATACATTTTTAAGAAGGAAAATTCCAGTATTGGGTGTGGTTGACAACATAAAAGCATTGCTATTCCAATATATTGCGCAACATTACACAAGGATTACGTCATCTTGGTTTGCATTTCCGCATTATTTTTTTTAATACCAGGGATTCTCAAGAAGATTTTGTATATTTAGTAACAGCTATTTAATGTTTAATGGTTTTTTTAGTAATTTAAGGTTTTTACAATTAGTTTTTAAGATATATTTTATTTAACCCTTTCACTTTATATATTTACTAAACATAGTTGTATATATTTTATTTTTTTACATTTTGATAAAATTTTTAGTGTAAAACTCGGTTTAGTTATTCCGAGCAGCATAGATAAAAAATAACTTGGCGTCCGAGATCATTTTTATTAGTGTTACATTGCAATTTTTTATATTTATATTTAAGTGGTAATCAAGCAAATCGGCCCACTTTAATCTATGGACTGGAACAAAGGCATTATTTGTGGTGAATGGTTAGTATCTCCAGTTAGTTTGACGATTTGTGTATTTGAGTTAGGAGAACTTATTTCTTTATTCCTTCATTTCATTATGCTTTATTACATTATTATTTAAAATTTATACGATTACCAGTTCGACCACAAACATTATAGCATGATGATGCTTCACCACCTCTCCAGGCTAGTTCTACTGCTGCAATGTGATAGAATTTCATCTGGAGTACGGAAGGTGTATTTTCGTCGCGGTGTTGAATCGTTTTGTTCAGCTCTTCAAGCGTTAATGGTGCAGAACTGTAATGAGTTTTTCGGTGGTGGCAAGTGAAGCTTGCCCTCAACGAGCACCAATACAAATCTGGTTTGGAAATACATTTATTTAGTTTACTTATAATTTACGGTATTCATTTTATTTCGGTGTCAACTCCTGGGCGGTATACGGGTAACGGGTTCTTCGTTACAGTGAATGAAGCGGGTTAAACGGATTCGGACGCCACTCAAAGATTAGATAATCATCAGGGGGGTTTTTGGGTCCAATCTTGAACGTATGCGGTCCCCACACGGCTGCTCCAGGTCTCTCAGTGGAGGATAATACTCATGCTCTTATCCTGCGCCTCCTTGACAAACAGAATCCTTCACTAATGATGGATAAAAAATGAATGATTGTTAATACATACGTACTCTATTGATTTATTAAAATTTCAATGATTAGGGTTTAACTCGAAGCGATGACCAATAGCAAAGCAACTTTTACTACTTGTATTACAACAAATTAAAATGTACCTATAGAGAGAATATTTATTATATTAGTCACTTTTAAACTACGCTTTACCTAATACTCGCTAATAAAATTAGTTTTCGATCTGTTTACTTAAAGCAGCAAGAATGAAAGAGATAATCGTTTCGTCATGGCACTTTCCTATATAGAGTATCAAGTATTAAAAGAGGGAGAGCTGGAAATTAAAAGTTTCCGACGATGAGGCAGCAGCACGACAAGCTGTATTAATTAATATTAAACCAATTAGTAATCCAATACTTCTTTTGACATGCTAAAATTATTATTTGTGAAATAACGGAACGATTGATATAAAATTTTGCGGGTTTCCTCTAATAAAAAATGCTTATTCTCCAGAATGTTTTAATTAATAATTACGGACACTTTTGCCTAATTATAACCCAGAATTTACAGAAGTCGATTGCTTCTTGCACAAATCTTAACGGCTGGAATACATTCTTAAAAATAGTTTGTGGTTCACTATGGCAAGGCGATTCCTATTGTATTTGTATCTGGTACATATGATAGAAATTATTTCAGGTTTAACTTTAATTATTAATATCGAAAATGTTATTTAACCATGCAATTTTCCAAGAAATAAATTAATCAATTTTATAAGAACGGTGTTCTTTATAACTTGTTTTATTAATTTAAAACTCTCTTAATTATATTGATCGGATTTTAAATTCTATTTTGAATGCTGTAATTTACTTATCTCTAACTAATATTAATATAAAAGGTTTTGAATGTAATTTTTCATTTAAAATGTGCGTTTTGCTACAAACTAAATTGTTAAATATTAAGTTTTAATTTCGGATAAAAAGAGAAAATTTCTATTTCAGTTAACGGCAATCTCTAACTCTTTTTAATTTTTGTTCATCATAAACAATTTTATTCTGAATAGCTAAACTTTAACATTACCTTTATTTAACATTCGTTACGAATCACGGCACAATTATTTATAGTACTTAATTCAATTCTTATCAATATGTAACGGTGAATACCTAATCAATTGACGGACTTAACTACGGTTTTTGTTAACGGAGTAAAAAGGAAAAAACTAATCTTCACAGAACTTGTTTTTTGTTATTTTATAAAGCTCAAAAAGAAATCATGCAATAAAGAAAGGATACCTCCAATTGTTTCCTCTTTGTCCTTTTCGCATTTCTTGCTTCCAGAAAAACAATGTCCTTAAATAAGTCAATTTTTCGTTTATATTCTTCATAACACTTTCGTTAAAGGAGTCTTGCAGTATTATTCCAAATGGTCTTAACAGTTAACCCTTTGTACTCACTGCCGTCAATTTGACACACTTTGAAACCCCAATCCTTTAATATTATATCCAAAGTTTCATTTGGGCTACTTTCATTCAGCGTATAATTTCTATTGTCTAAAATTCCATAAATTGTTTCCAAATATATTTTTCAGTATTCGGAGTATTTTTTTGGCTTGTTGTCGTTAACTTGCCGATCAATTTCATCCGAAGCAACACTAGCGATCTTTGACTTCACTCATCCGTTGAAAATGTTATTTTTTACTAAAACGTCTATTTAGACTAATCGGCCTTAGTTAGGGGCTTAGTTACTGTCATGACTGTCGTATTGGAGAATGATAAGAAACCAAAGAAAAGATGTAATAGAATTAATAGAAACAAATCGTATAACGAACGAGACATGGACAAAATATTTAAAAGAACTTTTCAAATGCAACGAAATATGTAAGGAAGTAGGCATCATACAAAACATACAAATAAATGCCGACCCCGTGATTGTCGCTAGCGAAGAAGTAGGAAAAGCAGCGAAGCAACTACGAAACAGAAAATCTCAGGGCCGAACCAAACAGTAAATGAGTTACTAAAGTATGGAGGCTTCATTTTGATCGAAGAACTTATAAAATTAACGTAAAAGATTATGGCAAAACACAAAATTCAAAATGATTTAAAAAGGGGTGAAAAACTAGACCCGTCGAATTACAGAGGGATGAACTTGATAAATACCAGGTTAAAACTAATTGCTAAGGTACTAACAGAACAAGTACTACTATCACATTATCAGACGAGCAGCAAGGGTTTAGAACAGGTATATCATGCACAGACGCTGCTATATTTATCGTGCGGCAAATAGCAGAAAAATCCGTCGAATATAACAAACCAGCATTCATATGTTCCATTGATCTACAGAAAGCATTTGATCGAGTCCTGCTCGAAAACTTGATAGAACTACTTTACAACACAGGAATCATTGAGCCCCCTACTATTTAATATCATCATGGACGAAATAATCACAAAAGTACGTACCGGAAAGGAATATAGAATGGGAGAGAAAGAAAAAAAGATTCTACGTTATACAGATGACGTAGTCCTTTTTGCAGAAACGGAAGGCAATCTATCTCTATCATTTTTCAATGAAAAAAACAGCACTAAACATGGTCATCTCTACAGAAAAAACTAAATGTCCGACAACTTCAAAAGAACCATTAACGTGCAAGTTGGGATTAAAGAATAAAATAATACAACAGGTTATGACTTTCAACTATTTAAGTATAAATATAGCAAATGACGATGATATCGAAAATTAAGTAAGGCAACAAGTAATAAAAGCAAACAAGACCACGGGATGTTTAAACGACACGATATGGAGAAACAAACACCTAAAAGTAGAAACTAAATCTACACAGTAGAGACAAGGCCAGAAACAGAAAAAATAAAAGGACTTCTGCAAAACAGAAATGAAAATTCCCCGAAGAATAACTAACAAAACGCTGTATGATAGGGAGAGAAGCGAAACATAAGAAAAATATGCAAGATAGAACCAATCAATGAATGGGTACAAAAACGAAGAATACAATGGAATCAACATATAAACAGAATGCCCAATGATAAAAAGTCACCCTTAGGAAGACGAAGTCTTGGCCGACCTGGAAAACGTTGGAGCGAAAATCCAACATTAACAAGAATAAACGAGGCAAATCCGAAGAAAGAACAGGCAATAGTCTATACTAGAAGACGGAAGAAAAAGATTAAATTCATTTATCTTATGGACATTTTTTCAAGAAAGAAAAAAAGAAAGCACCTAACCAGCTTTCTACATCATTTTTACGATTTACAGAGAAGAAGACAGTATCTAAAAAAAAATACAAAATAAATAAGACTATCAAACAGAAGGAAAAATTAATTATAAACTATTAACTTTAGGAACCTAACTAAAAATAAATCGAGGGAAATTCAATAATTGTGTTTATTTATTACAAAGTATACAATCAAATTAAACGTTTTTAATCTGCTTATAATACATTCAATTATTAAATTTTTTTTAATATTTCTTACTTGAACAATGTATCTAGGTCCTGTCTAACTAACATAATATTATTTTTAATTCCTTATAAGAATTTGACCCGTTAAAGATAATAACACGTAAACACGAATACTTGATTTTAATGCAAAAATAATTGTTTTTTAAGTTCCTATGCTTTGTTTGTTTTGTTTTACATTTTCGTTGCTCCTTACTCACAGATAACTCCTGATTTGTGCTGCTATCGATAGAACATACTATTACAGCAGGTTAATTTCCATCTACGTGATGAGTTTTTCTCTCCTAGTAAACAGTTTAGGCTCTCTTAAACTTTTATATTTGCGAAATGATAGGTTCACTTTGTATCAAACAGACTGTTATTTAATTACACTGTATTTCTACGTAAGCGTATGTGAGTTCATATTTTTTGGGTTTTTTTGGGATGCACAACAAAATCATTAAAAATTAATTAACAAAAACGATTTCTTGCAATGTAATAAAAACATTCAGTACAGTAAATTCGTAATTGATGGAGGATTTTTACAAAAATATCAAAACGGGAAAGTCAGTGGCGCACCATTCTTTTTTACTAAAAAGAGTTCTGGCATTTTCGCACGAACGCCACTTGTGCAAGTAGAAATATTCGGATCACCCCAAAAAATGCACATTTATCCCTCCAAAGCATTTCACAAATTTGGAGTGAATATCTTTAAAACTCTTCGAAATAATTAAAAAAATTAATAAAAACCTAATATTTAAACAATTATCTCAGAAACGAAGCATATTTAGACTTTCATTTATAGCAACTTTTTTTCATAAAATAACTTCGGCAATTACCCCCTAAAATATTTCGCACTTATTCACAAACACCCTATACGTATATTAGACAATTAGTAATTAGTTCATCCTAGACGACAGCTGATGATGATAGCTTAGCTATTGAAAAGCGTCCCGTATTTTTTTTTAATTTTGTGTGGTACGTGGGTGTATTTTGTTTTCTATTGTTATTCTACCCTTATAGGCAGCCAGCGTTTGTTGTGGATCTATTGAAAAACATTAACTGTCCCATCTTTAATTCTGATTTTTCTTTTATTCGCCACTCGTGAATGGATACATCGTCAGTTGGTGACTTGCAGCAAATAACACAATGCAAAAATAGATCAGGTTTCTTGTTTTAATATCTCACTGTCTCCTTGAATCAATTTACGGCAGCAGACAATCTTAATTCGGCGTAAAATATTTCGTTTAAAATGGTTACTGTGTTCGCAGTAAAACAAGCCATATATATTTAGATTTTTCACTGGTATGGTGATAAAGCACGAACATACCAATAAGTTTGCAACCTATTCAGTACATCGTACCTAGATTAGGAACCTACGAAGTCAACTGTGTGTTGAGATTAAGTATTTTATTAATAGAGGAAGTGCCAAGAGTGAGAACAAATCATTTACTCGCTAGTACAGAAACAAGTCAGAAATCCGTAGAAATATTTAAAAAGAAAAAAACGATAAAACCATACAGAATGGATTAGAGCCAGGAATTTCTTGAGGATGATTCTGATCATCGAATGAAGTTTTCAAAAAAAAACTATGCTGGAAACGGTTCAGCAAAACCCGCATTTTGCTTTTATTTAATGATGAAGCAACAAGTTAAAAAGCTAACTGTAATATTTCCAAATATCGATACCCAATATCCGGAAAAGGTACTGTTACGATGGAACATCAGAGACATCTATAATTGGTCTCTTTTTCATTTCCGGTAATTTAGCTGACCGGAGTTCGGTAGACTGATAGGTAGCAAACACTTCCTAGAATAGAGGAACTTACTTGAAGGCTTTGACGAAATCTGGTACCAACGTTATGGGCAATCTCCCCATTATTCCAGTGATGTCTTCCAATGTCTGGATAAGAAGAAAAGGTTCTCAAAAATGCAATCTCGAGTTCCAGATAAAATCCCCATTGAATTTCATGTGGGGCTATTTAAAATGTCAGGTAAACTAGAATCGTCGATATGACTTGGAAAAGCTGCTTCAATGAATTCGCGACTAAATCATAGGCTTGCTTACTGTTTCGCTAATAATGCGCACGTTGTACATTTGATTTGAACTTAGTTATTAACTACGTGTTTCTTAGTTATTATTATTATTCGTACTTACCATTTAAAATTAAAAATAATTAAATTTCATGTTATGATTGCTATTAATTTTTTAGTTGCAGTTTTTACAGAAAATCTGAAAATATGTCTTTCTTATAAAAACTGGAACAGAATATACATGTAGTAACGTCGCCGACCTGATGTTCTAATTGTGTATTTAAGGTTACTCGTATGTGCCAAAATTTGTGCTCCTCGGTATTAAAATAAATGGGATATTGTGTTTCAAATTAGGAAATTCTAACCTCTACAGATGAATCCGAAAATGTGGTAAAGTCTCTGATATCATTTTCGAATGAAGTATCTCTAATTATATGTTCTGTACAAAACTTGTTTGATCTTGATTGGGAACATAAGTGTGCATAAGTCAAATTTTTCAAAATTTCCACTTAACATCACCGGTTTCTAATAAATTAATATCAATGATTTTCATAAGTAAACAAAAAATATATTTTATGTTACTTTGATTACTAAATAATAACCATATTATACTATACAGAGTGTTACTTAATGATATGCCGTAATACCAAGGGCGCATTTCTGAACCAAATTCAAGTGAACAGGTTCATGTAAACATATGTCCTAAAAAGTCTGATTTTAAAAATACAGGGTGTCAAAGTTTTAAAAAAATTTTTTTTATTAATATCTCAAAAATCATTTTGCCGATTTCGTTGAAATTTGGCAGTGTTGTTTATTGTGGTGACACTAAGTTATCGTTAACTGCATGATACTTATAAATTCCAAAAGCGTACCTGCGGGGCATTCTCACAAATAACATTGACTTAGACATGTGCGCCACTGACTTTATAAAAATTTCAAATTTTTGTCGAATTAAATAGACAAACTTTTTGGTTTCTCGATATTTTTCGTGTATTGTTAAAATAGAATCAAGTTAGTTTATAAGCCATTTTTTAAACCTAACAAATGAAAAGTAATAGCAATTTAACAAAATATTCACAAAAAACGTTGGAAATGCCTATGCAGGCTCCTGCTCTGCTCTCCTTCTCACTGAGTAAACGAACTCTTTGGAAAATTCCACGAGTTTTACGTATAGTTTCAGATCCGTCAACAATTCTATTCCTTAGTTGTTATAAGTATAAACTATTAATTTTAGGTGCCCCCACAAATAAAAATCTAGGCTATTTAAGTCAGGAGATCTAGGTGCCCAGAATTGTGGTCGTTCATGACCTACCAACGATTTTGGTAAGCGACTTTCAAATACTCACGAGCCAATATGCTAAAGTGGGCTAGATCACCATCATGTATGAACCAATGTTGTTGCCGTAACCGAAGTAAAGGCAAATCACTTTATAGAATGTACATGATGTGTATGTTTGTCCGTTAAGGTGTCTTCGGCCCAGTTATGATTATTGTAGAAATTAGTTTCTACAAAAATGCCCTTCGTCCGTAAACATAACGATGGAATAAAAGTAAAGATTTTTTGGAAGTCTTTGAAGACACCATCGACACAATTGCGTGCGTGGTTCAAAATCTCTTGGAAGAAGTGCCTGAACTCTTTGTACGTAGTAAGGATACAACAAAGAATCTCTTAAAATTTCCCATACCATTTTATAGCAAATATTTATTTCCCTACAAATTTTTCGTGTACTAGTTGCTGCATTCTCTTCGGCTGTCTCCTGAACTGTCAGATTTCGAATTGTGCGTCTTCCCCTGGAGGTGTTACGTTCGAAATTGCGAGATTCAGTCAGACAACGAAGAATGTTTATGAATATTTTTCTGCCTAGATGAACACGACCAGGATACCTTTCTTGATAGAGTCCCCGGGCCTCCGCGGCATTACTATTGGCAAGACCATAAAGAAAATGCATTAGTGTCATCTCCAAATTATAATCATCATTTACCATTTCTTTAATAGCACAATCTATCTTTTGATGAAAGGAAAAATAATAAAAAAGTGACACGGAATGTCAAAAACATTACGTTCATAACAAAAAAAACAATATTTCCTAGCAACTAACAAACTTAACTTGATTCTATTTTAACAATGTTTCGATATGCAATGAACTGGCTTTATTTTTTTCTCCAAAACGATGTATGGTACGAAAAAATATCTAGAAACCAAAAAGTTGTATTGTTAGCCGCTTAATCTATAAAATTCAGGGGTACATCATTTTTTGTTAATATTGTTTGTGAGACTGCCCCCCGGGACGCCACTGGAACTTATAGTTATCATCTAATTATTGATAGCTTAGTGTCTTAAACAACACTGCCAAATTTCAACAAAATCGGCAAAAGTACTTTGAGATATTAATAAAAAAACGATTTTTTTGAAAAACTTTGACACCCTGTATCTGGAAAACCGGATTTTTTAGTACACTTGTTTATATGAACCTTTCTATTTGAATTTGGTTCAGGAATGCGCCTTTGGAATTATGGACTATCATTAAGTAACCCCATGTATTGCAAAAAGTGGTACCCAAAATTACCGCGCTAATATTGAATTAGAAATAAATTTTCGCAAATTGGTAAGTACATCTTGTTTACTTTCCTCAGCTTGAAATGTGTGGAAACTCAGTTTCATTCTGCAAAGTAATACAATAATTTCGTGTTTTCATTTCTGATTATTTTTTGTGACTGAGTAGGTATAAAAATGCGGAAATGTATTCTGAACGACACTTGTAGAACCATTACGAACACATTTAGGTATAATGTAAATAAAAAATTTCAGACAAAATTCTTCCTTGGAAAATTATCTGTTTGGCCATATTAAAATTGAAAATTTAGTGTAAATGTTAGTATGGTAAGTAGGGATAAATTTAGAATCAATATTTTAAGCAAATAATTGAAAACACATCAGAAGATAGATCTGGTATCACATATCGAACAACAGATAGAAACCACTTGTAAGTTGATAACAAAAAACAGTAAAAAAACTTCAACATGTTTTGGTGACGCGTATAGAAAACTAAGTGATTAGATAAAAGTTAGCGTGACAGTTTGAGATATTCGTTTAAACTTTTCCATCTCGTGGGGCGACAAGTGAATGATTTATGGCTTTTTAAACAGTTGGGCTGCTGCAAAGATGCGTTACTTGTTTTCGTTGTTTACTTTGTCTGCTAAGGTTATAATGTACGCAAACAAAACTGTATCAGGTTAAACAAATTTTCGCTAAACACCAACATAATTAAAATAATAAATATAGAGAAAATGAATGTCGGTTTAAAGCAAATGGTCCGTTAAATCTCATTCGACTCTAATGAGTATTCCCAAAACCCACTTTAATTATAGTTGTACAAATACCATATTTCAATTAGTGTTCCTTCACATCAAATTATAAATTTACAACTCAAATTGGAGTCCTCCGTAAGTAGTTTTTAGTACCTCTCCTTCTGTTTCTGACGATTGAAGGTTATCATGAATTATTCAAATTCATAGAATAAACAGGAAAGGATAAACTTTAGATAAAGCCGGAGTTCCAACTCTTACCCTATTTCCTCCCTTATTCACACACGGAATTCCAAGAGCGATGCATATATTAGATGTGGTCAGCTTAAATGCGGGTTTCCTAACACCTTCAGCTTTCCCCACACAAATTGGTATTACTTAGCGCAGCGGTAGAATTGAATTTGCAGGAAACATTCTCATTCCTACACTTTATGTACAAGAAACATTAATGGGATCATAAAATGAAAATCGCGTATTGTTAAACTTACTAACGATTAAAACACCTGCATATTGCTATTTGCTTGTAATAACAAATTAATTGCCATGTTATAAGCGTTTTATGATGTAATTAAGGGTGGGATGATTTATAACTGCAAATTAAGCAATTCTAGTTTCCCATATCAAATTTCTTTGTGTTTTAGTTAATAATAGGTTAGATTTATAATACGCTAAATTAGATCTAAATGTAAACTAAGAAATTGATTTTACTAATTATTCTCCAAATTTCTCTAATTTTTAAATTAATAGAATTACAAAAATATTGCCTATAAGTATTGTATTGAGCAAACCAATTGCTCTGCACGGATTTATGATGTGATATCCTAATAATAAAAATCGAAATATCGGAACGCCTATAGTTCAAAAACATAATTAATTTAATCACCAGATAAAAAAAAATTATAAATTAAGCTAACAAATACCTTAAATTACTACGTGTAATTTTCAATTCTTTTACACCTACACCTTTAATTTCGAACAATAAAGTGATAGCAATGCTTTTCGTTTGTTTTGCTATACGCAGAGGATCGAAGGATCACTAATCCCATCATTGTTTACTTATTCGCTGTTTTAGATTAACCTTTACTGATAGATCTTTATGTAAATGTTTACATTTAATTGTTAAACTATTGTGAATTAATCGCGATACGCAAACTATTCATATATGACATTCCAAATGTATTGATTAGTGACAGTTGATTAAGTCAAATTAAGATTTACAATTGGCCTATGTTTAAAAAGTAGTGTGTGCGTGTGTTTTACAAACCTTCCAAATATTTGTTAATGTAAAAATTTATTGATTGTAATGTATTCAGTAGATAATATACATGTCAGCAGATTCTATAAATTTTCATACCAAATTTCCATTTACCTTTTTAATGGTTTTAATGAATGGTTTCTCTGACAGTTGATTTCACTGATAAATGGAAAATGAAAATGTAGATAAATTTATATAGTAGTGACGCAACAAGTATAATAATTATCCATCGCTAAGAAGTACTTAAAAGGTAACTTTTCAGTATTGTTGTACATTAATTTATACACGTAGGTTATTTTGAATTATTGAAAGTATTTGCTTAATATTAATTAATTTATATTTAATGGAATCATTTTGTAACTTTACGTCATTGGTTCTTTTATATAATTTGTATTAGGTATTCTCTAATTAATTTATACCCTTTATGGGGATAACTAATCATTCAACTCATCGTTATATGCGTTCACTTTCTTAGTTCTACATCGAAATATGTTAACAATGTTAATCGGTAAACAAACTAATGGAATAGCACAATGGAATGCCAATGGCATTGCTCAACATAAAGACGAAATCCAGTTATTTTTAAAGCAAAACTTAATCGATACCCTATTAATTAGTGAAACCCATTTTACCGAGAAGACTTACTTCAAAATACCTCAATATTCTGTATATAGCACCAATCACCCAGATGGTTCTGCACATGCAGGTACAGCAGTAATAATCAAACAAGCAATAAGGCACTATGAACTGCCGAAGTATTCGGAAGACTGTCTCCAAGCCACTTCTATTTGTGTATACATACAATCACGTGAAATAACTATCCTCGCAGTCTATTGTCCTCCAAAACATAATATAAAAAAACATCAATTCGAACCATATTTTAACACTTTAAGGACCTGATTTTTGGCAGGTGGAGACTACAATAGCAAAAACACTGTTTGGGGATCTCGAACAACTACCACAAAAGGCAGGGAATTATACAGTCTTATTCAAGGTAAAAGTTATTCTTATTTATCTACTGGGACTCCAACGTACTGGCCAACAGATATAAATAAATTGCCAGACTTATTAGACTTCTTTGTCGCCAATAGTGTTTCTTCAACCTACAAGGACATCACACCCAGATATGATTTATCATCGGACCATTCACCGATAGTAGTTACATATAGCACATATCCAATATACACACAACCTGCACCCAGGCTATATAATTCAAAAACAGACTGGGAAAAATACAGACTCAAGCTGACAAATACAATAAATCTCAATTTAAAACTTGCTAACCCCAACGATATTGAGGAAGCCACAACTAACCTAATCACTACCATTCAAGAAGTAGCCCACCAAGCAAATCCTAACATAACACATAAAAAAGACACTTTAAATATTCCCCTTCAAATTAAAGTGTTAGTGCGCGAAAAACGTAAAGCAAGAGCCAAATGGCAAAGAACACATGCTCCATCTGATAAAACTGTCCTAAACAGACTTAGCAACAAGCTTAAATCCAAACTTAAAAGTCAAAAAGAAGAGTCGTTAAAAAGTTACATACCAAATTTAAATCGATATGATAAATCTATATGGAAACCCATCAAAGCAAGAAACAAACCTATATTAAACCTATACCTATATAAAAATTGAGCAACCATCACAGGACCAGTGGGCAAAAAGTGATAAGGAGGAAACAGAACTATTTGCAACGTATCTCGCTGATATATTTCAGCCTCATAAAAATGATGCGGATGAAGAAATGAACGCATTTATAGTCACCAATACCAGTAACTCAGCCTATTAATTCTGTTACACCAAAAGAGGTAAACGATGGAATAGAGTTCCTGAATGCACACAAAGCACCAGGCATAGATCTCATATCACCAAAGATGCTAAAAGAACTACCAAAAAAAGGGGTAGTACTCCTACCCTATATCTTTAACGCAATTCTCCGTACCGAGTACTGGCCCGAACCACTAAAGACTGCAAAGATAATCCTAATCCTCAAGCCCGGTAAAGACCCTAATAGTGTAAAATCTTATCGACCAATAAGTCTCTTGTCGGCCATTACAAAATTATTAGGAAAATTGGTTCATAAAAGAATCGATACTAAATGGATTCCCAACTACCAGTTTGGTTTCAGGCAGGCCCATTCTACCACACAGCAATGCATAACACAAACTTTTCTCTCTAGTTTCAACAACAAAGAATACTGTATATCCGTGTTCCTAGACGTAAGTCAGGCTTTCGACCGGGTGGTGGCATCAAGGTCTACTATATAAAATCAAAAACTATCTACCAGCATTCTTCAAATTACTTAAATCTTATCTAAGTAATCGACAATTTAAAACAAAAGTAGGGCGCGAAGTCTCAGATTTCCTCCCAATTAAATCCGGGGTACCCAGGGTAGCGTGCTGGGTCCTCTGCTTTATCTTTTATTTACTTCGGATCTCCCAGTTTCTCCAAATGTCACAATTGGTACATTTTCTGATGATACTGTCATCATGGCTAGCCACAATCAAGTTATTCGAGCATCCACTATAATCCAACAGTATCTATATAGTCTAGAATGCTGGCTTAAAAAATGGAATGTAAAAATAAACGAAACCAAATCTGCACATCTAACTTTTACTCTACGAAGAGATCCATTCCCACCCATTTACCTTAACAATATAGAAATTCCACAAAACACAACAGTAAACTATCTAGGACTTCACTTGGACGCTAAATTGAATTGGAGAGAACACATCAACAAAAAGAGAAAGCAAATGGACTTAAAACAAAGAGAGATGAACTGGTTGGTCGGTAGAAGGTCCCTATTATCTATTGGTAACAAGCTACTGCTTTACAAGTCAATTATCAAACCCATGGGGACGTATGGAGTAGATCTCTGGGGATGCGCCAGTAAAACAAATATCGTAATAATACAAAGATGCCAATCCAAGATAGTAAGAACCATAGTCAACGCCCCATGGTATATCAGTAATGAAATGATCCACAATGATCTAAAAATACCAACTATAAAAGAAATCATCCATGAGAGAAGTATCGCTCACCATCAAAAGATAGAAACACACACAAATCCTCTAATGCAACCCGTACTGGAAGCTCCTGCAAGAAGAATCAAAAGACAGTGGCCAGCTGACCTATAAAAGGAGTAAGAGATCCCATCGCTGGATGAGATCTCATCATGATTTATCTAAGTTTAATTGTTATTACTTAGATTACGTTAGCAAATTAGCCGATAGAATACCTTGTATTTTGATTGCTAATAAAATTAGAAAAAAAAAACATCGAAATTGATGTAGTCGCTTATAATTATATGAATTCTATGTTTAAAATAATTACTAATGCCATTTGACATGACTATCTTCTGGTTAAGTGCACAACTACCTACTGATATATCCTCTGGTTGACGCTTGTCTCTTCGGATGTATTATAAAAGGTTAGCATAAACTTATATCAATTCCACCTACCGATCGTCCAGGCATCCAGGTTCTATCAGCCAATTATATAGAATTAACTATTCCTATTTAACCAGTGGAAATTTGTTTAGATATACTACATATTTTTATCTCCATCTCAATATCCTCGATTGCACGTTAGTTGCTTGTATAACTACAATATTTACTAAAAACTGTTAAGTAAACGTTCCTATGTTCATATGTACATCTCACTTGTTGGTGCTTGTACTTAATTTAAGTTTAATGACCCTTAAAAAATACCGTTATGTACCGGGTGGGTTAATAAGTGTGGTAAGCGGCTGTTCTCAGGACCTCACAATCTGACAACCATGTAATTTTTTTTATTATGAATGTGACCATGAGAAAAGGCTGAAATTTTTTTTGAAGTTCCGTATTTTACGGCTAGAGGGCGATGAAATAAAATTCTAAATTTCTCCCAAAACTCCTACGTAAAGATACACCTTTGCTTACATCGTTAGAAAGTCTGGACAATTCTATATTATTTTGGTTTAAGGTTCATTGGCGTACTGACCATAGTAAGAGTGGGGGAAGCTATTGAAAGTGTAATCATTAAAATCGCTGTAAATTCTAAACCACTTACTCAATTTTAGTAAAATAAAGCTAGTTTGGAAGACAAATGTAGGTATTTTAAATTGCCGTTTCCACTGTTACAGAATAGTTCCTAATAACAAGGAAAACTTAAAACCGCAAGTTGATATCTTTGCTCGTTTTATAGTTGTACCGAAATGAAGATTATTTCACACTGTAATTGACGAAGTTTGGTTTTGCTGAGCCGAATAGGATAAATGTTGGCCTCATATTAAAGAGATAGTTGTCGGTAATCGACTTAAGGACCAACAGTGATTTTTATTTCTATCACCGACGCTAAGGGGCCTTAATAATACAAACATAAGGATTGTATGCTTTTTCTTTAAAATTTCTTAAATTTCAATTGCAATGATGTAGGTATTTATTATATCAAAATCAAAAAGTAAATTAAATTTTGCATAAAAATGATACAAGATTTACTTCAATATTGTTGTTAGTTTTAGAGTTATAGCGAAATTAAAGTTTAATTTTAGCCTGGCTCGCCCTGTAAGTTCAAATAAAATCAAAAATCCGATTTTAAACCCAGAAATATTAGGTATTTAATGCCTCAATAGACGACCAACTGCTTTCCGTCACATTCCAAACGGTCTTCGAATCTTGTTGGGGTGCTTCGATTTCCGCAGCTGGTAGTAGACCAATTGCATCTCGGATTTCCATGTTAAATCTTGTTGTCGGTGGAATTTGGAATATAATGTCCTTCAAACGACCCCATAAGTAGAAGTCCAAACACGTCAAATCGGGTGACATGGCCGGCGAAGGAAACTGACTTCCCCTTCCTATCCAGTGTTCTTGAAAATATTCCTTAGTATGGTGTAGCACGTTAAGGGAAAAATGTGCTTGACATCCGTCCAAATGTAGATACATGATTCGCCTAATGTCCTATGTCACATCTTCTAAGAGGACTGCCAATTCATTTATTAAAAACTTTAAGAAGAGGTTGCTAACTAGTGCACGATCTAAAAAATTAAGACCCACAATTTTGCCGACTATAATGCCGCATCACACGTTTAGCTTCCAGGGGCCTTGGTGCTGCACTACTCGCATCCAATATGGATTTTCAGCAGACCAATAATGCATATTATGCACGTTTACCCTACAATCACTGTTAAAAATAGCCTCGCTGGTCCATAGAATTTGTGATAAAAATTCCTGTTTTCACGAATCGTTGCTAACATCAATTGGCAAATATTTATTCTGTGATCAAGATCCTCTTCGTTTAGGGCCTGGTGCAGAACTCTATGGAAGGGATGTTGTCTAAAAATAAAAAGTAACGCACATATAGTAATCGGCGTGTCTATTGAAAACGATGTGCTAATGCAATTATTGATCTGTGGTCTTTTAATATGCTCCGAAAAGTAGTTAAAAGATAACGCCCAACTTCCAATGTATTATAAAATTCTATGTAAACTAAGACATGAATAATATTTCCTTTCGTCGTTCCAATGCGATGCTTCCTAAATCTAGGACGACTAAAACTACCGGTAGCGCGTAATGGCTGTACCAAGCGTGGAAAAATTCTTTTTCCATAATTATGGCGATCTGGATACCGGACCGCGTACTGTCTTTCAGTTATTGCTGCATTTTGATAGCACCCAAAATAGACCGCAATCATACCAACAGCTTCATCACTTGTGAAAAGCATTTTAAAAAATAATCACAAACCAAAGTGACAAGAATTGAACTATGTCTAATAAAAATTTAACATTTCTACACAATGTTATTTTAAAGTTTGTTTTTTTTTGTTTCCGCAGCCTACTACTACCTACACATTGATTAGACATTCCAAGACAAAGCGCTGGAAGGCGCTGTTTATTAATTGAAGTAGTGATTAATTGAGTGCGTTTTATGTAAAAAAATACGTAAAATGTAATATTTTTTACCTACTATATTTGTGTAAACTTAATAAAATTAGTTTAAGGAAAATAAAAAGTTTAATCTAAGGGATTAATCAGCGGAAATCGAATCAGCAGTTTTATACACCAGAACAAGATTGGAAGTGGAATATGAAGGAAGGCAATTTGAAAATTTATCGAGGCATTCAGTACCTAATATTTGTGGATTTAAAATCGGACTTTTTATTTATTTGAACTTTACAGGGTGACCCACGTTAAAATTAAACGCTAATTTTGCTATAACTGACAACAATATTAAAACAAATCATATATCATTTTTATGGCAAATTTAATTTATTTCTTGACTGCTATATAATAAATACCTAAAAAAGCGTAAAAACCTTATTTTTTTATTCTTAACGCGCCCTAGCGACGGTGATACACATTAAAATCACTGTTGGTCCTTCATTTAGCTATAACTTTAAAACGAGCAAAGATATCAACTTGCGGTATTTACTTTTTTTCTTGAAGATTAATCTATTTTTCGAATACGATGTCAAAAACATACCGCGTGGTTTAAATTTTCGGAGTGAAACGAAAAAAAATCAATTATAGAAAATTGCGCCCTCTGACATTTTTATTAGGACCCACTATGTAACACTGGTAACGGCAATTTAAAGTACCTACATTCGTCTTCCAAGTAAGCTTTATTTTACTAAAATTGAATAAGTGATTTCGAGTTTACAGCAATTTTAATTATTACACTTTCAATAACTTCCGCCACTCTTATTATGGTTAGTACGCCAATGAACCTTAAACCAAAATGATGTAGTATTGTCTAGACCTTCTAACGATATAAGCAAATGTATATCTTTATATAGGAGTATTGGGAGAAATTTAGAATTTTATTATTTAATGTTTGATTACGCTCCCTAGCGGTAAAATACGGAATAGATTCATAATAAAATTGTTTTTCCCATTGTTGTCAGGTTTACATGTCCTGAGATACACCCGCTTACCTCGATTATTTACTCACCCAGTGCATAAGCTGCCAGTTTAAGTTTTACCAATTGACTCACTCACGTACAGTACATTTCCTATTGTTATTGCGATCGATAAGTAAATTTACTTGTCATATTGCTGTTCATTTATTATTTTTAAAATTACTATTAACTTTAAATACAGAAAGTTACACATGGAGTCCGGTTTGTTTTGAGGTAAAATTACTAACTCCTTAGTTACGCCAGTACGTACATCCTTGGGATCAACGCTCCACGTCTCTTTTTTTTACAATAATTGCGTAGAGTAAACAGAGGAATTTACAATTTACGTATTACTTTTAAGTATGGGTACTCTCTGTCGACTTAAACTTTTGGTAATACAACTACTTTTGATATCTCGTTTCCAATCCAATATTTGGGGGGTCACAAGCGGTAGCCTGCCTAACCTTTTAACTTACGTATATTAACTGAATAAACAAGGTATATATTTGTTATTTGTTATTGAAAGCATTGAGTTCGTATGTAAAATCAAGTGATTACACTGATTTTATTGGTAATCAAATAAACCAATAGTTGGGGTTGACCTAAAGTTGGTTGACGTTTTTTACATGGTTATAGAATAGACGAATTATTAATTACTAGATACTTAATTTCTTGTTTTGATTTGTCTGTGCCATGTATACGTGCTACTTAAAATTTTCTCCTTTCCCCTGTTCCCTTTCTTTACTACTACTACTACTGTTACTAATAAATAGGCTTATACTTCATTATCATCATCATCATAAGCCTTCATCTACCCATTTTCGAGTATAGGCCTCTCTCATATTACGCCATTTATTTCGATCTTCTGCTTTTCGATACCATGACAATCCTGCATGTTTTTTGATGTCATCTGCCGATCGTTGAAATGGTCTACCTCTATTCCGGTGCTCGCTCCAAGGCCGCCATTTTATGATTTTGGTGCACCATCCTTCACGTTTCCTTACCGCATGTCCTGCCCAGTTCCATTTAAGTTCGGTAATTCGTTGAATAATATCTACCACCTGGGTCTTATGTCTGATCCACTCATTAGTTTTGCGATCTCTCAGAGTTATATTTAGCATTCGGCGTTCTACTGCTCTCTGGTGTACACGTAGCTTATTCATGTTTTTCTGTATGAAGGTCCAAGATTCGCAGGCATATGTCGTCACCGGTAATATGCACTCATTGTAAATTTTTGTTTTTAACTGTAATGTGATACTCGCTGTCATAATGTCTCTAATTTTTCCGTATGCTGCCCAGGAGAGCTTGATTCTTCTTTCTATTTCTTCTGTTTGGTTTTCTCCTGTCAGTACAAGCACTTGTCCAAGATATACGTAATTTTATACTTTTTCTATAATTTTGTCGGCTACTATCACATCTTCTTGATTGTTTTTGTTGTTTGTGCAGACTTTGGTCTTGTTCATGTTCATGTCTAATCCTATCCTTCCAGATTCCTCATCGTCTGTATATGATCTAGAGTACTATAATTTTTCCTGAACCCTGCTTGTTCTGAACTTATATATGCATCTAACTTATTTTCTAGGCGGTTCAGTAATACCCTGCTAAACAGTTTATATACCTGTGAGAGTAGACTTATTGGGCGGTAATTTTCGAGGTTTTCCGTATCGCCTTTTTTATGAATTAAAATTACGACCGCGTTCTCCCAGTCTTTAGGAATATCTCCTTCTTCTATGCACATGTTGAACAGTCTTGCAAGTTCTTTTTCTAGTCTGTTTCCTCCTTCTTTTAACAACTCGGGTAATATTTGATCGTTTCCTGAGGCTTTGCCGCTTTTTGTTTTGTGTAGCGCATATTTTATTTCATCCTCATTTATGAAGGGTATATCTTCTGATCCCACGTTTGATATTATCCTTTTTGATTCTGCTTTTGTGCTATAGTCTTTCTTTTGAGATCTGAATAGGTCTTGGTAAAATTCGTGCGCTATGTTCAGTATTTCGTTTCTATCAGTAGTTGTCACTCCATCTTTGTTTTTAATCTTTATAATTTCTTTTCTTTGCGCGTTTTGTCTTCTGAATATTTTTAAGCCTCTATTTTGCTGTATCAACTTTTCTACTTCCTTTTCTTTGAATTTTAAAATATCTTCCTTGGCCATTTTCGAGCTAGTTTGTTTGTCTCTGCATATTCAATTGTATGCCTTTTATTTTCTATAATTAGTTGTCTTCTTTGTTGTAATATAAGTTTTGTTTTGTTACTTAGTTTTTCTTTCCTTCTTTGCGTGTTTTTTGCACATTGTTCTGCTGACTCTGTTAGAGCCTTTGTTATCTCTGTGTTTATTTTATTTATTTGATGTGTTTGTTCTATTCCGCTGCCAAGAAGTTTTTCCTTCAGCATTTCTTGGTATGCTTTGGCGTTTTCCTTCAATTTCTCGACATCGAAAGGGCGTTGTTTGTGTATTATCATTTTCTTTCTCTCTAGTTTTTGGTTTATTATTAGCTTTGCTCTGAGAAGTCTATGGTCGCTTCCTGTGTGGAAATTAGTCAGCACGCTCACGTCTTGTATGATGTGTTTGCAATCAGTCAAGATAAAGTCTATTTCATTGCGTGTTTGTCCATTTGAACTAATGCACGTCCATTTCCTGTCTGTGTTCTTCTTGAAAAAGGTATTCATGCAGTATAATTGTTGTTGTTCCATAAAGTTTAGAAGCATAACCCCCCTTTCGTTGCGATTACCTATTCCATAGTTCCCTATAAACTTTTCTGTTGTGTCTTTTTTCGTCCCTATTTTTGCACTTAAGTCGCCGAGCAGTATTGTATATTTCGTTTTGTTTCCTTCTATGGCTTTCGTCAAGTCTTCATAGAAGGCTTCCGCTTCTTCTTCTTCGCAGCTTGATGTTGGTGCGTAGCACTGTATTATTTTCATTGTAGTTTTTGCGTTTATCTCTATGGTTATATATATCACCCGGTCTGTGATTGCTTTTATTTCTTTTACATTTGGCATTATTTCCTTGCGTATTATTATGGCTACTCCACTAAGGCTTTTATTATCCTTCTTCTTGTTTATACCAATTTAGTACAAATAATAGATCCGAAGCGCTCTACTTACATACATTCGCTAGCTGTTGGGTTATATTTATTAGAATATACTGGGTTGAACCCTCACAGTACGATCGTTAGGTGCACTTGTAACAACTCGTTAAATATGCATAATCAAACATATACTGCATGCAAATCAAATTAAGAAAGGGAAAAGGGAACCAGGACAAAATGTAATTTTCCTGTTTACATTTAAATCCTCGTATCATAACTATTGTTATAGAAAGCATTCGTCGCTAGTCTCATGCGAATAGATACACTTTTTGTTTAGTTGATAGAATATTACTTTGTGCATTTACGTAAATATATTCATTTAGATGATCACATTAGTTTGCTTCAAGTACCTATAGTTCACAAATAAAAGGAAGTTCACTCAAAAATATAGAAAAGAATAATCAGTGGTTTTGTGAACAGTGAATCAGCACATTTTTCGGCTTGTTTTGCTAAGAAGTAAATTATCAATCGCTCGAAGTCGCATAACATTAAGAATTAAATATTTTTGTTTTGTTGAACCTCATTCTTCAGTAAAAGCATACATATAAGTGAATCACTAACTTATCTAATTAACCCATCATTTTTGGAGGGATAATTTCCTGATTTACTTAAGTTAGGTAAAGTGATTTCGACACCCAAATGTATACAAAAACATTTGTAAGATTGATTGATTATGCAAAAGCATTTTATATATTATACATTAATCAACGTGATTTTATAAATTCAAATATTACAATCATGACTATGCACGCTGTGTGTGAAAACATTCTCTGATGTATGCCCATTGCGATCTAAGCGTACTAATCAACCGTTTAAATAAACAATTTCTTATATGTGTTATCTGTATCCAGTAAATACGTTTTGTTTTAAACAAATGTGGCACAACACACACTCCAACTTGGTAATTGAATAATACTTTCTATCGTAATTATAGAAGGGAAACCGAACGCATTACGGTAATATTTAACTAAATTATCACCCACCGCTGAGTCAAACCAGATAAAATTAGGTGAACTAGTAAGCAGTTTGTTTGTAGGCGTACAGAACTTCCCTGTAATCAACAATTCTAGGAATGCAGCCCACTACTATTCACTGCACCACTAGTAACCGTATTGGAAATCGTCCTATTGAAATATAGATTGGAATTGTGTGTGTTCGCCTCCGTGATAACAATGTATTCGTAATTAATCTGATTGCTACTGACAATAAACAGTTACAATTTGTATGATGCTATTTTTGTATATATGCGATTTACCGAAACATGTTGACATAGAAGCTTGTATGACAATTTGTTTGTATTATCGATATTGCTGGTATAAGAATTGTATCGTAGGTTATATCCCAACACCTATGAATTTTGCCGGTCGAAGCTGCAGCAGCTTTTTTTTTAATTTGTTTAGAAAATATTTGAGGCTTAATAATTCAAATTAAGAGCCCGAGACCGGAGGTCGAGGCCTCTTTGTGAATTATTAAGTCAAGAAAATTTGCTGAAAAACAAATTTAAAAAAAAGCTGCTGTAGTTTTAACCAAAAAATTTATAGGTCGAGGGATATATGTTAAGATTATTTACTAAATCAGATTTTTAATTTAATAACTAGTTGTGCCTTTATGTTATTATTTTACAAAAAGTATTATGTTCACTACAAATATTCAACAAAACATTGTACATTTGTATTTTATTGTATTACAGATTGTCAAAACGGTACACAAAAATTTAATCGCTGAATAAAACCGCACTAGGAAATATTCAGTGTAAAAACGCTCTGATTGGTCCAATTGAGGAGAGTAGCATGCTGTTATTGGTTGTTTGTTAGATGTAGTAAGTAATGGTAGGTTATATCCCAAGACCTATCATGAATTTTGCCGGTTAAAGCTACAGCAGCTTTATTTTTAAATTTGTTTAGAAAATATTTTAGACTTAATAATTCAAATTAAGAGCCCGAGACCGGAGGTCGAGGCCTCTTTCTGAATTATTAAGTCGTGAATATTTGCTAAAAAACAAATTAAAAAAAGCTGCTGTAGTTTTAACCAAAAAATTCATGGGTCGCGGGGTACATGTTAATATTATTTACTAAATCAGTTTTTTAATTTAATAACAAATTATGTTATTATTTTACACAAAGTATTATGTTCACTAACATTGTACATTTTCATTTTATTTTATTACAGACTCTCAAAAAGGTAAACAAAAATTTAATCGCTGAATAAAATTTCACTAGGGAATATTCAGTATAAAACACTCTGATTGGTCCAATTGAGGAAAGTAGCATTGGTTGTTTGTTAGATGTAGTAAATAATCCAAGTTATTTCACTTATTAGGTAAACTGTCGGCTTCCTTGTATTAGTGTGAATCACTACTGTAGCTATTCTTGTACTTACTTGGATCAACAAAGCCAGCAACCCTAAAAAAAATTAAAACGTTATTCTTGCCGTGCATAAATAAAAGTAGCGTTCTTGTTAACAAATCAACCCACACATAATAAAATAGTACACCATTCCAGCACTATATTAATGATTAAAAATATAAAAATAAAATCATATTTTAAAGATCCATAATCTGGGAACTTTGTTTTTCGACAGCATTTTGTTTTTC
>JARFJB010002428.1:2280000-2467500 GCA_036346205.1 Vesta saturnalis | reverse complement strand
CAAGAAGAATTTTTAATACGTCATCATATTTTGCTAATAATTTAACGAGAGTCATGAAATTTCCGTCATAGCTATCGCTATCGTGTGCCTCTCTGTGACTTCGAAAAGCTAACATATTTTTAGCTAGAGTTAATATTATGTCAAATAACCTTTCAAGAACGCTTTTCCAAAATGACAACTTGTGCTGAATAACTACTTGAGCATTAGCATGAATTTTAATTTTTTTTGATAGACCTTTCCAGTCGCGAATACCATTACGCCATTGATTATTTTTTTCCGTGGAAAATAACCAACACGGCGCGCAATAAGCAGCATCAAGAATTATAGAATAACACAGCCAATTTCTTTTGGTCGATCCGTATTTATATGCACAAACATAATAAATATTAGAAAAATGTCTATTACCTTGAGTCACATCTTTTTTAAATGGCCCATTTGGTTGGCAAGCTGGAGATAACACAATGAACTTTTTTATGTCATCATTAATTACTACATTAGCGTAAGAACCCATGTCTGTGTTTCTTATTTTTATTTCTTCGACCTGGCCTGTTTCTTCTATAATATTTTCCAACACCAACTGCTGCTCTTCTGTATTGACTGTATTGTCTGTTTCCGTATTACTTTTGATACATGCTTCCACTACATTTGGGTTTGCAGAAGTGGAAGGAATCGCTTCATCTACTGTGGCGTCTGTGGCACTCTTGGAATGAAAGAAATCTTCCATTTTTCTATGTTTTTTCAAACCTTCTTCTGCGTTTCTCTTCTTCTTTCTCTTTTGCGCTCCACTCTCAAATGCTCTCTTTGTACTCATTCTCTTATCTCTAAAAGAAACAACACCAACAGTATGGTCATAATTTCGCTAAATAGGTAATGAATATAAAATGGAAATAGAGTCTGATTCAATGAATCAATTCAGTAGTTAAGTTACTAGTAAGTTTCGCACTTGTGTCTAGTCTAGTTCTAGTTAGTAAATAAAACCATTATAAACAACAACCGAGAATTAAAAATCTGAAGTAACAGTGTTAACGAACGCAAAAAAATGTTCTCTTCAGAAAAAATTTGTATACTTTTGCTAAAAAATGAAATGGGGATCCAATAATTACAAAATAGAATTTTATCATTGATTTTTTTTCTATCCTGCGTCACAGGTATAATAATTTTGTGAATAAATCGTATATACTTATAATTACATAAAGAAGTGAATTTTAATCAATGCTTTTAAAATCGAGGATGTTAATGTTCTCACAATTTATGTGTTTGTCAAACTCACCTGAATATTCAGAGTAAAAATGAAAAATTGCAATTGTGTACAATATTTTTGAAGTATAAGTAAAAAAGGATTAAATCTCCTAATTGCTTATCTTCCTCAGTAATACCGGCACAGAGCGGTGCATGTTATTATATTAGCATCCTGTCGCCTGTCGGCTGTCTGTTTAGTCAGTTTAGTGTTTACATATTATATTACATTTCAAAAAAGATTTATTGTTCAATAGTCGGATTCTCGGAAAATGTTACGTACCTACCTCACCGCATCGCATCTGTTTAAACCAACAACTAAGCTTCTTTTACGGATTATAATTTATGATTTAAACTTTTTATTTGAATAGCTTTCGTGGAAAAGTTCCCCAAAAGACATTTACTTACTTATTACTTAAAATGCAACCTTTGGGTCGACGCAAAAAAAATATAATAGAAACAGAAATAAATCAAATATTCTATCCTGCTTCATATTTGACTTTAATTTTGTATGTATTATAAAATAAAAATTATTTTATTACTACAACGGCGCCTGAGCGAGGCCCCCTTTAGCCGCGAGGCTCTCCCGCTTTGCGGGGTCTTGCGTCCGCTAGTTACGCCACTGTTCCCTAGTCTACTGTGTCCGGCATCCAAGGAGATTCGTAATTTCATTGTCGAGCCAGTGGCGCACGCTGGTGCCGTCTGCGGCACTTATAATTGAAATGAACACGGCCCTCGCCGGAAAGCTAGCAGCACCGTGTATTCTCTTGGTATTGTGTACGTTTTTCCGTTAGACAACCTTACTCCTTGTATTGCCACGAAAATGAGCAAAAGTGTCAGATGGTATGGTTGTTACCTAAAACTATTATAGTATTAATATTATCAATCTAATTTAATCAAATAATTTATTCCAATTTGTAGCCAAAAATTGTAGTGCTGCTGTAAGTGATTGCTATTGTAACTTGTAAAGTTTCTAAAATATGTATTTAAATTCATTTTTTATTCAAAATATAAGTATCTTTAATTAATTAGTTTTTATATTAATTTTCTTGAAAATATTAAAAAACATTTGTTTTTTAAATTCAGTTACTAATCCAACTCGTCTGATTTGTCAGAATAGCGGATCGTCATATTGAGGACTATTGAAAATTGGTTGCTTAATTGGTTTCTATGAATAATAAACAGAAATATAATAACACTGCCTTTTAAAACAAAAGGGTTAGAAATTATAGCCTTATTTAAACCATTAGTTTAAATCAGAAATTGTACTAAAGTACACATTTATAAATTTGAATCTTGTGTTTAAAATATAATTAGTGAAATATATTTGATAAATCAAATGTAACCACTTAATCTAGTTAATAGTTGGTAATAACAATTTTAGGTAACTAATTGACTTTGGAATTTGTTCATGTCTAGTTTATTGCCATTTTAGAATTTACGCCGTAATTGAAACCCTCTAAATGTTATTATGGTTTATCCTACAAATTGAAGCTTTGAAATTCATTTGGTAGCTTCTAAGCAAGGACTTGCGCTTATTTGTTTGTAAATCTGCATAAATTGAATATTGTACCGCGCGATATGATCGCTCTTTGTACATGATATTGCATTAATGTTAATTCTAGCTAGATATGTTGGTATGATTTTATTTTCGAAATTGCATCATATGGCTCTTGATATTAGATTACATTGTACATTATGCGTTATTAAAATTAATTTTGTGATTGTGTTCTGTATCATATACAGATGTCTAGAATTCTATTAACGTTTGCACATACATTTATACGTAATGTAAGGGATGAAAAAACTGTTACGTTGCTTTAATCAATACGTTAGAATGCAGCATGTATTTACAGTTTCCTTGCAAGTACAATAAAACTAAAATATTGTCATTGCATTTCGTAGTCGTTATATGAACTGAAATGGAAGTGCCAGGTCAGCAGTCAGTGTGATAAATATCAGAGTAACACGAATAAAGTCCATGAATGTTTTACTGCTTGCCGCAATAAATAAGTATGTGAGTGTGATCACAGACCCGCCCTTTCAATTCCCGTGGTGCAGGGTGAGCATTTGGACGTTAGTCTGGCCAGAACAACCGATACACCATCAATATCCTCGGATTAGGAACAGCTGTGTTACTCCCTATCAAATTAATTTTATATGAGGTAGTCCACTGATTCATTTACCTTTACCGCATAAAACCCATACAACGGAAAAAATTACTTTTTTATACAAACGTAACTGTTCGCTATCAAGAAAGGAGGTGTGGAATTGCATTATTTAAGTTTTGCTGTCAAGTTAAGACTATAATACTCTAAATCCCGTGATTAATTAAAAGCTTTATAAGTATTAGAATTGAAACTTACATCTGACATGACGTGAGAGGCTTGTGTTATTTGGGTTTCTCGTATTGCCTTCTACCCTGTAAGTGTGTTATCCATTTGTCTGTTTAAAATTGTTCTTTCAGTTGATCTTGACCCATTAAATGACATTTGAAGTTTAAGTTGAAAAGGTGGTTTAGACTGTATAGTTTTATTTTGAGACGCTTTTCATACCTAATTAATTTAAAAGGTCTTCTGGCTTTAAACTCCTGATTTGTGGATTTACGAACTTCTTCTATGAAAATGTGCAGTCCATATACAAATATATGCAAATTAATTGACAACGTAATTAGAGAAGGTACTGACTATTTAATTCTTGAAATATACCGTATAGTAATATGTAAATAAAGAGGGGTTACTACTAATAGTAAACAGCCTAGGTAGAGGTACACTCAAACCACATTTTGAGTAATATGAACTGTTCTCCATTGGGTTAATAAAGCTCAAAATGGTGCCAACAAGTAATTAGTAACTATTCATAAAATTCCCCACAATATTCTCTATAAAACTCTAAACCAACAAAGGCGTAAGTCGTAAGCTTTACAACTTGAGTAATAAATTGAATTTTGCCGCTATACTTAGAGTCGGAAACGCCGTTGGTTATTTTTTGTTAATAATAATGCAGCTAACGGGGACACCGGTTCTTCTTCTATTTCTCAAGCCGCTTGAGCCAGAAAGCGCTGATTGCTGACATTCAGACAATTCCAAAATTATCTCGCACAATATACTGGGTGGTGAATGGTCGACGCACCATAGGAAATCATAAACTCTCAAGTTCCTGCTTCCTTAATTATTTTATGTAAAAACTCTACAGGAATTTTTCTTTAGAGAATTGAATTCTCTATTAGATGAAACTATTAAAAATATTTTACATCTTACGCTAATTATGCAAAAATTATGCACCATTCCTGCACAGCATCAGAACAGCAATGAAATATCAAAATGACACAATCCTTCTTCTAAATAATAAAGTAGATTTAAATGACTAAAAAATTAATCAAAACTATTTATTAAAAGAATTACTATCAAATTTTTAAATAGTGGAACGTTGCTTCCTTTGTGCAGTTCTGACAAAAATTATGAAGCTAACATTGAAAGAAATGTGCTTAAAAATACAAATACGACAAATGTGTTAACTGCAGTTGTTGAAAATTCTAGTATAAATATCAGTAATAATTAACAATTACAAATTACAAAAATTATAGCAAACGCGTAAATAAGCCACCATTTTGCCCTAAGCAATATCCTAATCTATCATAAAATTCTTTTCTAACATTGACAAGAATGCGAGGAATTATTTTCGAGCATTTTTCACTGATGCGTGTCTTTAAAGCCTGTAAATCTGCCAACTCTTCAGACGTAAAAATTTTAGATTTCAAATGTCCCTACAGATAATAATCATTTGGGACAACTTAATTGCACAATTTGGTCCGATTATTAATAGTATTTAACCTATCGGCTGTTGTGAGCAGGGCAACCATCCATTTGGAACCAAATTTCTTCTTCCTCGGGAGCTACTTCTCCTAAAATTTGCTCTTGAAGGAAATCCAAAAACGGAAAAAAACGGGGTATTCGTGTTGATGTTGGATTTTGATGAAACTCAGCTTCTACGCTAATTAAAGGGTGTTGATCACGAATATGAAAGAATTTTTTTTTGCGGAAGTCAAATCTCATAATAACATGAATCTCATATCATGGATAACCTAACAATTTAAATGAAAAGCGTAACAGTTTCAAAAATTCATCTCTTTGATTTTGATTTCCGCACAAAAAATCTTTCATATTCGTGGTCAGCACCCTTTAATTAGTATAGAAACTGTTTTATAATGATCCGAGCTCAATACCGATACCACATTTATATGCCAAAAAAATACCCGCGCTTAAATTTTCCTCATAAAAAAATGGTCCAACGATGTGTCATCCAAACATTAATTTTCTAATGATATTGATATCGGCTTTCAACAACAAGTTCAAACCTTTTTGTTGACCAAAACAAAATGCACGGTTGGTGCATTATTTAACGTAAACGTTTACTCATCTGTAAAACAAATGTCCTTTGAAAATTATCTAAATTATCCTTCTGTAGTATCTCATAACAAAAACTCTGCTCCTCTCAGGATCGCACTCACGCAACTCCTGATGACACTGAAGTTTGTACGAATGGAAATTAATCTTTTTTAATGTGGTTGTGTTATGGATTCCAAACTGGTTCGAAATTTGTCGAGAACTTATACCAGGATTTTCAACAACTGCAGTTAATATATTTGTAGTGTTTTCATTTTCAAACACATTTCTTTGAATATTGTTTTCATAATTTTTGGCGCATTTACACAAAGGAAGCACCGTTACACTATTTTCAAATTTGGTAATAATTCTTCCAATTATAGTAAGGCTGGGAATCGAGCGGTTTGGATATTTCGCACTAAATAAGGCTCTTACTATGCGCGTGGTATTGCCGGAATAAAACATTTTTACAATTTCTATTCTTTCTGAAACGGTGTACGACATTTTTTTAGTCTATTCTTATGACTAATAGACTGACAACGTGACAATATTTATAATTATTTCGAAAGGTAACGTAATCCTGACATTGTATTGCCGATAGTTAAAAAAATCGATTTCGATTTTGATGGAGGTCGAATGACATTATTTAGAATTTCTAAATCGATGCGTTACAAACACAAACACGTTGACTGCCACCCACTTATTAGTTACTTTTAGCCAGTGCTACCCAAAATTTTTTCAAAAAACAATTGATAGGTAGCAGTTTAATATTTTTATTCTTTAATTAGGCCGGTATATTACATTTAAACAAAATACAGTGACGTCATAAACAAATGCGTAAACGCATCAGTGGCACTGACTGGTGAACTTTGGAAGTAATGCCATTACCGTGTTTACGCGTTTGATTCAATTTTACAATGACCAAAACGAAACCTATATTGATTAAAAAATACACTCAGTTATTAAAAATCGTTATTCCGGAATAATTTTGCAACAATCTAACCAAAATCCTGGGGTTTTTGGGCACGATGGGCATTCGTACGTCGTTTAATGCCTTGTCCCATTGTCCGAGCAGATTTTACACTTGCGTCTCAGAGTTGTCCCATTGCTGGATTTCCCACATTTTGTCAGAAAATGTTTATTTTAGGAGGGATTTTCTGGGGGCCCAACATTTCTCTAATTACGGACAGCCTGAAATCGTACATATTTTTTTTATCCCCAGAATAGGTATTATAAAGATGAAATCAAGCATAATTGTAAAGTGTGAATACCAACTTTTGTCTTTTGGTCCTGACCATCCACTCCAGACATAAATTTGTTATAATTTATGGTGGCATCTGGTTTGACTTTAATTTCACCTCGTTTGTTTCGGTTCTCGCCCTTATATTTTGAAATTCTGTGGAAATTTAGTAGATTTCTCTTTTGTCTTTTCACTTGCCAATCATAATACCATTGCAGTATTTGGTTACACTCTCACCTTTTTTTAATTTTAATTTTTTGTGACAATTAGAGAATTTTGACCACATATTCTGTGTTCGTGAGTAATTAGATTTCTTACCCAATAGATGATTTGCGAGTTTATAACTATTATTGTAGCGTCCCCCAGGTACCCTATCTTGAAAAGTGTAATTTGAAATTATTCGCAATAATGCAAGTTCAAGAGCAAAACAATCGCTAACTGATTTATATTGACTTATTGACAATAATGCTACTACTACTCAAATTAATTGCTTGCCCTACATCGAATTTTCTGGTAATAAGTAAGTCTGACATTTAATTACGCGCAAACTTCAAATCTGATCAAAAAAATTGGCCGTCTAGTGGTGGGTACGCTGTGTTATTTGAATTAGATAGGCTTGATGAGGTTAAGTGTTGCATCGTGTGGATCAGGTAAATAACGAAACTGCTCAAATTAAAATTAACGAGCTTTGCGCAACAATGGTTCAACCCGTGTAAGTACTATTTTGGGAAAGAACCACCAAGAAAACCCAATTTATTCATAAATAAGTAATTGCACAAATATATTAATATATCCAATAATACAACGAACAATGAAAGGGTTTAATATATAACCAAACACCATTAAATCAGCTTAAAGTGCGTACAAAATTATAACACTAAGAAAAAATAAAATAAATAAAAAGCAGTTTAGCTACTCATAAACACAATAACAAGACAACGTAATTACACAAACAATTTTGTCATAAATAGATCAGAATAAAAATAGTAATACCAAACATGTGGACCTTTAAAACCAATCATGCCGGTCTAAATAAACAAATAATAATTCAGATTAAGGTACATATAAATATAACAACTTTAAGATTTCTCAGGTGATAATAAGGTAACTGCAAGGCAAGGGCAAAAGAAAATAGGCAAGGAATTTACATGTACACAATTGTTTATTAGTGACTAATAAAGCAAAAAATACATACGTACAATTACACTAAATTACACATAGAGAGAAATTAGTTCGCAGTCCAAACAATACTACTTAAACTTAACTGACACAAAAAAACCCATTAAAACAAAGCCTTACAAAGAGTAAGTGCAAATAAATAACAACGTGAGCGATACACAAGCTTGAGCGTTAGAAAAATACAGCGTCCCTTTCTCAGGCTATACATACATCTATACAAAACAATAAAAACAGTAAAAATATAGGTCGAGGTGTTTTAATGGTCATCTGCACCCGTGCGTATGTAGATCAATCGGTAATTGCCTATTTACAATTATAACCGGAAGCTATCTTTTGCACGTTTGTCCACACCCACCTCTACACAAATATAAATATAATCAACAAACAATGCTAATTCGCCAAAGTACATGCGGGAGGACGCTAGTCCTTTTATTCTAACAGATTCAACTGAATGAGCCCGCGTGCGTACTGTAATACTTTTTGTAAGGCAATCCTTTATTTTTAATACGTTACATTGGCTTGTAGAATTATTTGCTGCGAACTTTAATTCACATTAGAATACCTACTTACGTTTTAAATATATATTCCTTTAATTGATCACAGAAACAAATGGATAACATATGCGGTTTAACTTCAAAATGGTGGCTGTTATTCATAGATTAATATTTGAAAAGCACATTAAAACTAACACTCAAAAGAAAAAGACAAATTCGCGTCGACTAATTCAAAAGAAAATGTACACGCAAAAAATAATTAAAGGCAGACTGTTTACAATGAAGGTATTTAATTAATCAAATCGATCTGGCTCCATCAAAACTCTAACTGTAACTACTTCTCCTCCGACATCATCTAACTATATTTACTCCCGAAATATACCCACGTTTTTCAATAGTAATAAAAAACAAGAAACAATACGTGGGAGAATTTTTCCACATTCCTTACTGAACGAAATCTTAATTTTAAAAATATGCATTCGCCCGTAACAAACCCTACATTTAGGTCTCGAGTTTCAAAGTACCAAACAAATGTTTTCTATGGCGGCGTGTACCGACGTAATTAATTATTAAACTAGTGACATTTTTACATCAAGAATGTGTGTTTACAAATATTCAGCAATTCGTTACACTCGTTCAGTAAAAGCAGTTTTTGCGGACATCTGTTTCTATCCTGGCATGTGTTCTTTTACAACCCTTATACGTAAAATACAGAAAATAAAATATCCAGAAAACATTATCAAATTACAACTTATTATCAAGATATTTGAACACTTTAATTATTTTTTTCTATCGCGGTAACAATTGCGATTTGACAAACGTTTATTATAATAATAAAATTTTCGCGGTCCGCTACCTACATTATAATAGTTGTCCGTATATAATGAGTGACTCACGTTCAACTTCTCATTCATCAAATGTAATTCGACTTTCAAAGTATGCCCCTTTTCACCAATGTCATCAAGACGCTGCAAATTTCTCGATCCCATTGGGTGTGCACAGCATATATAGTTTGATATCATATTTATGTCTCTCGTCTTTAATGTATTGGTGAAGCATTAGTCGACCTCTCCATAAAATCATAGACTCATCGAGACTAAGTTCCCGACCAGGGGTTTTCGTCCAAAAGTTTTATGAGAGGAGTTACCTTGCACAAGCGATCATGCGGTGCTTTTTCGCCTTCTTGTGGATTTCTGCCAAAATGTAGAGCGCGTAAAATTAGTCAAAACCTATTACGACTCCTTTTCTCTGAAAAATATGATACATTGAACAATGGTTATTTTTTCCAATAATTTTTTAATCTGTTCAAAAAATATTGTGCATGTATGCAATAAAATTCCCAAGGAAACATGTAGTTCCGGTACAGTAAGGTGGTGCCACTTTGTGATTCTGGACTGCTCCGCTTTATCTTCCGGACGCATTATTTCAGTCGCATATATGTTGGTTTGTTTAACAATCAATTGCAAAAAACGATCGTCAAAATAATCGTTAAAATAATCACGAGGATTGTTTCCCTGGGGCCTCTTCAGCAGTTCTTGCTTTCTTCTAAATGTAATTTTGTTTCGCATGTTTTATCATTCCAATCTAAAGTTGGAGAATAAACGGCTTTTTTTGTTTGGGAAATATTTATATTTGGTGTAGAATCGTCATTCTCTTATTCTTCTGAACTTTCCTGATGGTCATCTAAAACAAATCAATTTACGATTACTTTATGTCTAGAGTTGTAACACATAAAGAATAAAACTATTGAATAAATAAAAGTATGTATATTATAAAACCCGTTATCTTGAAAGCCGTCCTCATACTCGCTGACTGAGAGCTCAATATACTCCTCTTCGGAATGTGAACAATTGGTGCGAGCGCGTGTCCGTGCGCGTGTGCGTGTGCGTGTGCGTTTGCGTGTGCGTATGCGTGTGCATGTGCGTGTGCGTGTGCGTGTGCGTGTGCGTGTGCGTGTGCGTGTACGTATGAATATGCGTATGCGCGTGGGTCTACGTGTGCGTAAGCGTGTGTGTATGTGTGTGCGTGTGCGTGTGTGTCTGTGCGTGCGCGCGTGTGTGCATTTGTACATGTGGATGTATGTAAGTATCAACGATAGCTCCAGAACGGCAACACGGACGTACTTCGAATTTCCTATTTAGGCCGATTTTCCTTTCTCCTGGAGCTGATTACATTTTGGTTCTATTCAGTGGCGTTAAAGTGGGGTTTATTAAGAGCAGTTTTTGGTTTTTATCAATTGTTTCTGAAACAGCTGTATATATCAAAGACATCAAATTCCAGCATTTAGACCTTTAACATATTCATTAAATATATTCTATGCAATTTTTTGAACGCGTAATTCAACTATAAGAAATCCTAAGTTAGAAATAATAATTTTTCAATAGCTGAATAACGATTCATTTTATAATAAAATGTGTAGACGTGTTTTTTAAAGAATATTTAATTTTACTTAACCTTTCTTTATAAACTTTCTCAATATAAAGCTAAAAATTTTTAGTGTGCTTATATATCATTATCGGTGTGTGAATTTTTTAAAAGTTAGTATGGAGTTTTAATCGACCATCTGCCATAGATTATTGTTTTTGTTTTTACCTTTATCTATTTCCGTTACAAACGTATTAAAAAAGGGGATGCTTAAGTATCCAAAGATTATTATTAGAATTATTTCAAAACACTTATTATACAGAAAATTATTTCATTTCTTTCAATTTCCATTTGTAGGTTGGAAGATCGTGCCTTGTTCCACACTTAATATTTCACTCTTCTTCCAGTTCCGCTGTTTTCGATTAAATGTAATTTTAGCAAATGCCTGACAAAGCTTTATTTTCTTGTAGAGGTTAAACACTAGCAGGTTTAATCTTCACTGTTATCTACTGATCTTTTGCACAAAATCCTTTATTTAGCCACTTGTTAATAAAAGTATGATTTCATAACAGGTGAACGAGCGGACCAGAAAATTAAAGCATGTACCTATCAGTAAAGTTTTAATTTAAAGAACAGCGGACAGTTTGTGTGTAATACCACGGCGTCCCGAAGTGGATTAACCATAAATACGAATATACTATACTATACTACATTTTGTACAGCGCCGTTGATTAATTGTCATCGACACTAGGTGCAAAATCTTCAATTTTTTCAGATTGTTCGTAATTTTTGTTATGTATACTATGTTCACCCAAATCGTGACGTTCGGTTTCAAATCATTTTTCCATAGTTTCTTGATTTTGCTTCATTATCGAAGTCCCCCTAATTATGCGCGCATCTGTCCTCTACTCATTGTGTACTCTGTATAATAATAATTAACAAGAAACTCTAATATACACACAAAATTATTGTCAATTTTTTCAAATGAATCACCCTGTATTTTATTTTAAAAAGTGAAAATACACTACGTTCATTTATTTTTATTACGCACCCCCTATAGCTAAAATCGTTAATTTCTGAAATATTTTCGGGGATAATATAACTAGTGTTATGATTATCATCGGTGATAGCTCGTGTTCAAGCCTATGAAAATTGAACGAGTTCAATTTTCAACAGGTTTTAACGAGTGGTATCATCGATTATTAATCATAACACGTGTTATATTTAATAAGAGAATATAAGGAACGTTAATAGAAAATCATAACACGTGTTATATTTGGAAAGATAATGTAATGATTTATTTCTTTGAACCTTTTTGTCACTTTGACAGTAAACTATTTTATTCATTAGAATCATGTGACAGTCGACATATGGGGATAAAATTATCACAGATTTGATAGCATATTCTGCGAGTTTGTTTTTGTATTTTATGTAATTTATCCAAATCCAATGAAAGTAATTAAAAATGTACCATGTGACATGTCAATTATATTCTCATTTTAATAACAGAAAGAGATTTTTTTAAAAATGTCTGTTATAACAAATTAGCCGTGAAAAAATGGCAGATATTATTCAGTAATAATTAGTAGCTTGTCATTTAACAAACTTCTTTGAGATTGTGTAGTGTTTATTAATTTGTAAACATTTAAATACTGAAATGAACTTTCCTGTTGAGGAATTAACAGACATGATATGAGTACTGGGAGAATGTATGAAAAATTGTTTATTAGCACAAAGAATTTACAAAGAGAGATATCCCGCACGAAGACAACCCGAGAAAATAACGTTGGAAAGGTTAGTAGATCGTTTTAATCAATCAAAGGAAAGGACAAAAACTGTACTTAACGAGGAAAATGAATTTAACGTGCTGCTTGTAGTTACATATAATCCACATGTTAGTACACGTGAAATCTCACGTCAGCATGATATTAGGGACAGGTCCGTCCGTAGAACACTGCGTCAAAATAAGTTGCATCCATACCATATCCAGTTGCATCAAGAGTTACTCGAAGATGACTACCCCAGAAGGGTTGCTTTTTGTGAATGAGCTCAACAACAAATCCACAATCAGGCGAATTTTTTCCTCTTTGGAGACGAAAAAATGGAACTGTGAATAGACACAATTTCCATTATTATTCGACAAGTAATTCCCATCTTAAAGCAACTCATAGTCAAACTAGGTGGTCTTTGAATGTTTGGGGTGGTATAGTTGGAGATTACGTAATTGGACCACATTTTTTCGACGGAGCAGTGAATGGTTAGGTTTATTTGGACTTTTTAGAAAATCATTCACCATTAGTGTTGGCAAACGTTCCTCTTAACATTCGTCAAAGAATGTGATTACTATACGATGGAGCTCCGGTAAATCACACTAGATTAATTCATAATCATCTTAATTCCCATTTTCCTGGAAGAGGAGGACCTATTGCATGGCCAGCTCGTTCACCAGAGTTAAGTAAAATTGACTTCTTCAAGTGGGGTTATGTGAAAAACCGTGTGTATCAAATACCTTCAACCACTCAAAACGATACGAAGAATAGAATACGAGAAGCATTCCAGAGTATTAATGTAGAAATGTTAAGAAATAAATGTCAGCGGAGAATTTGAAGATCGACTGCAATGCTGTATTGACGTTTTCGGTGGACAGTTTGAACATTTATTATGAAATTAATTAATTTTATAAGAATTTGGTCTTAATAACCTATGTTTTTTTGAATTTTTTATAATAATTTGTCACACTTTTATTTGTTCACGGCTAACATGTTATAAGAGAAATTAAAAAAAAATCGCTTTGTGTTATTAAATTGAAAATATCTCAGACATTAACGATTTTAGCTGTAAGGAGTGCTTAACAAAAATGAAAGACCATAAAGTGTATTTTCACTTTTTAAAACAAAATACAGGGTGGTTCATTTAAAAAAATTGACAAAATCATGTGTTCGAGTATTGGCTCGCTCTATATTCAATTTGTGCAATAATAAAGAAATAGCACTTTCTCGTAATACTGTACCAATGTCAAAAAGTTATGCCTGGAAAAAATTATTGTTAAGTTGTTCTGTATAGGGTATACAGGACGTTGAAATAAGAATGATTTTCGTGTACAATTTACCATAACTTTTGAAATACCCTGTATAACGTAATGAAACCATATATTGGAAGTATGGGGGAGATGAGTTTAATCTAAATTTGAAATAATATATAGGGTGTCCCATTTTAAAAAAAAAGTATTTCTGGTGCATCCTGAAAATACGAAAATAATTTTATAAAGTGAAGTTTCAAGTTGCCCATAATTTTTGTAAATAACTTTTTTTGATATACCTTCAATAACGGATATATCGTACTTCAACGCACTAATGCCACCCTATATATATATATATATATATATATATATATATATATATATATATATATATATATATATATATATATATATATATATATATATATATATATATATATATATATATATATATATATATATATATATATATATATATATATATATATTTTATGTGTGTGTGTGTGTGTGGCGTGCGTGCGTGCGTGGTTGCGTGATTTCATGCGTGCGTACGTGCGTGCGTACGTGCGCGCGTGGTTGCGTGTGCGTGCGTGTGCGTGTGCGGGTGCGGGTGCGTGTGCGTGTGCGTGCGCGTGTACGCATGTGGGTGTGTGTGTGTGGGGGGCGGTATACGCGTGCCCGTGCGTGTGCGTGGGCGTGTGCGTGCAGGCGCGTGTCGTGTGCGTGGGCGTGGGCGTGTGCGTGTGCGTGGCGTGTGTGTCGTGCGTGCGTGTGTGCGTGTGCGTGTGTGCGTGTGCGTGGTGCGTGTGTCGTGTGTGCGTGTGTGCGTGTGTGCGTGTGTGTGTGTGCGTGTGTGTGTGCGTGTGTGCGTGTGGGCGTGTGTGCGTGTGTTAGTGTGTGCGTGTGTGCGTGCGTGCGTGCGTGCGCGTGCGCGTGCGTGGGTGTGTTCGTGTGTGCGTGTGTGTGTGTGTGGTGTGTTTGTGCGTGTCTGTGTGTGAAAGTAATTCTACGGCACGAGTCCTGCTGTGCTAGACAAATTATATAGCTGATGTGCGGTTGTATTAATTGAAAGATTGTCTAGGCATCTAAGTTACTGTGGTGCTGCGGACCATCCTCTGACTAACGTCAATCTTATTGAGTTCAAGATTAGGTTCCTTCTATGCTTTGTTCGTTTAAAGTGCACCGTTTCGAGGGATTGACCTACATCCGACATTAGATATTTTTTTCTCAAGAAGGGTTTTTTCCATCCTTAGGATGAGTGTTTAATACAGGTTGAGGCTAGATCGGTTCTTGAAACTATTTGTAAGAAAATAGTGAAGCACAACTCATCACTTTAATGAAAATCATCCCCTGCTGATAAATGCTGCGCAGCAGTAATCAATGACGCTGAAACCAATAATGACTTTATTACTATTTTATAAATCTTTTGCTGTTTGATTTGATACTAAAACGCATTTTACTGACGACATGTATTGTCGAATCGTATGAAGCTTCTAGAATCATTATAAAAACACGTCTGATACCAAATGTATTTTAATTACAACCTAAATCGTGAATCTTTTCATTTCCATATTTTGTAATTGTGTGTTTCAGATGCAATTTGGTGGGTACTTTAATCGTACTTCGGGTTATGCACTTCCTAATGAATTTAATTAGTTACGAATATTGAGAGGTGGGTATTCCAGCCCTTAATCAATTAAAACTTATGTTATTATTCGTAATTAGAGGAACATACAACATAATCATTTCAATCCCTTTTGATAGCAGATATAGTGAGTTTTGTTATTGTTCATCCGATATGGCTTAAACGCCCAAATTTACATTTAATGTTACTTTTACTAAGCGGCGTTCGTTATGTAGTATCCTTTGCACGTTGCAACCTAATTATGTTGTGCAGTTACATGGAATGAGATAGAAATACGATACGTAAAGCAAAAATTATATTTAATATACATGAGAGTGTTTAATCCTTTACCGGATTAACAATAACAAATAGAGTACAGTAATGGTATGATTGTGTATTGAAATCCAACAAGCTAGCTTAAAAAAATCAATACGTTAATTGCTAGAACTTCTTTTAATTTCTAAACTTTAATTAACGTGCAGTTATGCAAAGTAAGTTCATAATTATGAGCTACGTTTTGGTTAGGTACATTAGGTGTTTCGTATTCTGACATATTTTTTGCATTTGTAAATGTGATTGCATTACTTGGAGAAACATGAATATTGTGCTGTTGAGCTTGTCAAGACTACAACATGATTTTTTTGTCTTAATTGCAATTTAGCCGAAACATAATATTACAAAAATTCCAATTTTAAAAATAATCAACGATTTAAAAATAATATACACAAACCTTAATATAGTTGAAAATGGAATACACCTTGAGGTAATAAAAATAAAGCTTATCCTAGATACACTTGCGTCTGGATAAGAGTTTAAGCTTTCAAGAATGATAACGATACTGTTTAATGAACTTTATAAGTCCGTGGTGGAATAACTTTGTTGTGTAATATTGCATTTGGGTATGTAGGAATATGCAGTTCTGCTCACATAATTTTGTTGGAAAACTTTTAGGTTTGTTACATTAATCACAATTAACTTTTCTACACATACTGTAATTTTTTTACTTATCATTGTCTCTGTCGTTTTATATTGCTTGGTTTAATCATATAAAATAACACTAAAAACCATAAATCTATTACCTTGCTTATTCAATTTAGAAACTGTCAAAACAGATCAATTTTTTTTCTTAATTAATCTTTTTAACTCGAAGTAATGCCATACATTGCACTTTAAATCAATTTTTCGACATCAATTTATCACTACCCTTCTAGTTTGTTTTTATTATCGAGTTTCTATTAAATATTTCCTTTTGATGAGATATTGATATATGTATGTAGAAAGTACACAATTTGCGACGGAAACTTTCTAAAAGTTTTCAGTCCCTTTTTTTGGCTTCTTTGGAAAGTGGGAAAGTTAAAATGTGCACAAATGAATAAATTTATATTTTCTCTTATGTAGAAAATTTATTACCTTCTTATTTGATATCACGTTTTTTACTGTGAAGTTAGGCTTTATTTAATTAACGCTTTTACATTCAGCTACAGCGTGTTTAAAATGCACTGCATGGCACTTTTATCAGATCTAATAAATTTTCACTTAACATGACTTTGACTGTACATTACTAGCAGATGTTTGCATAATCCATGTATGTAATTGGGACATGCATGAAATACACACCCAGGAAAAGACGTGTAACATCGTAATTATGTTGGTATTAATGATAATTTTAAGCGTTCAAAAAAGTTCGTTAATTTAAGTACATTCTTGATTTAATTGTACATTATAATACAAATAACGTCTTCGAGTTGTTTTTTTAAGGTAACATGGTCGATTATCCTTTTAAATATATATATATATATATATATATATATATATATATATATATATATATATATATATTTTGAATAACTTTTTACTAAATAAAATAGAATGATTTTGAGTGACAGAAATCTTTATTTCGACCTTTACAATTTTTTCTGTTAAATGGAAAAGATGTTATCCGTCAAGTGGCTGCCGCCAGTGTTGATACACGTTTGTGCCCATTTTATCGCATTTTACATGACTTTCCGCAATATTTCCGGTGATAACTGTTCGCATTCCTGTCGAATATTCTCCTTAAGGGCTGCAATTGTCTGAGGTTTGTTGGCATAAACCCGCGACTTCAAATAGACCCAAAAAAAGAAGTCTGGGATGGTTAAATCGGGCGATGTTGCCGGCCATGCCAAATCGCCAAAACGGGAGATGACGCGACCAGGAAACGCTTCCTTCACAGTATCCATTGTGGCTCGTGCTGTGTGCGGTTGCACCGTCTTGTTGAAACCACATGTTCACCAAGCCCCGCTCATCCATTTCCGGCAGTAAGAAATCGTTTATCTGTACCTGTAGCGTTCGCCAGTAACAGTGACCGTATTGCTGATGGCGTCCTCAATCACTAATCCCGCGTGAACGCCGCACCACACAGTGGCTTTGAGTGGATGTAATGGCTCTTCGTGCATCACGGATTTTCAGTACCCAAGAAACGAAGATTTTGCTTATTGACGTAACCGCTTAAGTGGAAATGCGCCTCGTCGCTCATGATGATTTTCGACACAAAATCGTCCTCACAGTAATTCACACGCGACTGACGATCAGCAGACATTAACTGATGCACTGTTTGGACGGGTGTACGGGTAAATGTGTAAGTCTTTCACTAAAATTCCGTCTGGTGATGCCCAATTACGTGGCCCGTCGTCTGGTCCGCGATATTCTCGGCCGAACGACCAGTCCAGTGGCGGCCACGCCCTGCAAGGTCTCGTGTGGTTCCAGTCTGTTCGAGTCGAGTAGCTAAACGCCGGAATGTTTGCCCAGTTGGCGCAACACGATTACGAAATCGACGTCGAAATTCACGCTGCGCTAACACCACCGACCGATTATTGGTCAAAAAATCGGCAGAATTATTCCACGCTCTTGCGCTCCATTGCTTGTCTGTTTGTATACTGCAGCTGTCTAGTTCACAAATGTCAAATATATATATATATATATATATATATATATATATATATATATATATATATATATATATATATATATATATATATATTATGTATGTATGTATGTATACAGGGTTGGGCAAATGTGTGGAAACCCCTTATTTCTGGCTAAAATATTGATGGTATCAAAAAAAGACCTTCACAAAAGTTAATGTAAATTTTATGATCTATTCAGTGGCGTACTAGGATTTGCAGCAGCTACGCCAATGTGCGAGATATGACGTCATCGATGGTTTTTTAAATGGGCGACCCTGTATATTTTCGCATTTTCAGATATACCGTTTTTCTCCAATTATAATGATATGTGGTTTGGGAGGTATGCGACTTGTCGTTTTTTAAATATTAACTAAAATAATACAATGAAGAAGATACATATTATTTCGTAATTTTAATGAACCTTTGATTTACAACAAAATTGAGCGCTTCATATTGAGAAAATATTCATAGTAAATGCTCAAATTGGAGACCTTCAGCACCTTGACAGTGTCCTATTCGGTCAGCAAAGGCTCTTACGGAGTTTTGAATGGCTTGCTGTGAGATTTCTTGCACAGCCACCCTAATCCGGTCTTCCAGTTCTTCTAACGACTGAGGTTCTTATACACAATAGATTTTAAATGACCCCATAGAAAATGGTCTATAGGACTTAAATCTGGCGAACGCGGTGGCCACTCAATATGTCCTCTTCGACTTATCCATCTCCCCGGAAATATTTCATTACGACATTGACGCACGTCAACTCTATAATGAGGCGGAGCTCCATCCTGTTGGTACCAAATTTCACTTGAGGGTCGTTCAGGATTCTCCTGGTTCGGAAATAAACGAACTAATGCTGGAACAATTTGCTCCTGCAACAATTGTAAATACAGATTAGCATTTAAATTGTCTCTCAAAAAGAATGGTCCAATTATGTGTCCTCTGATTATACCCGCCCATACATTTAATTTTTGAGGATATTGGGTGTCACCTTCTTCCATCCAGTGAGGATTGTGGTCAGACCAATAGCGACAGTTATGTAGATTGACAAAACCATTCAGTTGAAATGTTGCTTCATCTGAAAATTATTGAGAAAATTGCCATTCATTTGAATGTGATCCATCATTGACTAGCAAAACTGCATTGTTCTATCAGGATCATCTTCATTAAGTTCTTGTACTAAATGCATTTTATACGGATGGAGATGATCTGTGGACAATATCCTTCTTACCGATCTACCGCTAATATCGTGATGTAAGGACAGTTTTGGTACTGAAGATATCGGTTCTACTTGCACATCAAGAATAATATCAAGTGCCATACCTTCATTTGTAGCCGATTTACTTCGACCTGATTTTGGCCGATTTCTAACACTTCCAGTTTCGTGAAATTTCCGCACAATCTTCGAAACCGTTGATTTGGAAATGTGAGGATTTCTCTCCGGAAATGTTGCATTAAAAATAGCGTATGCATCTTTTAAAGATCTCTGCCTGTCTCCAAATCCAACCATCATTAACAACGAAATACGCTCACGTTCACTTAATTCAACCATGATTAGAAAACAACAATAATACTTTACACCGAAATTATCTGACGGAATTAACTGACAATAATACAAAATATTTGAGCTATGTTACAGAAATAACCATGGCAACAACAAAAAAAAACGAAGTCGCATACCTACCAAACCATATATCATTATAATTGGAGAAAAACGGTATATCTGAAAATGCGAAAATATACAGGATCGCCCATTTAAAAAAACCATCGATGACGTCATATCTCAAACATTGGCGTAGCTGCTGCAAATCCTAGTACGCCACTGAATAGATCACAAAATTTACATAAACTTTTGTGAAAGTCTTGTTTTGATGCAATCAATATTTTAGCCAGAAATAAGGGGTTTCCACACATTTGCCCAACCCTGTATATATATGATATATATATATATATATATATATAATATATATATATATATAAATATAAATATATTATATATATATATATATATATATATATATATATATATATATATATATATATATATATATATATATATATATAGTACGATCGATTATGGAAAAATTATGAATAGGAAAAATCTGAAAATTGGGCTACTTACTGAAGTTGATAGGAGACATCTATCTAAAATATTCTCAAGATTACACCACTTCCGGTTATACCGGAAGCGGATATTAGCTTGCTTATTTTAAATGGAACACCCGCATATTGTTGCATTTTTGGATTCTACGTCTAAATCTAATCATACTTAATGTTTAATGTCATATACCTATCTCTAGCCGTTTTTGAGATATTCTAAGTTTTCAATAAAAATGACAGTTGCAGCGCCCAACAAAGTTGCCGACACTCTCCAACTATCCAAGCGGCAAATTGTTTTGCAGTGAAACTCTGAACTATTGTAAACAAAGGACTGTTTTAGTTCAGTAATAACGCGAAATGACGTATCTGTATACAAGGTGATTGAAAAGGAATTTGGCGCTCAAAAAAAATAGAAAAAGTCAATTTTTTTCAATCGGCATCCACACTTTTTGCGTTTTGCGTTTAGCACCAGATATAACTGTGATTTTCAATTTAAATGCCTATAACTAAATCTAACACTTTTATTTTAACTTTTTATTTGTTTCTAAGCTAATATTCACTTCCGGTATAACCAGAAGGGTCTAATCTTGAGAATATTTTCCCCCATCGCCTTTAATAAGTAGCCAAATTTTCAGATTTTTCGTATTTATACTTTTTCCACAATCGATCGTTGTCGTTTATCGTGGGACACCCCTGTATATATATATATATATATATATATATATATATATATATATATATATATATATATATATATATATATGATGTGTCCAAAATAAGGATTCTCACTATGAGAATTTCGGAAATGGTAATAGATACAACTCCGGTAAAATGGGAAAAAAGTTGTGTAATTGGGGGACCAATAAAATGACAGAAAAAAATCGATGGTGTGATTTTTTGCTTTTGAGATATTTGAAAAAATTAAAATTTTTGAGATTTTTATTTTATTTTTTCTGATGTTATTATAAATTCTAGAGCAAAAATATAAATGCTTCTTCATGGCAACTTGTTACGGGCTTTAATATGGCATAGTCATTTTCTCCATCGGACGTTTCCCTATTTTTATAGCCACCATCAACTTGTTTTTTAAATACGGTTCTGATATTTTTAAAACTGATTTTGAAAGGTTTTTTCGTCACAAATTCAGTAATGTATCACATTTTATGGGCTAGTCGCGTTTTGAACCTTTTATGGACCATCGCCACCAAATTTTTAAACACAGGCCTACTTTATCAAGAAGTTGATGCAGTAACTTTCCTGTATGATTACTACACACACCATAATAAAGTTTCTTAATATTAGAAGTTAATATCAACAAAAAAATTGACGGTAAAAGGAAAATCTACTAATCCCTTTTGTTTTTAGTGTAAAATAAAGTAAGAGTTACTTACTATAAGTCTTATAATAGTTGTTCAAAAAGTTCTCCTTTATTTTCCAAACACAACTAACACAGTCTTGCAGTTGAACTCAAAACATGTCGAAGCATTTGAGGCGTTATACTTTCAAATGTTCCGAGAATTAAGTTGAGCAATTGATTGCAATTTTCAATATTGTGTTGGCAAATATAATTTTTGACATATCCCCAGAGAAGGAAATCAAGAGGTGTTATATCGGGGTATCGCGTTGGCCACCTTACTCTCGAATATGGCTCTGGAAATATGCCGGCGCACCTTCTTTAAAAAACCAATAATCTTCAATACCAGCTTGAGGGAAATCAGGTAAATTTTGGTAGCGTTCAGAATTTAGATCCGTTATAAAAAAGTGGACCTATTATTCGCATTTCGCATATTGCAGCCCACATATCAAAACCGAAACTGTTGGTGACTCGCACTTTACAAACTCTAGGATTTTCTTTCGTCCAATAGTGAGCATTTCTTCTGTTGTAAGTTCCATTATTGATCACGTGACTTTCATCCGACCTAATGACTTAATATGTAAATTGCTCTCATCTGCACAATGCCTGGTACACCATTCACAAAAACTATTCACAAAATTCTTTGCGCCTCGCTGAATTGGTCGAAGTCCCTGACCAATTCTAAATTTAGATGGTCGTATTTTTCTTTCTGCAGAATAAAATGAGAGCAAATGGCCATCAATTGTTTGTTCAATGTGTCGTGTAGAAATATCTAGATTTTCAGTAACAGCTAATAAAACATTATTTGCTTTTCTTCATTGCTAGGTCTTTTACGGGAATGTACAGGCTTTTTAAATGCACCATGTTCCTTAAATTGGCTAACAAGTTGCTAACTGTGGTTTTATGAGGCTGATGTCTCTCTACATATTTGTTTAAATCATGCGTTCCGCTTCTTTGGAATTTCGTTGACGTAGTATGTAACACGATAGCATAATTATATTTTTCTACATTGGAATTGTGCCATACTTTTTGGTAATAACTACCACAAATTAACTAATTCCGAGTTAAATACTAGTACCAGCTAAATAAAAAATTATGACGGATATTGAATTATTTCAAAGTCGTCTATTTTAGTTTTTCAAAGAGGCCTGCTTTTATTTATTCTTTTTAGAACATCATATCGTTGTTATGATGTCGCAGATAGAACTGTAAGATATTATTTATCTTTGGAGATTCATGAAAAATTCTTTATTAGCTTGGAAACGTCAATTTTTTGGACATTATACATATCGGTAATGATGTTTTAGATAGGTTACTTTAATATTAATTTGACAAGCATTTAGTTTTTGTGTTAAGTTGCATAATTAACAATAGTTTATTTTGTACTTTTTTCCTTATTTTATAAAATATTAAACTTTTTTGAACGTCTGTATTCAAAAACTTCGTGATGATGATCCAAAATAGGTTCAAAACGCGACTGGACCATCAAATGTGATACATCGCTGAATTTGCAATTAAAAAAACCTTTCAAAATCAATCTTAAAAATATCAGGACCGTATTTAAAATAAATAAGTTGATGTCCGTAACAAGTTGCAATGAAGAAGTGTCTGTATCTTTGCTCTAGGATTTATAATAGCGTCAGAAAAAAATAAGAAATTTCAAAAATTCAAATTTTTTCGAATATCTCTAAAACGAAAAATCACACCATCGATTTTTTCGTCATTTTATTGGTTCCTTAATTACTTTTTCCCATTTAACTGTAGTTTCATCTATTACTATTTGCGAGATCCCCACAGTGAGAAAATCTTTATCTTGGACACACACACACACACACACACACACACACACACACACACAATATATATATATATATATATATATATATATATGTATGTATATACAGTGTGTCAATTTAAAAACTTACAATAGACTACATCTCATGAATAAATGATGATATCAAAAAATTCTCTAAACCGTTCCTAGGGTAGAAAGGGGGAACCAAAATGACATAGGAGACAACTCACCCAAATCAACCCCTAGCCCCACCTACCTAACTAAAAAATTTAAATAGCGAACCCCTACTTGTAATACATCATTGGAAATCCTGTAAAAAATGCTATCCAGTGGTATAAATAAAAATTATACTTGAATGGCCACCGAGGTCACCAGATTTTCCGCCGCCAGATTTTTTTCTTTGGGGTTACGTCAAGTCAGTTGTTTACAAAACCTAACCTGCGTCACTTGAGGAGTTGCGGGAAAGAATTACTCAAGTATGTCGGGCTATTACCAGAACAACAGTTATCAAAGTTCGCGAAGAATTTGAAAACAGGCTGTATTATTGTTTACAAAACAACGGAACCCACTTTGAACATTTACTTCATTAATTAATATTTTTACCAAATTTGTAGTTCAACAAAACCTTTTGGTTTTGAGAGTTAGTTTAGGTAAGTGTAAATGTTAGACGTCATTTTTCAGCTAATTTACATAATACAGTAGATGATTCTATAAATAATGTTTTAAAGTTTATTTCCCGAAGACCATTGAATGTTTCGAATTGATGGTTTCAAAAGTATTCAAAATAATTACATCAATAGACAGTAACATAAACTAGATGAATGCTAGTGCATTACAGGACTTCCTTGAAAAATACTAAAAAATGTATGGGATACTTTCATCTTTTAAATATGTATAAATATTAATATAAAATAAAATAAAATATTAATTAAAGAATCATCAGGATGATACCATTTGATTAGCACAAATGAATAAAGTTTATTTCCAAAATCCCAAGTTTGTAACCAAAATAGTTATAAAGTTATAACAATATCAATATTAAATATTTGAAAATTTATATCTCCTATAATAGTAGCTTTAAAAGAAGCAAGTTAGTTGCATTCATAAGTTTGACCCTTTAAATATAGGCAAATTTATATCATAATTTATTACGTAAAGAAATCTCTTTAAAGAACCTGTATTTAACTACACATATCTATTTCCAATTCTATCATATCTTGAACGGTATCGGAAATGTAAATTTCTACAAAAAAAAAAAAATGGATATGTGACTGTAACTGCTGCCATATTCAATTTTGAAAGTTTTAAAAAATTGCAAAGAATTGCATTTCATGCTAGTTATTGATGACCTGAATTTCAATCTTTTATGTTAAAATTTGAAAATTTGCTCCCAAAGTAACACCCTTATTTCCACCCCCTCTATACCTATTGCGTTTAAAAGCATGTTTTCCCGGCATTATTGTCTCTTAGGCCTTTATTTAAAATTTCATCAAAATCGTACCGTATAGTTTCGGCTGCCGAGTGACGCAGTCACACACGCAGACAGGCATTTTGAAACATTTATTTTCTCGTGTTCAGGGAGTCGTAAAATATCAAAATAACGGAACTTATTTTTTTGATTTTTTTTCGACCGCAATACTTCCTTGTTAAGCAAGGAAGTAAAAATTGGATTGTGCATTTCTTAATAAATGAAAACTTAAGCATACTACACCTATGTAGGTTGGAAGGTAAAAATGTGGATCCAATAAGTAATGCTACATAATTAAAAAACTCGGACCAACCACTTATTTTACTTCAATAGGCCAAATCTTGCTTTTATAGGTAGTAACAATTCTGCCAAGCTAAATTACTGACTGATGATTTAACGATACTGTTAGAAAGCGGTTAAGAATCCGTAACACACAAATAATAAACTTGCAGAAATTCGAAATCTTTTTTTTATTTCTATTGCTGGCAAAATATTGTCGAACACGATGTAAAGCTGTGGTGGAGTAACGATAATAATCCGTTTCGAAGAGGTGAATATGTTTAAACCTTTACAAAGTTTATTTTTAGTAATCTGAACAGACTAAGACTTGCCTAACGTGATAAAGGGCTCAGGAACACTAGGAGGGGGTTGGGGATATTGTTAGGCTGCCGAGAAATGTTTATTAACGGCCACCTTAAATTTGCTTAAATCAAAGTTTGGAAGAAAACAGTAACTGGGTAGTGCATTCCACAATTTGGTGACCGTGTGAAAAAATGTAGATTGCGCCCGTTTAGTATGACAAGATGAAATTTTGAGTGCATAATTATGTTCAATGTGCAAACCGAGCATTTCTAGCGAAGATGGCGTGCGAAGTTATCAAGGAGTGTATTTCAGAGGCACACTTGCCATTGTAATAGCAATAGAACAAGGAAAGAGCCGAAACTATTCTTCTACGCTCAAGAGACTAGAACAGAAGTTAGAGATGGGTCATTTTTAAGTCTTATAGCTCATTTTTGGATAGGGTTTACGATATCAAAGGCGTATTGGGGAGCACTAACCCAGAGGTGGGAATTGTATTCCAGATGAGGTCGATTTTGAGCCTTATACAATAAAAGGGGGTTATTTCGATGTGAAGTACTATTTAGATCTCAACTGAAAGCCCAGTTTACGGGAAGCTGTTTTTCTGGCTGACGAAAGATGGTCAACTTATGTTGGCGAGTACATAAGGAATAAAGCAGATAGTGACCGGCAGTCCTTACCGAACTCAGAAAATCGGAGCACCCATATTCAGGAGTCCATGATAAAGGTGGTGGTATTGCACCGGGCGACATGGGGTATACATGCCTTGCACCTATGCAAAATTAGTGAGCTTGCAGTGTTTAGCGGAGCTTTTATGTGGACACACACACACACACACACACACACACACACACACACAAAATATATCAAAATAGTTTATTCTAAATAAGAAAGAGTTTTTTATCAAAATCATCCAAAAAAATATGTAAGCGATCAATACGTACAAGTTTGAAACTACGGACTCCATTAGTAACACCAAACGTGATGTAAATCGTGAAGCCATTGCAGTTGCAGCTTTGGGTCATGTGCAAATGGATCCGATTCAGTCTATCAGGCTAACATCTCAAACCTCTGGTGTTTCACGCTCTAGAATTTATAAAATTTCAATGACACGTGAATTTGATTCACTAAATTGTCACTAGTTCGAGACGAAAATCATCCGGCAACGCATGCTGTTTAGCGAATTTTGGTCAATAACCAAAATTTACTTTATAATATATGTTTTTCGGGTGAGTGCACCTTTATATTGAACATCGGAGTGAATACATATAATTGTCGTTATTTGAGTGATACCAATCAATATTGGTTTAGGAAAGATCATACACTATACCCTCAAAAATTCAACGTACGGACTGAAATGTTCATTGATGTTTATGTAAAAACTTATTTTGAATTTTAGATTACCTTCAGAATATCAGATAACTTTTCATCAATATGATCTGCAGGTTCGAGGTTTTTTTTCAGACGATGTATTTGTTCGCAAAGGTGCGATATAATGGCAGGTTAGATCACCAGACTACAACCCCTTAAATTTTCTCTTTTGGGGTCATCGGAAACCAACTGTTTACGCCACTTAATCCGAAAATACGCAGGCTTGCGACTAAGAAGTGTTGCCGAATGCCGGCAAATAGCTCATGAGGTGTTAAGAAATCTAATATCTGGATTTGTATCCAGATTGTATTATTGTACGGAAATTGATGGAGGTCATTTGTAGTTTAAACGTTTTTTTGAGATTTTATTATTTTATTAATATTTTTTGACCGTTACGTTCGATAGATTGGAAGCTTGAGACGTAATTTCTTGGCAACCAATGTCGATCGAATTAAAAAAATACAGTATTTATAAAACCTTCCAACTTAGTGGTCATTTAATTCCTCGTTCTGTTTAGAAATGTAGAGGGGGTTGTTACCGTCCGCACAGGATTATAATTTCAAAAATGATTTTTTCATAAAAGTTTGTTCCCTTTTTATAAAATTCGACATGCTCTACTATTTTACCCTACGAGAGTTACATTTTATGTTGTTACACATGACCAATAGATGGCGCTATGCAGTCACACATTTGTAAACGTACTACTTTGTTTTTATTAAATTAGCGGCCACTCAGAAATTGGGAAAGCAATTTGATAACATTGAGCGTTTGAAGAAAGTAATTGTGCGAAAAAATATGAATTACTCGTGAAGGTTTTCGTTGGATGACTTTTTCAATTTTCGTAAAGGCTGAGCTCAACAAAAATGCATACAGTCGCTTTGTTCAACTTTTGGGAATGAAGCACCATTCGAAAAGACTGTTTGTAATTGGTTTACGTAATTTCGTTATAGCCGTGTGTACGTCAATGATGAATCTCTTGAACCAAAAAGGGTTGTGATTCCAAAAAAACACCGATGCTATGCCCAACATGATTGTAAAAGATTGACATGTAACGTACCACGAGATACAGATATACCTTGGCATATCGTAGACTGCAATACATTCGATTTTGCATCAACAATTAGCTGTCAGAAAGATCTGTCCCCGATAGATTCCACATAATATAACTAAAATTTAACAACAAGCTCGTTTTAAATAGTGTAAGGAAATACTTAAAACATTCGGCCGAATAACTGAAAGTTCTGTCTACAACATCGTTGCAGGTAACGGAAATGGAAATACTCGTATGAACCGGAAAGTAAGTAACAGTCCACTGCTGTAGACGTCCGAAGAACAGTGAACACGGAATGGCATACAATTACAGAAGTTATTGAAAAACAACAAAAAAAACGTCATATTCTCCATTATGGCAATGAAAGCCTCATACGGCACGTCGAACAATTGAATAGTTGAAGTAGAGAAACGTAAAATTAATGTCCCACTGCCCGTACTCACTTTTTTCCCGAATGCCAAACAAAGAGTGCATGCACACCGATTTCATCAGCTCAAGAAACTGTTAAAGCCTTTGAAGAGCACGTTTTAGAATACCAACTTAAGAGTGGAAAAAATGTTTCGAGAAATGGTTTTAACGCATGCATATGTGTATAAAACTTAAAGGCAAATATTTTGAAAAGCAATAAAACACTTTATTATAAGTTTTTGTTATGAACGAATAAGTTCAAAGGTAAATATGTTATTAAAAATTAGTATTAATTGTATTAAATACATAAATAAAAAGTTTACCTCAAGTAAGATTGGAACCTACGACCTGTACTTTGCTAGAGTACCGCGCCATCGAGCTTCAAGCCCCCATCGACGTAAATTTTGTCTTTATGTATGTCGAACTGATGTAAATTCTAAATATAATGAGATTACAATCAAATTACTTATATTAATGGAATGTGAGCCCGCAATATCGCAAGGATTCACACATATCAAAGCAACTTTACAAATATTAATTTATTATAAGTTTTGTTATGAACGAATAAGTCCAAAGGTAAATATGTAATTAAAAATTATTACTAATTTTACTAAATACATAAATAAAAATTATTATTAATAATAATTTTATTTACATATTTACCTTTGAACTTATTCGTTCATAACAAAAACTTATAATAACATAAATAAAAAGTTTACCTCGAGGTAAACTTTGTTCGAATTTTTCTGCCTTGCTAATTTTTGTAAGTACTCAAAAGGCAGTCCTTGTAACTACCAAAAGTATCGCTTAATCTAATGTTATTAACTCAGTATCCAATTGATCAGCGTATTAGCTAACAAAAAGCAGGTTAGTTTGACAAATAAACACTGATGCCACGTTTGGTTACATGATCTTGAAATACCTGAAGCGACTACAACTGTTTCACCGAATATTTGCAATGTATTGTTCCACACGCGGTTTACATATAGAAAAAGATCACATGTTTAACGAATTTGAGTTGGTCTAGTTGCCTTTTTTGGAAGGTGATTGAACATTTGCTAATTTCAATAATACTGTATGAGCCAGTCACTTTACTGGAGCCAAGTCTACTGATGAAATTAATTGATTTCGTAGTATATAATTAAGGTACGAGTGTGATGCTAGAGTTATCAATATTGAGATATAGCAAAATGGAAACTGAGACAGAAGTCAAACTGCACACTAAGGTAATTTAATTAAAGAGGTTTCGAAAGTTTCTGTCATTGGGAGACAGAATTTTTAAACCAAATAACGCCGACTTTTTCGAAAAAATATAACCTCTTGCAAAGCAATGTTGTCCTTGACATAGGCACACATTTATCTTTTATGTCTATAATTAGAGTGAATATTGCATATGGGAAATTTCAAGTTGGGTAAATCGGAGTTTCCAGAAGGACTTGTTTTTCTGATAGACGCAAAATGTCAAGTTCTAATTGTTCAAGGAGTCTATGAGTAGCTTTAAGATTAGACCTAACGTACGGGTGCTACAATAGATCAAAAAGTGAATACATTCTATGACCGAGGTCGCTTGGGATCCGCCCACCCAGACATGTGAACTGCGCGTCCCACCTAAATAGAATAGAATATTATAGAATAGAATGGTAAATTTGATCTCATCTTCTTCATTCGAAAGTTAATTTTTTAATTTGTTTTTTAATTCTTTGCCGAGTTTGTACATCATCACATTTTAGATATTGTTACAATCCAAGTTTAAAATACTGATAAAAATTATAAAATAAACACGTTATTTTATTTCTAGTTTGTTATAAAATTTGACTATTACAACCGAATAATCGAAAATGTTCGAAACATCTCGCCTTATCTTTTTTTTTGATATTTAATTTCTAAATTTTCCTACCAAATACTTTTATAAAGAAAACATCTAAAATTCAATAATCATTAAAGAGACTTCTATACATTTTGAATTAGAGTAAAAGATTTTCACGATATTCAGAGAAAGTGCCTTAGGGGTCTGACAATGTGATTTCTAGGATTTATTTATTGAGATTAGTTTATCTAGGATTATGTTATGCTTAAAAAAATCTATCTAAAGTATCTCCCAGAATATCAGAGAGTATTAAATCACGTTATTAGTGAAATAGTCTCGTTTTTTTTTGCATGGAAGCGGCCAACAGGAACCAGTAGCAAGCTAGGCAGGTTTAAAACAAGGTGCAGTAAAAGTGCTGCTTGCAAAATATTGTGTTAAGTAGAGACGATTCAGATACACGGAAACAAGGGGTGACCCTTAAAAATTCAACTTAAACCTGAATATAAAACAACTCATAGACGTGCGGTCAGCATTTCACTGTATTAAAAATTGTAGATCAATTATCAAACAATTGAAAGGCATGAATGTATTAAACATTATTTTAGATGTAGCTATTTCCAAATACTGATGTTTTAGTTAATATAAAATAATTATAATTATAGTTTACAGTATTTTTTTCATTTAAAATTATCACATTATAACATTCAGTGTTTATCATCCTCATCTGACTCGGAAGAGCCATTTTGACGACCGTTTTCAACCGAACCTCGAAAATAACTGAGCATTTTAAAGTACTTGTTTTGAAATAACGAATGTAGTAATTGCATCTGAATGCATCCCCCATTGAGTGAGTCATATTTCTAATTTACATATAATTAGATAATAGTGTAATGAGTACTTTCTAAACTTATACAACTTTTCTTTGGATTTCGGACAATCCTCGGTATGCTGTACAATAATGTATTATCTGATCCGGTAAAGATGAAGTTTGTATTCGTTTAATCACAAGCAATTTGTACGTGAGTAACAGAGATAGAGATGCCGCTTCATTTCTTATTAAATGACATGCTAAATTGATTTACCTAAATTTAAGAAAAAAACATGATAATGACGTCCCAAACTGTTTCTTTTCTGAAACTTGAAACTGATTAAATCCACGGTAATAAACATTATTTGGTTTGATAAAAAGAATTGCAGGTTATTTGGACAAAGACTTAAATTACTTAATTTTTTTTCTTCTTATACGTATTAATGGGTCATAATTACAAGATATTTTGTTAAAATATTTTAAACGAACATAAACTAAAACGAAAATATACCTTTACAGACCTTATAGTATATGTCTTTAATAAGTATGCCATTGGCCTGTCGCTCGCAAGACGATTTACTATTCTATGATATTATGGGACGTACTATACCTGTTCTAAATCAGATGATATACAGGATGTTTCGGAAAGAATACACGTAACTTCAAGAAATGACAGATCTAATCATTTTAATACAAAACTTTCATATAGACGTAAGTCCAATAGTGCTTCGTTTCGGAGATAGGGTGTCAAAGTTACAAAAAAGTTGATATTTGAAACACTCCAAAATCAAAAAAGGTATTTTTCTTATTTTTGGTAAGTTAAAACTGATGTACTTTATATCTATATGAATTATACCAAGAATTCACAAAATACCTTTTCTCGTTTTGAAAATATTTAAAAAAAACAATTTTTTTTTGTAACTTTGACACGCTTTCGAAAACGAAGCACTATTGGTCTTGCGTTCATATGAAAGTTTTGTGTTAAAATTATTAGATCTACCGTTTCCCGAAGCTATATGTATTCTTCCCGAAACACCTTGTATATTCATTCCAACGCAAAAATCGTCGCTAATACAGTTAAATTACTCGCACAGTACCATCTTTATTACGTTATGCATTGCATTTGTCACCAATCGGAATTTCAAAGAAAATGTAGCTTTAACAACGCATTAATTGATGTATTTGTCAATGCAATCTGTCATATTAAATAGTAAATGAAATTTTGACAAACAAATAACGTTTCTACTAAGTGATTCCCATTTCAAAAATGGGTTATGCACGTCGGAAGTGAAGTTATGACCTGACTAGCTATAGTGCACATAGTCCAATTTATCTTCTTATTATCGACGGAACATCCCCAAGTATATTTAAATTACCTTGTCATAAATCTGTATCTCCACCATTAATGTTGGAGGCAAACTACTACTGTTGGCAAGAAGATGCTGTAATTCCGACGTAAACTGCTATAAAATGTGGCGAGCAACTGTCATGCCAATTTCTATGCGTTATCCATCAATCGATTACTAAGACATTACGAAAACCCATACCTAGAAGAATTTATTCAACGTGAACACCTGCTATACCTGGCGTTGTTTTGGGTAATGTAGCAAGATACTTTTTTTTATGTGACAATATAGATATACGAGTATCGAGTAGTGAATAAACAATCTGAAGAAACCAAACCTGTTCAATTAAACTAATAACCTTTTATATATAAATATTTTGAAAAATACAAACACGAAACGAATTTTTCTCTCCTTATTAAAAGTATACAATATAGTACCGACAATTGACACATTAAGAAGGGCCACTCACGTCTTTGGATCATGCATCGGCAATGTTCTATTTCCAAAAACTACACTTTTTGAGAAATTTGACAAATAATCGGTATACCTGTAATGATAACAGAAAAAATACAACTTTCCAGCACAGTCTCTTACGGGCATAATCTACCATCATGGCTTTAAATTGCATATTAAGCGACATATTTCAAAACTTTCACAAAAATAAATTAGTACCGACAATTGACACATTAAGGAAGGTCACTCACGTCTTTGAATCATGCATCGTCAATGTTCTATTTCCAAAAACTACACTTTTTGAGAAATCTGACAAATAAACGGTATACCTGTAATGATAAAAGAAAAAATACAACTTTCCAGCACAGTCTCTTACGCGAATAATCTACCATCATGGCTTTAAATTGCATATTAAGCGACATATTTCAAAACTTTCACAAAAATAAATTAGCCGTCAATTTTGCAGACCTTCGGATCTTGGAAAAACTAGAACATTACGTCCTCATAATATTACATTACACTAATTAAGTTATATCTCTCAAACGGGCAACAATTAGTAGAGAATAAACATTTAAATAAAAAGAGTAAAATTTGTGAGGTTCCCCAAGGCTCAATTTTTGGGTCATTTCTATTTCTTGCCTATGCAAATTATTTACCGTGTAATATTATTGCTAACATTAAGATTTACGCGGATGATACTAATGTAACCGTGTACAGAAACGATAATGAAGAATTAGCTTCTAACGTTGGTCAAACGTTCTACAACGTACAAAGCTGGTTTATTGTCAATCGTCTTGTAGTAAACCTAGATAAAACATACACAATAGCGTTTCAAAGTGATACAATCACTTTCGTTTTAGCTAAACTAAACAATATAAACACATTAAAATTCGTATACTTAATAGTATTTGTGAATTATCAACATACGGAAAGTGTGTCGCGGTTACTTTGAATTATTTATTAAATATGAATTTCTCAGCAAATTTGTTATATTTAACACATATTTTTAAATCAAAAAAGGCTTCCAGAACAATTTTTGGTCTAAAATCTAGAGTTAGCCCTTCCAATTACAACAGATGCTTACTGTGTTGGACATTAACTAATTATATGCTTTATACTAATGTTTATGTATGTAATTTTGTGTTGTATACCTAATTTAAACATTTTTCTATGCCACTAGAATTTCAGAATGATGACAGATGAACTAACTAAAATAAAATGAAACTATTGAGCATAAATGAAAACTATAAAATGACAATACATGACTTTTGGTATGCGCCAAATGTTTGCATCCCATTGGCTTATAAGTTTTAGTATTTTAATGTTAATGATGTGATATAAGTATACATAACATTTACAAATGTTCTACCATAAATGGAGTTAAAATGTGATTTTTTTATGGACTTTAGCAAATTTAAATGTTCCATTGATTTATCGGGCTTTATTTGTAATAAACTCAAATAAATATTTTAATTGTCGAACCAAGACAGTCTGGCTAATACTGCACTATTTTTAAATAAAGGAAAGTTCGACAATAATATTGCAGTAATGAAACGTATAATTAACAATTTTAACAAGCTCAACAAAAAAATTAATATATTATACATATACTTTGTTCATTTTCTAAACCGCTGCACGTCATCGGCGGAATCAAATGCCATGCCAATTTAAAATAAGAATTTGGTTATTTTGATTTCTTTAAGATCTGGCCACTTTTTAGTGGGAAAAGTTGACAAATCCGTAAACTGTACTAACATCAATGAAATTAATTCACTAACATCATGCAAAACGTTTTTTGACAGCTGCTGACAGTTTATTTTGCTTTTACGATCGCCAATTTTGCGTTTATATTCATTGTCTCTCGTTCCGTTCCGAATAGAATTAGCGTTGTTAATTGTATCGTGCAGTTGCGGTGTCAAGTGTTTTTGAATTAACATTTATTTGCCTATTCCCGAAATGTCGAAACATTTAGATAGTAAAGCCAAGGGGCTGGTAGCTTCGTTTATACAATACTTTGAACAAGAACGAGATAATGGCAGTCTTTATTACCATTAATTTCTGTTCGAGAGGTAAATATGAAATTTCCATCACATTTAAAACAAATTATGTTAATTTGTAGCGGGTCGCAGCAGCGTTAAAGTTAAATATTTCGACGATACGTAGAATTTCTCAAGCTGTCGAACCGACTGAAACGCTCTCTTACCCGGAAGCGTATTGGCATTCTTTACTATTGCACAGAGCACGAGTACTCTGAAACGCGGTAAGAAACAGACCGTTCGTAACGATAAAATTGTTATGATATTATTTACTACGGTGAACAACTTGCAATAGTCATGGCTTACAAAAGCCTTATTATGGAAATGTGCGACACTGAGGGTGCAATACTCGAGTGTTTTGAAGCCAATAACAATGACTTTTCCACAAAAATTCGCATAAAAAAACTCCTGAAGTGTATAGTGATAGGTGTAACCAGTGGGTAATGGAATTCAGTTCCAAAATATCTACAAACTGGATTACAAAACATACGTATCCATCTGCCACAAGTTACGAATATCGCAAAGTATACAAGCCAACACAACAACCTTGATAACGTAAAGGAAATGAAACGAGACGATATTAGAATACGCATCAAAGGCTGTGATGCAAACATAGACTTTCTGTTTAAGAAAATTAATAGAAATACATGAAAAAATGATAAATATTTGTCAATGGGATACAATGGAATCATTAATGTCAGTAAAAATTAGTAAATTTTACGTGCACATTGTTATAGTAACAACTCCTTGTACTTACACAGATCGTTTTTAAACATACACTTTTCAGTTGTCTACGCATGTCTTCAGAAACGAGAGATAAATTGATACAGTATTTCAATGAGGGGACGACTCCTGCCACGGCGAGAAATTATCATGAGATCATGTTGGAGAATTGTACAGATTCTACAGATCATTCTTTAACTTTAGCTAATGCACAAGTTAACCCAACTGAGCGCCAAGTAAAGCATTTTTATAACAAATGGCGGTAGGTACCTAGTTCAAGTTTTTTTTAGTATAAAATTGACTCTACGCACTATTACAGAAATGCAAATTTTGGAGGACGAACCGAATTACCCACTCTTAGAACTTTAAAGATAAAACAGGAGATATATAGCCAGCAAGGAATCCTAAAAATCGTAATTAAATGGAATCCGATAATTGTTCTCGTGTTAACGCCCATAATGATGCGAGCTCATAAAGAGCAATTATCGCGTGAAATTGTATTTGTTGATTCAAGTGGCTCCTGCTACCAAACAAATAGATGTGTCACGTTTTTGTTAAGTGCTTCCAAAATTGGAGCCACTCACAGGCCAATTGTACTTTAGCTTTCAATTTACTGAAGGATACCCTTGGAGAGGAGGGATTTGTGGTGTTGGTTATCTGCATACCCGATGATAGTTCTGCAGAAAAAATGCTTTAACGACTGTCGACTGTCTTCCCAAAGTCACGTTTACTACTTTCACGTCTCGCAGGCTCTCTGGCGATGGTTTTGGAATACGAGTCATCAGGTTCCATACGAAAAATCTGATCTTCTCTTTCACTAGAGTTATAATTCTACAAGTGAAGAAAAAGTAGAAGAGTTGCAATCTGCTTTTCTAGCTAATCAGATTGTTCAAGAAAATGAGTAGCTACAACATGACCTAACTGCAATGTTTCAGCGGAAAAAGGAACTGTATTTATGGTATAGAAATGAAATAATCACACGCGGGAACAACACGAATAATTTTTTCGAAGCATCTATTCGTATATTTAAAGATGTAAAGCATTTACTGTTAAGTACATTAGTTGATTTTATTGTTAACATTTTCCAGTCACAAAATACATCTATTATCTTTTTCCAGCAACTAAATTCTAAATATGAAATTTTGTTCGAGCGCTAAAAATTTGAAACTGGAAAAAGGAAATAAAAATACTTATCTTGTGCATAGTAGTGGAGATGATACGATGCTATACACGGTCTATACTGATTTAGCCTTATGTGATTGCCGTTTTGCAAACATTTATGTGCCGTTCAAGAACAATGTAAATTTGTTTTAAAAAATGCACCATTGCCAATGGAAAATGATAAACAACTACTGGCAGAATGAGCTCTGGTGGCGAGTATTCCATTAAATTTCTTCGATTCGATGGCCGTAACTAATACTGACGATATTGAAACCGAAGCTCATGAAACTATTAACTAACACGCAGATTTTTTTACTCCGAGTAGTTGTACAAGTGAGTCCTACCGAGTCGAGGAAATGCATTTTAAACACGAAGCTGTCGAAGTATTAAAAGGACATTTTAATCGGTTTGCAGAAATGGCCGCTGGAGATAGTTTTGCTGACGTTACAAATACTACTCTTAAGTTAAATAATACATTCGGAAGAATTAAGACACCAGCACAGCTAGTAACAGTTTTCTATAAAATGAAAGATACACGTTTTATAGCAATGGAGATAGGAGTACAGCCTGGACTAATAGCCGAAGAAAAATAAGATCTGGTCTTAGCTCAGAGCTAAGATATTTTTTTTTAGATAATCAACCAACCAAATCAAATCCTACGGTAGCAATCACTAAGTTATCTTTATTACATTATTTTATAAATACCCATGTTTATTCTATTTTTATTATATATACTCGTTACTCATGTTTTAAAAATCATATGCCTCATTTAACATACTATAACTACGCATATAATTCACACAGATTTATGTTTCGCTGTACCAACCAGCCTACTTATTAGCCATTTAATATATTGTTTTTAACATTTATGCTTACTATATATTGTATTATCTACTCATGTTTTAAAAATATTACTGGTTATATTATTTTGGCATAATATACACATACAATTCACACAGATATGTGTTCTGCTCCCTACTTATTAGTCATTTTTTTTTATGATTGTGGACCTGAACAGGCTAAATAAGGCCTATCGTGCTAAAGCACTCAGGAACACTTAGGAGGATGGATAGAGGAATAATGAATTGCCAATAGATGCCTATGAACAGCTACCTTAAATTTTCTCATATCATAAGTGAGAGGAAAACAGGAACTAGGGAGATCATTCCAGAGTTTAGAAGCCGTGTAGAAAAATGTGGATTGCGCCCGTTTGGTACGACAAGTGGAGATTTGTACTGCATACTGATGATGTGAATGAGCGAACCGAGTGTTTCTCGCAAAGATAGCCGGAGATGGTATCAAAGAATGTAATTCACCAGCACAATAGCCGTTGTAATAACGATAATACAAAGAAAGAACTGAAACCATCCTTCTATGCTCAAGGGACTGTATGTGAGAAGTTAAGGACGGGTCATTTATAAGCCTAATCGCTCTCTTTTGAATACGATCAACGATATCGAGAGCGTATTGGGGAGCACTAACCCAAAGGTGAGAATTATATTCCAGATGAGGCCGAATTTGGGCCTTATACAGCAGAAGGAGTTGTCGAGAGGTAAATTACTGCTTAGATCTGTACAAAAAGCCTATTTTACGAGCAGCTGTTTTGGTAGCTGACAGAAGATGGTCAACCCATGAAAGATTTGAAGATACAGTCATACCCCACAGAGTAATAGAGTCTGAAAACTTAAGAACTGAGCCATTCATACTTACAACAGGAAATGATTGATCTTTTTTGGCGGACATAAGGCAACACTGAGTTTTGTTAACATTAAGTTTAACTAGATTATTGCTTCCCCATTCGAGAATACGTTGAATGTCTTTGTTGATTGAATTTGCCATTTCAGCTTTAATTTCTTGATTTGACATAGAAGGTGGATTATCACTATGAGTAGACTGAGATGAACTACAGTGAAGAGTGCTATCGTCAGCAAAGCAATGGATGGGGTTAGTTGTTGAAGAAATAAGGTCGTTTATGTACAGCAGAAAAGTGTAGGCGCTATAATGGATCCCTGTGGTACGCCCGCGTTAATGCTAACTTCTTTTGAAAAAAAGCCATCAACTACGACACGTATTCGTCTTTTATCAAGGAAACTAGAAACCCAGTTGATGAGCGTATCATTTAACCCAAACGAGGTGAGTTTGTCAAGTAAACACTTATGCCAAACTTGGTCAAATGCCTTTGAGATATCTGAAGCGACTACAACTGTTTCACCGGACAGCTCTACTGTATTGTTCCAAACTTGGGTCACATATGAAAGAAGATCGCCTGTTGAATGACTTTGCCTAAACCCACATTGGTGGTCACTAAGGAGTTTGTTAGTTTCAAGGAACGTGAGCAGTTGCTGATTGATGGCTTTTTCCATGATTTTAGACAAAATGGAAGTGATGGCAATTGGTCTGTAATTTGACGGACCGGTCTTATCACCTTTTTTGGGAATAGGTTGAACATTTGCTAACTTCCATGATGAAGGGAATTCCCCAGAAGATATAGAGATCGTATAGAGCTTAGATGGGACTGGTACTAGTTCGGGGGAACATTTCTTTAAGACAATAGCTGGGATACCGTCTGGGCCAGTCGCCTTATTGAGATCAAGCCTACTGATGATCGATTCCAAGAGCTTGTACCGAAAATGAATTGGTTTCATAACGTATGAAGAAGAGTTGACTAGGGGCACATCTTTTCCAGAATCATTGAGACACGAGTTTGATGCAAACAAATCCACAAAAACGTTGGCTTTGTCTACAGAATCAGCAACTACCGATCCGTCAATAGATGTCAGAGGGGGAAATGAAGTTGTTCGAAAGTTTTTACTAATGGCTTTTGCTAAAGACCAAAATTTACGACTGCCTAAAGGAGATGTAGCTAGTTCATTGCATTTTCGTTGTTCGAACAACTTTTTAGTTTTAGTGATGACACTTTTGCAGATATTTCTAGCACCAACGTATTCTACATGACTGTCAACCGATTTATTAGATTTCCATTTAATGTCACATTTATTTTTTAAAGATATTGCATCAGAACAAGCCTTATTGAACCAGGGTTGGGAACGTGAATGACCTACACGGTACTGTTTTTTCGGAATGTATAACTCCATTCCCATGAGGATGACTTCAGATACTGAAAGAGCGATGTCCGAAGAAGAGGACGACTTAAAACAATATTCACGCCATGGAAAGGTTGCAAAGAAATCCGTAAATCACTCCATCGAGCTGACTTAAAACACCACAAGGTTCTATCGGTTTTGCGAACAACAGTGGAATTAGGTACAGTAGAAATGATTTTTATTAGACAATGGTCGAAAAGACCTAAAGGCGAAAGAACGGAAGTTTTATAAACAAGAGGGTTTGATGTAAGAAAGAGATCTAGAAGATGTGGAGTATGATTAGGGTTATCAGGGATTCTTGTGGGTTCAGAAATCATTTGTGTGAGATCACATGAAATAGCAAATGTTTCTGCACTATGACCAGCGGGATTTATAGTAGATGAAAATTGAAGCCAATTAGAGTTATGAACATTGAAATCGCCTACAAATGAGATTTCGCAAGATGGAAACTGAGACAGGAGATAGTCAACTTTCATACTAAGGTAATCGAAGAAGTCTTGAAAGTTGCTGTCATTAGGAGACCTATAAATGCAACAGTAGAATTTCACAAAATTAGGACCAGAATGTTTAAACCAAATCACGTCAAAATTTTTATTTTCTAAGGAAGAAACCCTCTTGCAAGCAATTTTCCCTTTGATGTACGCACATACGCCTCCTTTATATCGAAAGTTAGAGTGAAGATGGTATTGAGGAAATTGCAAGTCGGGTGACTCGGATCTTTCAGAGGAGACTTGTGTTTCAGATAGAAACAATATATCAGGTTGTAATTGTTCAAGATGTTGGTGAATAGCATTAAGATTAGACCTGATACCGCGGGTGTTCCAGTAGTGAATCAGAAAGTTGATACTTTCGATGACCGAGGTCGCTTGGGCCCTGCCCTCCCGGACATCCGAATGGGGCAGGATTTTACGTCCGGAATTTATAACCCTAGAAACCACAGCCATCTTATTTTTAATTTGGGACTTTTAATCCGATAGGAAGACAGTGAGGGCGAGAAGGAAGAATAAGGATGATAATAGATTAAGGATGATGGAGAAGGTAACCGGCAGCCCTTACCGAGCTCAGAAAATCGGAGACCCAATATTAAGGAGCCCATGGTAAGGGTGGTGGTACCTCCCCGGCTGGCATGGAGTATACATGCCTACCACTTTCAGTTTTATAGACATAATTGTAATAATTTATAGCTTAGTCTCATTTTGAGACCGCTAAATCGGAGTAAAGCTTTCCACTGTTCACCACGTTTCAGAGTTTTTCTGACGCTTGTGCTCTGTACCGTAGTAAATTATGTCATAACGATTTTAGCGTTACGAGCAGTCCATTTCTTACCGCGTTTCAGAGAACTTGTCCTCTGTGCAATAATAAAAAATGCCAATACACTTCCCGGAAAGAAAACGTTGCCGAATTAAAAAAAGTAACGGGCACAAATTCCTTAATGTTATCCCTGCGGTAACATACGGGATGTATTCAAGCAGTAAGATATACCAATTGTGGTAAAGTATTTGTACCTGTTTATTTGTATTTTAAGAGGAGCATGAATCATTAACAACTATCCACGCCAAATTCCAAGTCAGGTAAATTCTTGAAGGCTGTAAAACGGCCTTGTATGCTTTAATACAAGAAGAAGGTTTTAAATGGAAAACAGATGAACCACGCTGTGGTTTGGTGGAGTTACCCGTGATTGTCCGGAAGAGAATCCATGTTTTAAGAAAATACAATTTGTTAAAGGAAAGAGGTTCCCACCAATTCATTATCTTAGATAAAACTTGGATCTTTCAAAATGGCACTATTGGAAGATCATGACATGATGATGAAAGAAGTGTAAAAGCATCGAAACTGGCGGCAGAAGGTGAGGTTTATTATTTCTTATACAAATTATACATACTGATGTATACCGGGCGGGCCTTTGAAAACTTACAATGTCAATATTTTTGGAACATTGATAACAATCAGGGGGAATACAAATGACGTATCTTTCCAACTACCCCCACTCTCCTTAAGCCCCATCCATACTGACTTAAAAATCTTAAATCACAATACCCCTCTCTGGAAAGCTTATTAAACATGCTAATCATTGATCATAAAAAAGTAGGGTTAACTGAAAAACTAACCTCAAATTTGAGGATAACTCTTGGAAAGCTTACAATTACTATTATCTTCTAAACAAAGAGATGTATGAAAAAAATAAGAAATACTTCTCAATCCCCTTAAGCTTCACCTACAGTGACATCTTAAATGGCAATAGCCCACTTGGGGTACCTCTATGGAAAGCTTATTCAAAATGCGAAAACTTTTATTTAAAGAAAAACAAGTACATTATAGAAAATAATTACAGTAATTGTTCTAAATGGCGGCCATTTTGTTCTAGACAGAAGTACATACGACTTTCAAATTCTTATCTAAGGTTATGTAAAATATCTCTTGGAATGTTCTGACACCCTTCTGTTATCCTCTGGCGCAATTCATCCAAGGAAGCTGGTTGTGTTTTATACACTAAAAATGTAATGTAACCCCACAGAAAGAATTCCATTGGAGTAAGGTCGGGTGACCTTGGGGGCCACTCAATTGGACCCCTTCTAGCAATCCACTGTCGAGGATGAAACCTATCCCGACACTGTCTCGTATTAATAGTATAATGAGGAGGGGCTCCATCCTATTGAAAATGCACAATGTCTTCATTAAGAATTAAGTTCCCTTCTAAGACCCTTTGATTTTCAATTTCACGGGCAATTAATGGCTATATTGAATTGTTAAGCATCAGTACATATACCTCCCTGGTTAAATTAGCCTCGATAAAAATATGGGCCTATTATTCGGTCTCCCAGTATTCCCGCCAAAACATTTCTCGGGATTCTGTGTGTGCCCTTCTATAAAATGATGTGAGTTCTCATCACTCCAGTAGCGATAGTTCTGTTTGTTTGCATGGCCATTTAAAAAATGTACATTCATCACTAAAACAAATGTTTCTAATCAGTGTGGGTTCTCCTTGAATTTTGCCCATCATTGTTTCGCAAAACTGAATTCGTCGATCGGGATCATTGTCACCAAGTTCTTGTAAAATTTTCATCTTTTACGGGTGAAATTTGTCCATTTTTAATACTCTTCTGACAGTTGTTCGAGATATATGCGTTATAGATGCCAACTGTCGTGTGGATATATTTGGATTAACAGCAACCTGACCAAGAACTTGCACCTCTGTGTCCAAAACTCTGGGCCACTATCTTTTTTTATTGACAGATCCTGTTTCTTGAAATTTTCGTACCAAATCTCTAACATAAACATGACTTACGTCTCTGCCAGGATATCTTTCATTAAAAGCAAAGGCTGTTCTTGAATAGCACATCTCTTGAGCACCATAAAGAGAAATAATTTCAATTCTTTCTTCCACGCTATGAACCATTTTTGAAAACTAGAAAAAATCAGACAAAAGATAGATCACTTACAAGTAAATGATTAAAAGATTGACATTTTGTTAAAAACAAGTCTTCTTTATCGCCTAGGTAATTTTGTGTGTTTTTTGTTTTTTTTTTCTGAAATTGGTGGGTATCATCTATCATCTGGTTCATTTTTAATTTTTCAAAATAACTTACAGAGTGGAAGAAAGAATTTAAATTGTTTTTCTTTAGGATGCGTTGCTGAAAAAATGTGCTATTTAAGATAAGCCCTTACTTTCTTAAATGTCACATGGGAAGCTTAAAGGAGTTGAAAGATACGTCGTTTGTATTTCCTCCGGTTGTTATAAAAACGGTATTTTGTCATTTTTTTCATATCTCTTTTTGTTAAAAAAAATTGCCATTATGTGTTTCAAAGGCCCACCTGGTATACATTGTACTACACGCGAGCTGTGATAATGTATTTATTTCTGGTTGCGTCAAAAAGCAGGACTGGTGATTACCGTTGGACAATGAATCGTGAAAACTTTTTACATTGGTTAGAAAATCATTTATTATTAAACTTAGAAGAACCCAATGTAGTCGTCGCTGACCATGAACCGTATCACAACACGTTGCTAACAAAAATCTTGGGCGCAAACGACGGTAGTTCGAGTGATTGTGATTAAATATGTGCAATTACACATATGCTTGGACACGTTTTGTTATACCAGTAATTGTAATTATTGTTTATTGTAGTTATTCCAAAATCACGGAGGATTAGTGTTTCTGTTGATAGATTGTTGTTTTTATCGAATGTTTCCCAATTTCAACATTATTGTAGTAACAGTAAAGAATAATTTGTTAATTGGTTCATTCTCTTAATGGTAGTTGACCTTCATCACACATGTGTGTGGTTCATTACATATCTCGAAATACCTTAAAACGGTTTGGCAACGACGCGTAATAATGACGTCATAGAATTTAATGACGTGCAACGTTTTTAAAAATGATTAAACTGTACACAAATTTCACATATGATGCATTACATACATATGGTGCATTAAGTTTGAATTGTATTAGAATATGATCAAAAGAGAACTGTGTCATCTTTGATTTATTAACACTGAGTTTTTTAGTTCCGATTTCAGATACAACATTGTTATTCATACAATTTCTGTTTAAAAAGTAAATAAAAAGTTAAAAATAAATGTAGAAGGAAGTCCGTTTACGCAAATATTGAGTTTTCAACATTCATGCATACACAATAAATGCATTAAAGAAAGACTGGTTTTCTTTTACATTGTAAATACATATAAGAATTTTTCACCCAGAAAGAATTGCATCAGTTTTAAAATGTAATGGTGAAAAATAAAATTGGATTACAAAAGTCGGGCGTTACAATAATTCTGGAAATTGCTTTATAAAATCTTTTCTCTAAGACGTTTTACTCCCATAATTACAAAAGAAGTAAAGAAACTCATCAGTATTGTAAATAATATTCTTCTTTTAATTTCAAATTGAATCCCTTTAATTGTAATGAAATGGTTTTCATTTGATTGCATTCCGTGATTTTTAACAGCATACGTTCGTTAACTGGTAATTTTTACTGAAACTAAATTGAAATGTATTAACTTGTGCAAATAGCGCGATAAAGAATTTGCAACTGCATGTTTAGCCACGTACTTGTTTTTTATTTTGTAATTCAAATTAAATGAACTTGAATAATACACGACCAGCACCCCACTTTGCATGTTCGTTTGTCTATGAATTTACAAATGAAATAGCGTGTTGTTTTAATACCGTCATATATTTTGGGGCTTTATCGCCTCCATCTAATTACACTTATACTACATAGCACGTTATTACAAACCTATGCTGGATTTATCAAGCGTTTTACATGTTCTGGTATTACTAATAATGCTATATTCAACTTGGATGTATGCTCTAATTCATTTTCTTTGTAAGTTGTAACTACTAATTTTCTGTAGTAAACGTTCAACAGTTGCAAAAGCATAATTTTGTTAGTTAAACATCAACATGCTGGGACATGCAAAAGCTGGTCTTGTTTATAAAGTTTAAACTCTGTTAAATAATTAAAAGCCACACCACAAAACTTTACATAAACGATTATTTTCTGTCACTACATGAATTTGAATACAAAATGTATCATTTATGAATGTAGACTTTTACTAATAATAAAAATAAAATAGCTTTTATCCATATCATTATTAATAGTTACTCTAAGTAACTTTCTTTTTATTTAAACTTTTTTTGGAGTACAAATATAAATACCACGGTTGTATTGGTCTTTAATTTTTTCAAATATAATAATTGTTATTAAAATTAATACAACTGATAAAAATTTTCGATATGTTATCGTGTGGTAGGAATCTTGCCTGTAATTTTTGTCAGTCAGATCATGAATAATTGTATGAAGAAAATCGCCACTAGTGCTTTAGCACAAGTGGCGATTTACTAAATACAACAACTACGAGTGATTCCGATTGAAAAAATTACCAAAAGATTCCTAACACGAGTTGGATTCAGCAAGATAATCCAAAGAAAATGCAGGAACCTTGAAGGTTTTTTCTTTCCGAAATGCAGTAGTTTATAGTAATTGTGTTATAAATAATTATTATTATTAATACAGTTTATTGTTGAACTTTTTACCTTTATTCTCACCTGTATTATTGCTATAATAACTTGCATATTAGTATGGAAAGATTGTCAGTGTAATCAGAACCTAATTGTCTCAAATTCAAAAAATAGACGCTTTCGATTAGTTAAATTTTGAGTTGGATTGTTACATATAATACCACTAATGCGTCCAAAATTATCGATAATCCGGGAAAAAGCGGTGTTGCTTGGAAACCTGTAAGGTTATTTTGATGCACCCTGAATGTGTAGTATTTTGGTAACGTATGTAACGTGTTTTGAATGTAGCTGAAGTGAGTCTGCATGAAAAGAATTTTTTTTGTGTATGCGTACTGTAAGACGGTATAAATCATACGCCACTGGAATTTAAGGAAGTATTGGTGATCGCGTGAAGGAATATTTGAGTGCTGTAGAAAGATTTTCGTGTTGAACGCATTAAATTTGGTTGAGAAATGTTTTGAGTAAATTTTTATTGATACGGCACTGGTAAGACTACTGTGTATGAAGGAATTTGGATTAAATGAAATGGGTATAGACGTGTGAGAGTGAGTTTATGAGGTATTGATATTTTATTAACGTGCAGTAAGGAATATGTATGCATAATTTTGTAATATGGTGCAATGATGGTAAATCGATACACGTTCATAAATGAAGTGGTAGAATGTGATTGAGTGGTCTAGATTGTGCGGAAAATAGGATTCGCGCACATGTGTGACTTAGATAGAAAGTTGAGATATAGTCTGGTTAATGTACAGTGTGAATGTAATTGCAATTGGTGATTTCTTCAGAAAGTTTTCAGTGAATTTACAAAGTAATTCAAGATGGCTACGTTTATTTCGCATCGTTGGCGCCTTCTTCCACGTTGGAACCGTCGAGGCGACAAGGAAACGCACGAAATATGTATATGGAAGGAACCATTTTTCATTGTGGTAAACGTTTTGAAGAGCAAACATCACAGCGTAGGGTGATGCGATGTTAGGCTAAAGTTCCCCTATACCAAGTACAGCCGAGTGCGTAGGGCGAATATGGCTACCTCTTGTATTTTGTGCATAGTGCATCTAATAATTTAAAAGAATTACCGGAAGCAGATCATATGGACTATAACTACCGCACTGAAAAAGGATTAATTAATATAATACATAAGAATTGGATTTAAATTTTATTGAACCAAGTACGATTATCTTTTATTTACATTGTTGTTATTGTTGCGTTAATTACGGTTCATGCAAAGGAAAAAAGGTAATTACACTTTAGTTATTTTGTTGTTTTTAGTGTTAGGAATTGGGGAATTTTAGTCTTAATCAATAGATGTGTGTGGTGGTTTCTTTAAACCACGCCGTTGTATATATTTACATGCGAATTTGCCAATACATATCCACTGTTCAATTTATTTTGTCCTTTGTGTGCGTTAATTGTGTGCCTAACTGTTTACACCTTCTGATAAGTGAAATTAGTCTTTGCATATTTTCAAATTTAAGGATCGATTGTAAATTGCGTAATGAGCCAGATCGATCACGAAATTTCATTTTAGCTTTGAAATATCTTACATTCAAGCGAAGCAGAACGCTACTAACAAAGTACTTATTATTTTTATTCAGCATACATTATGGTTAACCGTCATGTGCGCGTATAATTTTTATACGTATTGTGCACAATCAGGTACCGTTGTACCTACATACATTTTGCATGGTATAAGCTTCTTTTTCGTAGGTTTTTTCCATAATATAGTTTACAAAGGCATAGAAATAACATATTTTCTTTACGTTTCAACAGAAAATTTATTTACAATTAGAAAATACCTCGTTAGGTTTATCATAATGATACATTTTAAATCTAATTATCGCTAATGCATAAGTAAGTGCACTTTTGCAAAAGATATTTAGGCATATTAACTTATCTATGATTTCTAATTATCTTTTCATTACTTTCTGGCTAATGAGCTGTGATGAATACCAATGAAAGGGTTTGTAACAATAGTGTAAATGACTAATTTATGTTATTATCCAATTAACTCTTTATCAATCTAAATTAATTTAGTATTTATATGCAATGCGAAATCCAATTTCAAATCACTAATATTCTTTACTTTGAAGTGTAAAGTGAGTTTCGGTATTTTACTTAGACCAGCTGAAAAAGTTATTTTGAAGAATGGAGGAACTATCTGTAGCAGAATATAAAAGGTATGTTTGCTATATTTTGTAAATGCGATAAATATAGACTAAGACTTTTTTGTTTACTAGGCTTACTTATGAGAAGCAACAAATTTACTTGGCAGCCCTAACAGCCAACGATTCCTGTTCTAGTGATGGAGAATATTACAATCAAGATTCTGAGGACGAATGGATATCACCACAGCCTACAGTGGACGATGGCTTAGATTTATCGGACGTGGAAGGTGTTTTTGCCGACGGTAATCAGATAGAACTGGAGGAAAATTCGTCTGAAGGGCAGGAGGAAGAGGAACAAGACAACGACGATGCTGCGTCGGAATCCTTTGTGGTAGCTAAATATGGTACGAAATGGAAGAAGACCCCGCCGACAGCGACTCGGATTCAAAAACGCAACATTATCCGCCATAGGCCTGGACCCGCGCCGTCAACGAAACACTTGTCAGTTGCGGATACATTCAATTGTATTTTTCGGAACTTATTGTCGATATAATTGTAAGATAAACCAATAGGAAAACCGATCGTATCTACCAAAAATGGAATACATATAACGTAGGAAAACGTAGGAAGGAGTGGAAACATTTGAACGAAAGTGAACTTCACGCCTACATTGGGATACTGATAACAATGGGTGTTCATCATTCTAATACTGAACATGTCAGAGTTTTGTGGAAGCCTGACTCATATCCACTTTATAGAGCAGCAATGGGAATGAACAGGTTTCGTGAGATATGCCGGTTTATCCGATTTGACAACGAAAACACAAGAAGTGAGAGGTTGAAATCAGATAAGGCGGCAGCTATTGCAGATATCTGGGTGATGTTGAATGCGAATTTGTCATCAAAATATATTTCCACAGATTGTGTTACTATAGATGAGCAGTTGTTCTCTTTTAGAGGTAGGACTAGGTTTACGCAATATATTCCGTCCAAACCTGCGAAGTACGGCATCAACGTTTGGTGGGTTTGTGATGCACAAACCTCTTATCCAATCACTGGCCAAATTTATACCGGAAAAGGACCTAATGGCCCCGAAAAGGACCAAGGACAACGAGTTGTCAGGGATTTGTGCTACCAATTCAAGGAATCAGAAAGGAACGTAACAATGGATAACTTTTTTACAGCGTTACCTTTGGCTCACTTGTTACTCTCTTGGAACCTTTCCATGGTAGGAACAGTGAAGCAAAATAAGTCTTGCAGCACAAAAGAGATGAAGAAAAGTAAGGAGAAGGAAGAGCACTCTTCGACATTTGGCTCCAGCCAGGATGGCAAAGTTAGCATTTATTCCTATGTGCCAAAGAAGGAACGGATAGTGACATTGCTGCCAACTATGCACAACAATACCATCATCACTGGACCGAAACAAAAGCCAGAAATAGTTATGTATTACAATGCGACTAAAAGCGGCGTAGACAACATGGACAAGATGGTTACGCACTATTCCACGAAAAGGAAGACCCTTCGTTGGCCACACGCCGTGTTTTTCAACATGATAGATGTAGCAGCCCTCGCTGCCTACATTATATACTCAGAAAACAACCCTGCAACTACCAGGTCAACACATGGTAGGCGGACTTTACTTGGTGGTCTAGGTAAAGAACTATCTCTGCCTACAATTGAACAGCGTTCAAAAGCTCCCAGGTTTTTGAGGCACTTTTCAACAAGGTCGGGGATTGAAGCCATCTTAGGACATCCAATTATACCTTCACAATCAGAACAACCTAAGGACGCTTCTGGAAGAGCTAAGCATGTTTGGAGCTGTTTCGTCTGCCGCTCAACCGCTTCATTTCAAAGGAAAAGTAGGAAATCGTGTAAAACCTGCAATCGACCTGTTTGCAACGTGCATTCAGAAAATGTAACAAAATGTATAGAATGTATATAAATGTTTATGTAATAAATAAATTTTCACACCATACTGGTTACTTAGCCACATCGTTTTCATTAGAAAACATCTCAAGGTATGCAAACTATATCTAGGTACACCGGTACCTGTATGTGCGTTTAAGGTATAAACTTCTATTTTAGTGTAAATATAAATTGTTTATACATTTCTGTTGTTTTGGTATACAAACGACTTAAAATATAGTGGTTTAGGATAAATATGAGTCTCAAGCATATAGTTAAACAAAAACTATAAAAAAAACGAGGTTAAAGTCGCGAAAGGTACACGGGTACCTGATTGTGCACATAAGGGTTAAAAATATAAATATACAGGTATACTAGGGATACTTATAAAGTATTCAAGTTAACGTCTTACGATTTGGAAATTTTCATTTGTACGGAGTGTGTTCAATAAGCTTACGACGACCCGTGTATTTCAGAATTTTCTTAAGCTTTTGTACCAATTTATTTTGAAGTGTGATTGAATTTGAATGGTGAATGGTTTTACTAAGTAGGCGTGGTATTCGGTAGAATATCTCGAGAATAGAAAAAAATATAAGGAAACGAACAAAACTTTATTTAATTATGTATAAAGGTTACAAAATTTAATAAATGGACAAAACCTTTACTTCATTAATTAGGAATTTAAATTTAAAAAACGACAAAACTTTTTAATTACCTAAGTATGTTTCAAAATTTCTAAAACAAACAAAATTTTATTTCATTATCTAAAAATTATTCAAAATTAGTTGTTTAAAGTATTGCAGTAGAATGTACAATTGTTATAATTAACTATTTTATTAGTTTCTGACCACAAAAAAGAACTGGGAATGCAAGAACTGGACGCCGAAGAATGAATGTTGTTTTCCACTGGTTCACACTCCTTATTCTTTCTCATTTTCTCAATGATATTCTATAGTCATCGTGATTCAGATGTAGGTAACTTTTCAGTGAATGAGAACTTGCATGTCCAGTTATTCTAATGATATTTTGCTCTTCCGTACCTGACTTCACTAATTTAGAAACCGCGATTGCTCTCAAAGAATGATTTGTTATCTTCTTTCCACGTGTATCCAAACCATCTTTTTTGGCTTCTGTATTTGTAAACTTGGAGATCTCATTCCTTCTATCGAGCACGTAGATTTTTCGGATAAAAAATTTGTGAATTTCCTCCAAATAAATGCATGATTTTTCATTGTATTTTTCGCAACACTCTTTTCTATAGTTCTATCAATGCTTTCTCACGAAGTTTTACCAAATTGTTCCATTTTTATAACAAACTTAACTGATAAATTTATTAATATGGTTGTCAGTGTTTGGCAAATGCGTCTTATTATTGACAAAAATGGCCCTGTTACTATGGTAGTTGAGTATGACGTCATTGCAGTTGAATTTACCGCTGTAATTCATAACGTTCAATAGGATTATCGATGTAATCCTAACGAAGTTGCATTGCTGTGTAGGAGTAAATTATACACGAGGGAAATATTCTGGAGTAATACAAGCAAATAACATGGCAAAATAGCGACACCGAAGGTGGAGCTATTTTACCTTTTGTTATTTGCTCGAGTCGTATTACCTAAAACCAACAAAGCTTGAGTTTTGTCAAAATGAAAGTTTGTCTCGGGAATTAACACAAGCTCGAATAGTATTTGGTAAGACAATTTAATGAATCATTCAGTTAAAACTGATAGTATTTTTATTTAAATAACTCCAACATAACATTTCTTCTCTGAATACATAAGTAAACATAAGTAAATAGTAGGTTAATTGTTACCAAAACTACAGAAAATGTACAGTTATAAAATTTTAATTTTTTAATTAAAATCTATGTTCGACATTTATTCCGTTTTGTTGGAGGCACAACTGAAGGCAGTTTTGAAAAGATCTTGCTACTCTTCTTAACATGTCGGGCGTAATACTCTCAAACCCGTTCCTTATTCTTTGTTGCATATTTTATTATGTATTTGAAGACCCTTGGTAAACGATTTCCTTAACATATCCTCACAAACAAGCTAAATCGGGCGATCGGGGTGACTATTTACACGGCCATGCTCTGCCAATCTAACGATTTGAAAATAATGCATTAAGACGGTTCTTCAATTGAATGCAATAATGGGCGGGAGTTCCATCGTATTGCAGCCACATTTCATTCCTCACAGTTATTGTTAAATTTGCACATAGATTTTGCAAATGATTTTGCAAAAACTCAACATACATAGCTCCTTTCAAATGTCCGCTAAAAAATAGGGTTCAATAACATGTTCATAGTATAATTCAACACCGAAACCATATCAAATAATAACACTGGATATGATACGCAAGAAAGCGGTTATCCTTCAAAATCCCTTGAACTCTTCGTTCACTATCACCTACTGCAGAACTAATTGCTTTTTAACTAACTGAAGGATTTTCGGTAACAGATAGTATAACAGACAATCCATTTTCTTCACTTGAAACAGATCTATTCTTAACTGGTTTTGTATAGTCTACATGTCACCTTTGTATAAATCTTTATAATAAATTTTCCAGGGTTCGTTTGTCTGGATGTCTTCATTCAGGATAACGAAGTTATCGAGTTTCTTTGGAATTCCCACAAGAAGCACTTTTATCATCAAAAATCACTTAAGGGAATAATTACCTCTTAAAATATAGTTGTCAATCAAATAAACTACAATATTTAGCAACACGTAACTAACAATGTACAAAACTTATAGTTGATAAGTAAATTGAAACGTTAATGTTTATTTACTTGACAGTTACCACGCGTTTTTTTCATGACCAGCTATTAGATACCTTATCTTAGTAGTTTTTTTTACTCACCTTAGTTTACGATTCATGTTTTAACGCAGTAGAAGAGCGTATTAAAAAAAAGATACTAGTCCGATTATAAAAAATATCATTTAAATATTAAAATTTGTTATAAATGGTATTATTAGAAATCTACGGCCAATAACAGCTTTTGATGAATCCCTCTAATAGTTTGAAAAATATTAGTGTAATTACAAATATAAAAGATGTTGCGCACCTTATTCCGTACCCAATAGCAATAAAATATACAGGTGTTCCTATTAAAAGACATAACTTTGACGTCTAGTTTTGATTCATAACGGGTAGTTTCGGATAAAGACGAATTTAACTAAAAGACGAGTGGATTTGGATATAGGGAATGATAGAGTAGCAAATAAGCTAACACATGTCGAAAAATAAGGCGTTCCGTTTGAAAATTTTGAGAAAATACGGCTTCCGATATTTCGTGTAGCCATCTGTATAAAAATAAAATAGACTATATACATAAAATATCCTACTACAAATAATAATTAATTTCGTTTGTTCTTAAAAGATATAGATTGATCAACACATGTCAATTCAGACAAAGAGATTGCCATATCTTTGAAGTCACTCGGTATAACATGCTGTTGAGGTAATGTACGAAGCGAGGAGGATTCAAATTTGGGATAGTATATAGGTTATTCTGTTAAAAAATATATAAGTTTGTGTCGTCATGGACTTATAGGTCACCCTGTATTTGTGAAAATATTTTTAAATGTGTTGTCTAGCAAGCAGTTTACTGCTCCATTTTAATATTCTTTCTAATATAAATCATTTAGATGTAGTAGAAGACGGGAGCTAAGATTCAGGGCCCTCTATATTGTCAAGGTCACGAAGCTAACTTTGTGCTATCAATTTTTACGAGCTGCCCTCAAAATCTGTTCGTAAATTGACGGTGTTTGCTGTTACATTAATATATAACGTTTCTATACAGGGCTTTTCACGATGAGCGTTCATTGAACGTTTCTGGCAAACCAGACAACAGATCAACCTGAAAATTTGACAGTATGCGTAAATTAATATGATCTATACGCCTAAAATATTTTAGATGATGCGGCGTTGCCGCTTCTACTATAATGTAGCGACTACTTTGATTTTTCAAATGGAACACCCTGTATATAATATCACATTATGATGTCCTACTACTTTGTCAACAACTTCATGTACTATTTCTCTATACCTATCTATTACCGTTTTAAGAGATATAAATTAATTTTGATTTTTTTTTTACAAAACATGCTCTTTTATAAACGCTGATAATCTTGAACTCTCTGGTACTACGACGATCAAATACGAAATGTAGTGGAGTGATACCATGAAGATCTTCACTTCGAGTCATATTTTTATTTGCCTCATACAGGGTCTTTAAAAAATGCAGATACTTTGTTCACATGAAAAAAGGAGTGGAAGCCAATTTTTTTCAAATGGAACACCCTGTCTATTTCGATTTCGAACCGTTTTCGAGACAAACTGTTTCAAACAGAAACTGACGTAGTTTCTTTGTATTCATCACTTATTTTTGAAATTTAACAGATTGTTCCTGCATCAGTCACAGATAATACAATGAATAAATAATTATTAAAATACTCTTCAACCATCAAATGAAACTTCTCTTCAAACAATAGTTTTATTAACGCTGATACACGAACTAAAAATAATTTCATGAATTAGTAAGTTAATTCAATTATCAGTGTATTTGAGAATATGTTCGAACACATCTCCACCTCTACTTAAACAAACATGTGATCTCTTCAAAAGATTTTCATATGTAGCGCTTCTGATTAAGTTAAACTACTGAAAGCAGTTCTAACTCTCGATTTCATATCTTCCATTGTTGTCACTGGGTTGGAGTAAACCATATTTTTAATGAAACCCCACACAAAATAATCTATTGTATTACCATTTGGTGTTCTAGGAGGCCAACGAAAAGGTCCATTATTACCACTCCATCTGTCTTCGAAGATTTCAGTTAAAGCTTCGCCTACTGAACGAGAATTATGGGGTGGAGCACCATCCATTTGGTACCATACACGTTCTCTTCCTGGCCTATTATTTAAAATCGTTTGAATTCCATTTCTCAGTAAATATTTATATTTTTTTGCATTAAAATTATCATCATAAAACTCGATATAAAAAATTGACTCATTATTCATGGCACAAAATACATTAAATTGCCATCTTTCTTGAAAACCCCTTTGGCGAATGACATGAGGATCTTCTGGCGCCCACTAATGGCTGTTGTGTTGAAAATTCCAATTTTTGTAAACTTGGCCTCATCTGTCCATATGATATTGTCAAGGAAATGTTCATCCTCTTGAGTCTTGACAAGTAACCATTCAAAGAATTCCACTCTACGAGGCAAATCAGTCTCTTTCAAATGTTGGACACAGTAGAATTTATAGGGATGCCATTTGCGCTTATTAAGAATGCGATAAATTGTCACGTAGGGTATACCTATCTCCTTTTCAGCCTCGTGTAGAGAAGCATTTGGAAATGCATTAAAAAATCCCAAAACTGTTATTCCATTGTCATCGTTATCCACTTCAGGCTTTCTACCAATGATTTTTGGACGAAAGGTTCCATTCAACCTACAGTTTTGTAGTAGTCGATTTATCACATTATTATTCGGCTTCGGAAGTTGTGGATATCTTTCATTAAATACTCGGCATGTTCTACTTGCAATTCTATTGCACTCACCATGAATAATTAATAAATTCAAGAAATCTTCATTACTGTAACCTAATCTTGTCATTTTTCTATTATAATTAGTGTCACAATCAGTCAAAACCACCAACGAAAGTTTGACGGTTCAAAATTGGATCATTTATTTTTCCAAAGCACACTATTAAAAAATATTAATTTGCAACGGTAGAGACACTCAATGCCTCAATGCATACAAATTGTAACTTTTTCTAAGGTACATATCAATTTCGAATTGACTGATTTGAGACTGTTGAAAAACTAAATCAAAAAGAAATTGTATTACGTAGTATAAAATAGCTGTTAAATCTCAAAAATAAGTGATGAATACAAGGAAACCACGTCAGTTTCTGTTTGAAACAGTTTATCTCGAAAACGGTTCGAAATGAAATAGCATTATCTGATTAAAGTCAATCTAAAAGTGGATGTAGATCTCAAAAATGTGTAAATATACAGGGTGTTCTATTTGAAAAAAATGACTTCCACTCCTTTTTTCATGTGAACAAGGTATCTACATTTTTTAAAGACCCTGTACGAGGCAAATAAAAATATGACTGAAGTGAAGATCCTCATGGTATCACTCCACTCCATTTCGAATTTGATCGTCTCAGTACCAGAGAGTTCAAGATTATCAGCGTTTATAAAAGTACGTTTTGTAAAGAAAAAAATCGAAATTAATTTATATCTCTTAAACGGTAATAGATAGGTAAGTAGTACATGAAGTTGTTGACAAAGTAATAGGAAATCATAATATGATATTATATACAGGGTGTTCCATTTGAAAAATCAAAGTAGTCGCTACTTTATAGTAGAAGCGGCAACGCTGCATCATCTAAAATATTTTAGGCGTGTAGATCATATTAATTTATGTATACTGTCAAACTTTCAGGTTGATCCATTATCTGGTTCAGCAGAAACGTCTAATTAACGCTCATCGTGAAATGCGCTGTATAGACCCGTTTTTTTGTGTGTAAAATTGAATTTGTCTAATATTGCCAAGGAATGATCAACCTGTTTCGCATGTTCTTCGTTATTTTGACGTATATAATATTATTGTTGTCTTAGATATTGGGAAGTTTCACCCTGATATGAAGAATTACAACAAAGACAATTTACTTTGTATCCGTTATAACTTAATATTCTTCATTTGTTAAAGATAGTGAAAACCAGGTAGATATATATTCAATGGTTTTAGATATTTTTTGTTAAGTATTCAATTTTTGAATTATATGAAGTCTAATAATAAAGTAGATTTTCTAGATTATTTAGATTATTATGAAATGAACTGTTATATTTATGTTTTAATGTTTTACATATACTCCTAATGGTATAATTAAGAAAAAATTCAAGATTGCTATGGTTTTGATACGTCTAAATTTTTTTGTGGGATTGTTTATCTGAAAGTAAAATAGCTCTACCCACGAATGCGTTAATTACCGTTTATATTGTATTGTTTGATAAGACAGGTGATTTAGATATCGTCCAGACCATGTTGGTTTACCTTACCAATTTGTTGTTAATTTACTATTGTTCAAATGTTCAGTAGTATTTGGAACACTTATCAAATTATTATTTGATGGACATCTATATCGGAAAAAACTCTCGACTTATAACAAACACAATAAACACTTTTTTAAACGGAAAAAAGTAACTTTCAATGTAGCCCTGATGTTCATACTTGACAAACGAAGATGAAACACCAGTATGGAATTAATATAAATTTAAATACGGTTGGGGTATTCTGTATGGAAGTGATTGTGAAAAGATTATGTACATTAGATCATATAAAATAATATAACAAATAAATATAACTAAGCAGGATGTATATAATATATATTACTATTTTACAATACAAAAGTATTTCATACGTGTATATGTTTAATCGATTACAATTGTTTTGTAAATTTAATATAAGAGTAAACATGGATAAGCTAAAAATATCCGAATCTCGACTACTGTTTGCCCTATTTGCTAATATACCACAAGGCGTAAGAAAGCTATGTGCTAGCCATATTTTTACGTACAAAAAAATGAATTGTACACAGCATTGAAATGAAAGCGCTACTTATAAAACAGATTTATAAATATGATTATTGAAGAAAGGCCTTTACCTAATGTATTTTAATCATACTTAGGTCCCTATATGCAAACATTTTCATTAGATAATAAAGGGTAAGTTATGTTAACAAGTACAAAATAAATGGGCCATAAGTATGTGATTAACATAATTGCGTCATTCTGACGCCTATGAACGTATTTATCGAAACTGCTTTTTAATGAATTACTTAAAGGAGTAGGTTATTTATATGAAATTTCCTGTAGACGGTTACAGAAAGTAGTATAATGCGAAAATATTTTACCTAACTGCAGATGTATTATTGTCAATAAGGTAATTAGAATATAATTAGAAGGTACTACATCCAATTTATTTATGTACGTTAGTTAATGTGATTATTATAGAAAGGCCTTTATGTAATGTATTTTCAATCCTTCGTAGGTAAACAAAAAAGTATTTCTAATTTAAAACAGGTTTATAATCATCTTTGGCATCCTTAACTGTTATCCGAATTTCCATCTTTCACTGTAATTATTAATGGTTACATCTGGTAACGTTATCCAGATTTCATTATCACATTTAAACAATGACTCTTCCCATAATTGTATTACTGTGGCATCAGAATAGCCATCTTTACCTATCCGCCGATCGTATTAGGCCTTGCAAATACCCATAATATTTAATAATTGCATAGAATTGACAGTGATCTGGCGGTAATCTAAGTATAAATTGGTCAAGTTCCCTAGTTAGGTTATCCATCACGTACTGTTTTCTAAAAAGCCATATTTTTTATCGTTCACCACTTTTGTAGTTCTTATTTTTTTTCAGGAAGAAGACGGCTTTTTTTTCAACTAGACGTGAATGGTAAGAGGCGTTGTCCATGAAAATGATTCCTGTAGGTTAGGTAGCAGCTGATCTTTCAACCACCTTTCACAATTCGTCCCGTCAATGTTGTCATGATAATCAGCAGATTTTGAGTTTGCAGTGAATATTAAGCTGCAATTCTCAATAAAATCGTCTGGATCTCCGGCGTATAAGATCATAAACCATTTATCATTTGAAGAATAATTACAGCTTTCTACATTTTTTGGTGTGTCGTTTTTTGTGATTCTCTAGCGATCACCCAAGTTTCATCTAGGAATATAGCTAGTAAAGGCGATGACGGTTCATATTATGCATACATTGTTTTAAAAATTGCATATTCGTGAATGAAACATTCGCGTTTTCGGAAAGCGCTCGCCGATTACAATCTTTTTTGAATTTGAAACCAATATTTCCAATGTTTTACCTACGCACACGCACACGCACACACACGCACACGCACACACACACGCACACGCACACGAACACACACGCACACACAGGCGCACACGCACGCTCACGCACACGCATGCACACGAATACGCACACGCACACGCACACGCACACGCACACTCACACGCACACGCACACGCACACGCACACGCACACGCACACGTACACGCACACCCACACGCACCACGCACACGCACACGCACACGCACACGCACACGCACACGTACACGCACACGATCACGCAGACGCACACGCACTCGTACACGCAATGTCAATGTCAGTTGAAGCACGGTCAGTTTCATTCTAATCCAAACTCTGAACCACAAACGTAGAGTGCCTGGATTAATTATCTCAGTTTTGTTACTCGCCACTGTATATACGCACATACATCCAGTGGAAAAACATGAAATTCCGTTAAAAACTCGACATCGATTTTTTTGCACAAAAGCAATACTTAAAGAACAGAGGACATCATAATTATGGAATAAAAGAAGAGAATCTACATAAAAGAAACCCGAAGACCTGAAATAAAATATAATTCAACCTTTATTAGATTTAGGTCTATATGTGCTTAAAATAAATTACTTGTGATGTTGAAAAACAAAATGACACGAGATCTTAAAAGAAAATGTCTTATCATGCTTTTACCTTCTATATATTCAGTCGGTAATCCAACGGCTGGAAATTGAAGCAAGCTGTTTTTCAGTTATAATAATACTGTACCTACTAATATTATTCATAACTATATAGTATACATTTTATTTAAAAGTATTCAATTGCCGTTAAGCTAATTATACTACTTATTTTTGAATTATCGAATAAGATGAAATACTAGTTTCTTACTTTCTTTTTCCTTAAAAGTTTTACTCTGGGAATTTTTAGACAGACATACATGGTCAATTCGTTATAATACCTATTTGAACGTTTTATTAAGATATATTTTATTGCTAGTAAATCTTTACAGTTTGCACTTCACGATGTAGCTTTGATGTGTTTAAGATCAAAAACCGATCAACTAATGTATTAGAAAATAGTAAAATATTTAACTTTAATACCTTTAAGAACTTTCTGTACAATATTTCTAATGTGTTTTTTATTTAATGAATATGTTAAATACTGCAATATCTAGTCAATAATTTACATGTTTATTAGTTATGATTAATTCAAGTTCAAAATTAGGTGTTTCTTGGTAGTAAAATGTACGGAGGAATTAATGCCCGAAAATGAAAGAATTATTGATGAGAGTGTGTGACATCTCAAAGTTGCACTTTCCATCGTCTCTAGGTACTTCTTTCATTTCGCACTCTCCGATGAAGCTAACGGTTTTCCAGAAAAACTGATAAATATTTTTTTTTAGTTTCTTTCAGGTACTACCTAGTTTAACCTCTAAGTCCGGAGGAAGGATCCGGCCGCAAATCACCACCCTACTGTATAGTTGGATGACGCATTGAAACGCGGGGCTTTTAATGCATTCAGACCGGCAAGCTACCGAATTCGCTGATACTGTAGCGGGTGGAGGGGGTTTGTGTTCATTTTTTGGTCCAGTATTATCACGTAATCGATATCTAAGAGTTCGTTCGGCATTACATTTTATTTTAATCCAGCCAACGGCGATAAAATAATGGTAAAGAGCAGAATGATCGTAGACCATCTGAGGAATACATATAAAAATGGGTTTCGCCCTTTTGAAAAGCTATGTATTGACCGAAAGCATCATGCCTTTTAAAAGTACGCTTAACGGCATCGTTTTGGCATCAAATTCTATGTGATATGCGAGTGCGAAACCGGGTTGTCCGGGTTGACTTTAACGCATGTAGTGGAGTAGGTACCGCCATTACGGAAGTTGAGGAAAACTTAAAACTTCCGGAAACATAATACATACCTTAATGAAGCCTTATCGTACTTTTTTACGATTCGTTGAATGCGAAAAACAGAAATGCATGCGAAACAGTTAAAGCCAATCCACAATTTATGCTGGACATGAAGGAGAAAATTTAAGCAAGCGCTGAAATAGGACAAACGAGATGTGCAAATACTACCAACGTGCCATTCCGCAGAAATGACTGAAACCAAGAAAATAGAAAACAGAGATAGCAGGAAGTTGTTCAAAAACCACTGTGTGTCTTGGAAGAGAGTAAAAGTATGGCCGCTGTAGATCGAACAGATATATTGTAAAGTTCTATAGAGTATTCCTTCATTTAGTGGACATTTCACTACTGAATGCTCACACATAATTCGAAAGTAAAAATACTATTAATATTTCTACGGCCTTCCAGCTACAACTTGTCAAACAAATTTTAGAAAAACACCGATAGGTACAACCAAGACTCAGTGGTGATAGGTTCCTTGATGGTGTTTCGCCATTAGTCTTAAAGGGCGACAATTAGCTGAACTTTTACCAAGTAAATGAGGCAGCAATAAGTTTCAGTCCAAACGTTGTATAATTTGCTCCAAACATAAACAAGGAGACCACATATGGCTGACCCAGTGTTCTGAGCCTTTATGAAAAAATTTTTTATTTTGTTCAATGTTCCCTTCCTGTTATGACTGTTGTTTCTCATGATAAGAATTATAAAAAAAACCTCTTTTTTTCAATAAACAATCAGAAATCCGTTTTTTTATGTAAGTTCCGCCTCATTATTTTTCGCAATTATAACCTCGTACGGACCCGCAAAATCCAAACACTTCGTGATCAGTGTAGGTAATAAAAATACATATACTTGAATCATGTAATACCTAACTTACAATATCTACACTTTTGGACAAGGTCTGCTGCTGTACCGGACAGACATACGCAATACCTGCTTATTAATAGACGATTACATAGAAATGTGAAAGAATAGCTGGATCTTAATCCAGTGAAGACTATCTGAATTTAAAAAAATGTAGAAAGCATTGTATAACACACATAATACCAGAAAATTATTAAAGCAACTTTGGTCGCAACCACGGCAGCTTTCTTTAAGCCATATTTGCGTATTCTTACCCTTACGCATCGGTTATCTATATAAGGAGTTTGGTGATCTGCTCTCTTCAGCCTTTAGTTTTTGTATGACTGTGTACGTGATGTTCGTTTTGTGACATTTTCCAGTTTCTTTGTGTAGCAAAAAAAAATTCATTACATTCTAATATTTCGGTTACTAATGTTGTCATTGGGTGTATGTCTTTGTAGAATATCCCTTTATCGTTAACCTCTACGACAATGAGGTTTATCGTAGGAGTGCTGTCTAGGAGATAATCCACTTCTATGGAAATATTGTCCAATAATTTGATTTCTTGGAGGTATTCTAGCTTTGGAATGTATTTTCTTGGGTTGTAGTGACTTTCGCTACAGCGTAGGAAATGTTAAGCTTGTATTTTGTGGACTGTGTAGGGTCTGTATTTGTAGGCCTTAAGGCTGTCGGTGAGGGATTTTTATGTTTGATACAGCAATAGTTGGTTGGTTAGGATATCTGTGTGATATTTTACATATGTTTTGTATTAGCGGTCCTTTACAGGTGGCGAGGTCGCGAAGTGTATTCAACGTATTAGCGTAGTTGCGTACCTTTTATACGGTTATTTTTCTTGAAGTAAACAGTTATGTTTACAGTAATTTGCACTAGTTTTATCACAGAATAGTGTGATTTGTGTTGTGTTAGGATTGGTAATGATCCTACATAGGTTGGGACAGTTAGAGACTATCGACTCGTGTCGTTGAGGAAATTTTTAACTGGCTACCTTCTCCAATTGATTTCCCAATAAACAATTTTGTTGGCTAATTCAATAACTGAAACCTTGGAATTAGTGAATTTAAAGTTGTCGTGTAGTAGGTAAGGTATAGTACCTACATTTACTTTCACAGGCCTATCCGTTCATACAGAAAGGAATTGATTGAAGGGAGGTGGCATGTCTACAGGCATTAAAAATCAATGGCAGGTCTCATACCTTGTCGAATACCTGGGTAAATTCAAGAAAACCCGAATTTCCTTAAAAGAGAATTCGGGCATGGATCGTTGGGTTTAAAACGAAATTGTCTTTTTGTATACTTAGAGATATTTTCTTAACCTTGGGGCAGAATAAGTTCTAGATATTTTCTTATACAACTTAGCAAGGAGGTTCTGTTACGGAATATTTTTGTTATAAAACTATTTTTAACTTCAATTAAATCAACTAAAATACCATCTATACAAGCACAAACTTTTAATAGATTTCAAGAAACTCCATATCTCAAATAAGAAAAGGTTTAAGACTTCATTATTAATTAAAATTTAAATAAACCCCATATTTATGTGAGATTTCATACATGATAACATAAGTATGTAGCCCAAGGTTACCTTTCTACAAAAATTTCGCCAATATATATATATATATATATATATATATATATATATATATATATATGTATATATGCAAATATAATTAATTAATTAAATTGAGTGTAGTGTTTAGACAGATTTGAAATAAACAGTAACCGTTGTGCTAAGTGAATATTGTAAAAAAGGGTCCGACAGTACAAAATAATTCTAAAGTGATTCTTACAATTAAGCATAGGTTTTGGATGTATTAAATTAAAAATTAAGGCTGTATTAGATAGTGTTAAGGCTAATTTAAACACTCTGTCTGTTAACGACATCAAACCAACTAGGTATAAAGACAGTTAGGAATCTGGTCACGAAGTGCATTAAAATATTAAGATCAGGCATTCAGTAAAAAATTGCCCAATTGATAGAAGTGTTGAAGAAGAGACGTATTCGTGGCAGAGCTAAGTTGACGTTAAAAGACCAAGTGAGTGCGAGTGTGCAAGGATTAATTTTAGGAGTTCAGCCCCATTAATCAGGATACATTATTTAAAGAGGAGGAAGAAGTTTTTTTTTAAGTAAGACCAATTTTGTATGTTGTTGTGTAGTAAAAGCTTAATTATCCTAAGAATGGATCATTGCTATAATATAATGGGAAGGCAGTAAATTTATAAGTTAAGACCAATTTTGTATATCGTTGTGTAGTAAAGGATTAATTATCCTGTAAAGGAGCCATTGCTATAACATAATTTTAATTAGAAAATGAGGACAATCAATTCTAATTACTATCTTTTTTGCTTAAAACTAGAATACGATTTAATAAGTATCGACCCAATTCAGGTGGAAAATCCAATTTAGGTGTTAACAAATCTATGGTGCTTTATTGAACTTAATGTTTAAATTATAGTTATTTCATGGTCATCACAGTTCAAATTACAAATTAAGAAAGTTGAAAAATTACAACGGTAGTTGCGATTAACACATGTCTTTATTTTACGTGCGTTTCGAGAGGATCAACTGCAGTTATTATTCCCTTCTTCAGAAATTAAAAAATATTTTCGTAACAAACATTAGTAATTTAAAACTACATTAAGCATGTTCATATTATAAAGATTATTATTTAGAGCTTACCGTAAAAGATGCATTATTTTAATTGAAAACTTTAATATCAATATTTGCACAAACTAACATACACAAGGGAACGACCATATCTATTTATTTTAGTTTTTCAACGTTGCTCCCCTAAAAATCATTTAAAGAATTCAAATTTTATTGTGTCATTGAAAGTAAAAAAAAATTATATTACCGTAAAGACGGGCAAACAATCAATTCCCATGTTAGAAATATACAGGAAAGATATTAAAAAATATAATTTTAAAAATTTTACTAAAACGTATCTATGTCAAGTGATGTCAAACGTAAAAGTGAAAATTCGTTTTACAGGTAATACCAACCTAACTATGGGAACCAAGTTACCAACCTAGTAACATGACTACAATAGTAATATCTAACTATTTAAATTTTAATTAAATTTATACATATATACACACACATATATATATATATATATATATATATATATATATATATATATATATATATTATATATAATTTTTATTATTGAAATCGAAAGTATGACCAATTTGAAGGTGGTGGTTACTAAGTGCAGTATCATTACGTTTGTTTTTAATAGAGTAAAGATGCTGTAACATCCGTTTTTTAATAAATTGTGTCAGTTAACCAACGTAAGGTTTCGGACAGTTTTACATATTAAGTTAGACTTATCGTCAAATGGTACTCCAGTTTTAAGTTTAGAATGAAAGCTATTAACGGTATTAAAAGTTTTGAAAGTTATATGATTTTTATGTTGTTTTATCGAAGATGATTTTTCTAATATTAGTAGTAATATTTGGAATGTATGGTAAAACAAAATATTTGTTTGGATCATTTGTGTCTTTACTTTTATATTCGTGTCTATTGTGAAACCAATGTATTGGTTTTCGTATGTGTTTATTAATAAACTGTTAGAAAATTATTTTTAATTAAAACGTTCCTAACTTTATTGAGGTTGTCCGGTCTAAATCGTGGGTGAGATACAATAATCGCACGATCAACTAAAGCATATATAACGTTTATTTTAAAATTAATATAATTTAGAGAATTAAAATTGAGATATCATTCAGACCACACTGTTTTAGTGTACCAGTTGGTGATAATTTTCTTTCCATCATTGATTAAAGTAATGTCTAAGAAATTAAGTTTTTGTTTGCTTTCAGTTTCAATAGTAAATTGTATTCTTGGGTGGAAATTATAGAAATGTGTAACAAGTAAATCAAAAAGGGTTATCTAATATTTTGTTTTTGACTTTCCTTTTTTTTATGTGTAAAGTTTCTAAAGTCACACAAAGGATCACACACTTTCAGTATTATAATTCTTTTGTTACTTTTGGTTTTATTTGTAAATGTTGGCTTGAGAGTACATTTCTTTTAGACAAGCAACTACAAAATTGCTTTTATTTCGTTTATTGAATTGATTATAAAAAGCAGATCTTATTCTCAGTTACTGCTTATCACGTTAGCAAGATTTTGTATATAGTTAAAACTAAGTTGATTTCAATGTACACATTCTGTTACCAACGCAGAAATCTATTACTCTGTTTGTAATTAGTAACGAAAATACTTCTTATTATTTGTTCATTGTTTGCCCATATAGTATTGAGATCAATAGTCTTTTCTACTGTAGTTTGTATCATATATACGTAATTGTTACGAGAACTTTATTATTTAGAATTTTCGCATATTGTGTGGAAATGTTTTAAAATTTAGAAGTTTTTTTCTTACTACAGACAATAGCTAAAATTTTTGTTCCAACCTTTAAGTTTGGTATAATTACAAAAAAATTATATAAAATAATGGCTATAATGAGATAAATAGATTATATGTTTCTTTATTAATTATGTTTATGACACTTTCAAATTCTACGTGAACAAGAAAGAAATTAATTCATTTACGTCAACGTCATATGCAGTTAATGTTATTTAAAGATTTCATCGTTGAACTAAAAATATACTGTAATTATAAAAAATAAATGCAATATTTGGTTTTTATTTTTAACTTTTAATGAATTGTGCCATTAACCAAGCTTGTTTAAACGTTTCTACTCAGGGTAAATACGTTTTCTACGAAATGAAACATTTCGTATTGTAAATTCAAAAAAGTTATCGAGAATCTTTTGTTAAACGTAATATTTTATTGTAGGCTTCATTTGAAACAAAATGTAACCCAAATTAATTTAATTAGAAAGAAAAAAGTCCAATACCTTTACTCGATGTAATGTTCGTATTTCGCAAGAGGTTGTTAAAGAGATTTTCGGTTAATTCTAAAGGCTTTTCGGTTCTATTAAATTAATGAACTCCATTAGTTCTTCTGTTTATCTTTACAAATCCTAACAATGTAACATGATAGGCATACTAATATTTTCAAACCGTTTCTGTTAGTACCTGTTTGTATTTATATTATGTAGACATACATCAAGTCTTTGACTCGAAAATCACATCCTGCATCCAGTAGGATATATCTCCCTATCATTAATTATTTATCAAACAGGGTAGTATAAGCAATTTTACGTTGTCGTCTACAATTGGTAATTCATGTCATTGTCGACACCTTACAGTGATAAAAGTAAAATGCGAAATCCGCAATGCGGACTGTCACTCAATGTTTTATAAGAAATGTACAAATTTTAAATTTATATTACCTAAAAAATTTTTTCAGTAAACAGTTTGGAAAAAATACTCTGATCACCTTTTTCGTGCATCGTTTACTTTAAAACACGTCGTTTTTCTTGGAGTGGAAAACTTACTGGGGAAGAAAATTTGATTTTGGTCGCTAGTCACCCATCTGTGTCAGTATGAATGCAATTTGCTAGTATGCGAATAAAAAGTAGACGGAGATGTGATAAAGGTAATATTGAAAGAAAGGTATGAACATTTTTAAAGACATCTGAATACTATTTTAAGGAAATCGTTACAAATGGCTAAATCTGCAAAAGGTCAATAGAAACGATTCCACTGAATGAACGAGACCTATTAGTTTCTTTTATTTTCAAATATCTTAAAATATTTTTTATTTTCACTAGAAACTATAGAAATATTTAAAGGAAAGGCGGATGTAGCGAAACATCTAAGAACCGCAATGTATTGTGGAATAAAGTGGGTTATATATGTTTACTGATAGTTTCTATAGATTTATTACCGCAGAACGGACAAGGGCGTAACATAATGTTTTTGTACAGCAAGCTTTGTTTGGGATGTCTGTTTTCTATGCCATAGAGACAACGGTTCTGAAAACTTTTGTTTGACTACATTGTTTTGCAAGTGCTTTAATTCTATCATTAGCATATAATAATTGTTTGCTAATATTATTTGAAATTGAAATGGGCTCAAATTACTATAACTAACTTCCTAGTTCGTTCGAAAGGTTATCCGAAATGCAACTTAATATACGTCGCCTTGAAGAGGTTCTGAATTTAAAGGGCTTTGGTCGAAAATAATGCATAACTGAAAAATCTACATATACGTAATCGATTTGCTTGATAAACAATTTGTGGCTTTCAGACTAGATTGGATTTTTATGAGAAACGATAACGAATTGTTTAGGTTCACTCAGTATTACAAACAAAACATTTAACGTTTATAATTTGGTATGCTGTCAGAATGTATGCATAGCAGAATTGTTTAATGCCTAGGTATTTTTAGTTTCTGTGTACGTAACGCATGCGCACAAAAATGTAAAAATCTTTTTTTTTGTGCGACGTTAAACTCGATAATCCTAAATTTGAAATGTCTTGTGGGTTATACGCACACTAGCTTTTCAAACAAGTGCGTATTCCTCTATCGCTTTTTGTTTTATTAAAGATTAATTTTTGTTTTCTTTTAGAAAAGTTCGGTTAGGATTTAATCTTTTGCTGTGCAGTAATCTTACTCTATAATAGATTAAAAATTGTTATTACTGCGCCTGTCAAATGTGTGGATTGATTTACGTTTAACTAATGCGGCATGATTATTTATCATCCGGATATTCAAAAGACTAATATTTAAACCCTAAATCTGGATCTAACTTATCTAACCAAAAAGATAAGCATGAATCAATCAGCAATAAATTTAAAGCACAAACTGGTATCCAATTGTAATTACATATGTAGTCTGGGGACAAGGTGCCGATTTCTTTATCTTCTTTAGAACTTGATATTTACTACGTAACTATAAATTTTGTTTTACTTCTAGTGGTAACTACAAACAAGTTAAAGAAATCCACTAAGCGTGCAACAAAAAATTGTATTTTTTAACGTCACATAAGTTGCTCGAGAAATAGGAAATAAATCTTCATTTGAATCACAAGAAAAGTACAGGTCATAGGTTCAAATCCTACTCGAGACAAACTTTTTGTTTATGTATTTAATAAAATTAATAATAATTTTTGATAAGAAAATCATATTCCAAAAGTGACTTTTACTCTTTATTAATACCTATTGAAATAATCTGACCTTTCGAAACGAACGCACCAAAAAGATATGGAATTTGTAAAATTAACTTCACATTTCATCTTGGATTTCGTACTGAAAAACGATTAAAAAAGCGTACAAAATGTTGGATTGTGACCAAACTGATATTTTGTGACGCTATGTTAGCACAAGGATGGACGTTGTGTCCCTGTCAAAGATAAGTTTCATTGAAATTAAAAAAAAAGGGTTTATTCAGGAAAAATACAAAATAACCGTAAACTAATAATATTCCGCGGATGGATTCTCGGGCACCAATCTAGGTGAACGGTGGAGGCTAGAGGCCTCGATTCCTCCTGGAGATACCTTCAACAGCGTCACTGGTCCAGGGGATCTCAGTGGAGACGTAAGTTTATCAGTTTATCAATGTAGTTGCGTCGGTGCTGCTGTAATTAAAACATTAAGCAGCAAACGAACTGCGAAGCACAAAAAAAATGAGTTGAGATGTAAACGGTACTGCAAAAGAAGGGAGGGAGGGGGGGGAGCACTTTACGGATTAAATAAAATTAAAAATAATTTGTCAACGGATGATATAAGATGATTTCATCAACTAAGTTATTAAATGGTTATAAATAAAAAACTTTGCATAGCGTAACAAAATTACTCACGAAATAAAAATAAACCAAAGTTCACCAAATGGCTAACAAAAAAAAAAGATATTCTAACTAAATAAATACGGCAGCAGAAAATTAAACAAAACAAAAAGTCAACTCTTGAAGAATGGTTTTCTTTTAATGCCGTCAGCTAAAAAAATAAAATATGAGGCTTATAAAACCTTGTAGAGTAAAATCAACATCGGAAGACACCAAGCTGCGCAAAAAAAGTGACGTCAGAGTGTAAAGCTCAACAAAAAAATATGCGTTTGAAAAAATAAAAGTTTAGGTTATGTTACTTACGCGTTTGTTGTCCAAGAATACAATTTTAGAAGTAAAAAATCTTTGAAATAATCATAAAGTAAAATAATATTTTATTGTCATAATTACAAAATCTAGTTTTTTTAAAATACATTTGCCAATAACAATTAATCTCCTGATTTTTGGCCAGATTTAAACATTAGCAGAGCATTATTTATAAAGCCCATTTCACCACCTAAAATAATGATAATTAGCAACATATTTACGTTATAAAATTAAATAAACATACCAGCATGTACCATTATAAGGCGATTTCCTTTTCCAATAGGAGATTTAAGACCTGCGTTTGTCCCATCCGTCCACGAATACGGTGTCGTATGAGACGAATGTATGTATTTCATCTAAAATTTACATAAGATTATGCAGTAGAATCAAGAATGTATAGTTTATAATCTTCAAAACTAACCTGTGTATAAAACTGGTCGTCCTGCTTTCCGATAATTAGTGATCGAACGTATATATGCACAACGCAAAGAATGTATTTCATGTCGTTCTATTATAATCTTACGACGATCGGATGTTTTTTTTCCACCTACATAAAACCCAAGATAAGATATGATTCAAAATTAATCAGTAAACTTACCTTGAAGCCCATTTTTAAAAGTAAACTTCTAAATGACGTTTTCTTTCCCGAATATCCAACTGTTTCGTCATCTTTAATGAGGTTATAAATTCCTTGGAATATTACAAAATAAAACGTTGTTATCGAACTGCTTTTTACCTGAATTGATACTTTTAAAGTTTTTGTAATTGTTCCACACAATCTTGCGAGCATCATTAATATAACATGAAATTAATAATTAAAGTAACTTACTTAATACAGGCAGCGGATAGTTTTAAAATAAACTGTTTTGTAGAATAAGTAATAAACAAATTTGATGCGCCGGAAAAATAAGGAGGATATAAACAAAAGTTGGCAAACGATCAGCTGGAAAGTAACGTTTTTAGAGCGCACAGTACTAATATCTGTGTCATTTTCCAATCATTACTGCATCTTTATCTAGTTTAAAAATGCGTTTCTGCGCTGGTGTCTTCCGATTTTGATATTACTTTATTTGGGTACCTTCGAAAAACTGTTATTCGGTAAACTTTGTATTTAAAACAAAAACGTCGTTAAAAGTGAAGATAATAAAAGAAAATATTAAATTATAATTTAATAAAATACGGAAAGCGAAATGGAGAATTTCTGTAAACTGCACAGGTCGCAACTATTCTGAATAAAGAATATTGGTATTTGACAACCCTCAGTATTCTAAACAATTATTACATATACTTTAATTCAGGCTATTCTAATTTCGTGTAGATTAATTGTTCTTATACTATCATTAATATTTTTATTTTGGTTGTAATAACTTTAATTAATTATTCACGGAGCACGAAGATAAAAGTAATACTTATATACCTATATTTAAAACGTTTGACGTCGGTGACGGTAATTTGCGTCGTGGTAATTAATGTAATTTAAAAGGAAACTTCGGTCACTCACTACTCTTAATCACTCCTACTTGGATTTCACATACATTAATACTGTATGAACGTCAACTGGGTTATTGAAAAAAAATTGATCCATTGCTTTTTAAAACTTTACCATAAATTATATTAATACTTAAACTTAAAACTTAAAAACTTAAAACTTCGTATAGTACATAACCTACCGCGTAATTAAAAGATACAATACTAAATTAAACCGAAACTATTCAATAACCGTGCACAAATTTATTGTTTAATCCTTTTAAACAATTAATTGAAATTTTTTTGATGCTATGATTTTTAAAAGTTATGATTCTGGAGTTTAATTAAAAAAATTTATTTTCGAATTATATTTATTCAATTTATACGTTTACATAAACAATTATTAATTACTAAACTATTATAAAAGCACGATAACCTTCAAGGTTTGACATTTTTGATATACTTATCAATATATTGACGATAATAACAAGATTTAATCCATTAAAAGTCAGAACACTGGATCAGTTGTATGCTACGATGAGTACAAGTAAACATTGTGACGTCACACGCGCTCTGGTTTGTTTGGGAACTTTCGGCGTATTTACGGTACTGGGTTCAAAAATGTATTTTTAATGTAATATAACTTTTGAATTAGAGCGATAAAAAAAACTAAGAATAGTTTTGTCATGAAACGTATATATGATCTTTCCATTTATTACAAAGTTATTCAATCAATTAATTTCTGAAACCAAAATACGGGACGTTGTAATTATACGGATTGGGGGTTTTTCTTTATTAGGTGTCAGATGGTTGCAAAGGGTACTTTTTGTAACGGAAACTTTGTGTTGTTACAATTGAACTGATTTTAGTTGATCGAACTATTTAATTAATTTCAAAATCACGTCGCTTGTAAAATGAACGGACGATCTATGTCTGATGTGATAGAATCAGATAAGTTGATACGTAAATCGAGAACATCGAATATAAGTTTGCAATTGAAGTCGAAAGGTTTGTCAACCATGTTACAAAATATAGTTACTGGCTAGCTTCTTATCACTCTTTTTACGCTGTATTCTGTAGTCATCTTGTTCATTGTGTCTACCCTCCCCTTACCTTTTTGAACCATTGTCGGTTGTGCCATCAGTGTGGAAAGTAGAAACTAAAATTACAATTTTAACCTTTTATGCCCAATAGGATGCAATCATTGCATTATTCTGAAAGTCAAATATTTTGGAAAGCACTAAGTTTGAACAATTGCTGCAAAAATAATATGTTACTTCGATATATGGTATCCGCTTTTATATGCAGACCATATAAATAAATTTGTAGCAGCACATAAATTGATACACATTTTCAATCATCAACACAATTTATAACAACTTTAGAACGATCAAGCAATAACCAAAATAGAAATATTACAAATCATCGTGACAAATCGCCCAAATTTACTTAGAATATACCTACGGTTTCTTGTAAGGCCCAGACTACGTTGCCATGAATCGAGCTCAATAGCATACAATTGACTATACCAGTACTATAGTCTACGGGTTCAACAATCACCGTGTGTGTGTGTGTGTGTGTGTGAGTGTGTATATATTATATATATATATATATATATATATATATATATATATATATATATATATATATATATATATATATATATATATATATATTGTGTGTGTGTGTGTGGTGCGTGTGTGGTGTGTGTATTAGTGTATTAGTGCTGTCTAATCAGATAATATACACATGAGAGATTTTAGTCACTGAGAAAGAATTCTTACAATAGCAATAATGGTTATTTTGCAACTAGCGTGCTGTTTACATATTTCTTGGTGCGAGATCTATCATCAAGAAAAAACCTTTCATCAAGCAGTATCAAAAGCAATTAATATATATATATATATATATATATATATATATATATATATATATATATATATATATATATATATATTGTGTGTGTGTGTGTGCGTGCGTGCGTGTGTGTGTGTATTAGTGTATTAGTGCTGTCTAATCAGATAATATACACATGAGAGATTTTAGTCACTGAGAAAGAATTCTTACAATAGCAATAATGGTTATTTTTGCAACTAGCGTGCTGTTTACATATTTCTTGGTGCGAGATCTATCATCAAGAAAAAAACCTTTCATCAAGCAGTATCAAAAGCATTAATGTTTACTGAAAATCTCCTCAACTGAGCGATGCTGATGAAATTAATAAGACTTGTAATTGTTCTTCCAACTCGATCTTAAACAATCGTCCTGGTTTACTTCAATTTTGTAACTATTAAACCTGTCAAGCAGTTTGCCACTGGTTATCTATTAAGAAGGTAAATGGAAGAAGTATAACAGGAGCTGTACGATCATTTCATCTTACCAAAGTTTCTCTCAAACGACATTTCTTATATGAGAGCTTCTCTGGTGCCATTGCTGTCATAACACATATTGTTAACCATTGTGTTAAAAAATCTGATTTTTCTGATTTAAGTAAGTCGTCTTTCTTCATCCGGCACCAAAAATTCCATTAGCATAAGCTAACAGCAACTTTATACCGGGAAGTATGATTCATACCGCTTCTAAGGTTATACAAAAATCGTAATTGGTCATAAGAACAAATTATTTGAATATTTTATTTTTAAAAAGTTTGTAGATTTTACTATAATAACCTAGTCATATTTATGAATAAATTACTTTCGAATCAAATGTCCATTATCACTACATGCTTATAACAGTTATTCAGCTATACTGCCTTTCGAGTCTATACTATGTACTTTCTAAGTTGGCATGAACTATCTCCATAGCACAAGAACATGACGATTGCAATTCGATAATCAGCTAACAATACATACTCGTCTTATCATTTTAATAAGTAAAAGACTGTAATTAAAAATTATTATTAATTTTATTAAATACATAAATAAAAACTTTACCTCGAGTAGGATTTATTTGAACCTAGGACATCTAATTTGGTATAGTAGCGCTCGAACCATCTGAGCTATCGAGATGCAAGCCCCAATCGATGCCTTTATGTATAACTTTTTATTTATGTATTTAATAAAATTAATAATAATTTTAGTTACATAAAAATTATATTTTGGTACTTTTAATATACGATTGACCCCGTCAAGTAATGCACACTTATCCGCGATAAAATGCTACAAGTAGACCATCAATACATAGTTAATGCATGATAGAGCACCTTCTCATGCTGCTATTGCAGTACGTCAACACCTCGATACAGGACATCATAACCGTTGCATAGGCCAATTCGGACCACAACTATGACCACCTAGGCCACCCCATATCAATCCAATTTATTTTTTATTTTGGGGTACCATGCTAGTTCAATTTATTCCATGCCTGTTAATAATAATGTTGAAGACTTGGAAGCAAGAATTCTGTTGGTAGGTAAGTAATGAAATCAAGCAATATACATTGCACAATTACATATTCTATAATATTTGTTTTATTTCAACTCATACATTACTATATGGATCGTGGATTTTAAAATTACAAGCTCATTTTAAAATTAACAGCTTCATTTATTATTACATACAAGTACAAGACATGTTAAAATGATTTATTTTTTTAAACATGTTTCACTAAATTTACCTTTCACTTTTTGTTGAATTGCTTTTTGTTGTAGACACTTGAGTAGATAGCAAATTAACAATTTATATTGCTGATTAATTATCACTAAATTTATATTTCGCCTTTCCTGTATATATTCTTCTAAACAGACAATTTCTTACGTACATTATCTATCAACACTAAAGATTAAAAATTAGACATGCTTTATTATGCTGTCTTTGATGCCTTGCTAACCCGAAGCTCCTTCATTTTCCTATTCATTTCGAACATCTCTAAATCTAGTTTTAATTCTTTAATTTTCGTTATTAATTAATCCAGCCTCTTCCTTCTCTCTTTTCTATACCTAATATTTTTTCTTTATTTTCATTTCGTATCGTGCGCACCACTCTTGTCATTTCTACCACTCAAACTAGATCAAAACGGACCAGTTTTCCACAAAATAGATCATAAATAGGCTGAAAAGAAGAATCCGTTTCTCAGAAACAGGTGGTTGTTTTCTACAGAACTGGTGACGGTTTGTTTATAACAGATAACAATTTAAGCACCAAATTGTTTTTACGATTTGTGCCGGAAAGTGTGAAACCAAAAAAGTAACTTAGCTAACATTATTATCTACCTGGATGAATAAATCAGGGGGTTTATACTTAAATCTAGACTAAAAGAAAACAAATTATAGTCATTAATATTTCTTCATTAAGATCATATTTATTAAGTGCTATACATTAGATAAGCAGGACGATAATACAAAATGTCCATTAAGTATACAGTGTTATGAGAATGAATACCTATTATACTTTGCATGTATGACATCTTCAATGTATTTATAAATGTCATGATCATCATAGAATTCTTTCTCACGAAAACGACGGTAGTTAACAATTTGTATAAATTGTTCACAGAAAAACGCTAGATTGTAGGATTCCAGAAATTCCAATACATTATATGCTTTAAATTGAATAGTTCTTATACACTATGAACTTTGAATGTGCAAGAACAGCAGTTGTAGTGTGCTATTATAACAGACTTCAAAATTCATATCCTTCAATCAATTCCCAATTGTAATAAATACCAAGATTGGTAGATAGAGATTCAGAATGCTGATCATACACTATATCTTCTTCGTTTACATTTGACCAATCAATTTGGTTTCCAATTTCTTGAGATTTGTAGAATTGCAATTCTACATATGAATGCCATATTAGAATTTCATTCCACTCCTTCATGTCTAACACCACATTATTCTTTTGCTCACAGTTGCCGCAACCTATACGCACTACTGATGCAAGGTTGAGGTATGTACTGTATCCAATTTCTACATGTTCTTTATGAGTATAATTCAGCAGTTTATAATACAATCAATTAAGTTTTCCTTAGCTGCTTGTTTGTACACTCCTGATAAATCATCTTTCTGATGGTCAGTCAGTGTTAGAAGAATAACCTTCATCTTGTTTCACTTCATTTTTATTACTACCACTATCATCACTATTTTGACAGCACCAACAACACAATCTTAAATTATTATTCATACTCTTACTGCAGTATGCGGAGTATCCATATATAACGGTGAACTTCTGAGTTTTGATCGTTCCAGAAATGATTTTATTGCTGATTCCATTATACTTAGATAAAGACTACTTCCTCGCAATTGCACTACGACTAAATACTATTTAAGGAATGATTCTAGTTATTTTACATATGGTAGGGTTGTAGCACAACTATTAAAAACAAAATGTTACGTTTATGGCTTTTTCAGCCGCCTCTAAACTACTAAGAAACACATCCCTCATGTTTTCCAACATTTTAAATTCTTCAATTCGGATTTCCTCTTTGAAAAGCGCTGAGGGAATGTACATTTAAAATCACCTATTTCCATCACTATACGTTCGCCATACTTACAGCCACATCACTTCATACTTTTTAGATATCCCGAGGTCACACACATTTTCAAAGAGTTTGCAATAGGTGCTTTTATTTAACCCTGCTAATTCCATGTTTAATAATCACAAGTTGCTAACTGGCTGACCGATTTCCAGACACCACATTGCGGTTTATATAAGAAAAATGTGTTCTTAACTTGAGCACTAACCAGAATAAGTTTCAAACTGTCAAACACTCACCTTGACCTGCGCATGCGCCAAGCTAGTTACATGAGTTATTGATTTGCTATTTCCAAGAATTTGGCCTTCAAATCCTCCAGTTTCCAAGAACTGATTCTATTTTTAGATTTCTAAGAATTTTAATATGACACCTCTAGAGGCCAATAAACCTTGATCTTGAAAATTCTATTTTTAGATTCCTAAGAATTGTAATGTACCAATAAATTATGACCTTGAAGAGCTTGATTCAATTTAGCCGGCACAAGAAGCACTTAACCTTGACCTACTCTTTAGCATAGACAACAACCTGTCATTATTCTTGTTCCCAAGTACTGATTCTATTTTTAGATTTAGACCTTGACATTTTGACGTTTAAGAACATGAAATTTAAATTTTCCGCCAAAATTTTGACGAAAGTGACTATGAACTGGTCCAGAACCGGTCCTGAAGCCGTATCCGTCCCCGATCGCACGTCGCGATGTAACCCAGATTAAAGAATTAATGCCGTATCACACCCTCTATAATAAGAAAGCCTATGAAACGTTTGGTTTATCCTGCCCGCTTGTATAATAAATATTCCTGTAAATCGAACGTTCACGAAGGTTTAAATACCTTATACCGCCCCCGAGTTGGAGACCACCAGGCCGACTTCTACCATCACCACCATCGCTACCTAAATTCGTTACGGACGGCGTATATAAACAGTGTACGAATTACTTTCTCCCGCACATAGATATACAGTACCAGAGTATCCATTATTAAACTTCCCCTGTGTAAATAACGATAAATACAGTAGCCACCTTCTCCACCAATATTTACATTACTAATTGTGTCTTAATAAAGATATTAGGGCCAGAGAGCACACCAAACTCCTTGCATTAAAATGCCAACTAGTTACGAAACACAAATAGACAATATTCTAATTGACCGTAATTAGTGTTAAATACTAATTAGGGTGGTTACTGGTGGTTAAATAAAACCTCTATTCTGTTCCATTATAGAAATAGATATAGAAATAGTATAAGTACACACTGTATATCCCTTTAAAAGTATTGATTTTCGAACGACCTAGAAAAGCAGGTACTAAACCATTAACCTGTGCATTATACCTTTTAAAAACATTTCCAATGAGAAATAACTTTGTTATAACTATCCATTACCCGTGTTTTTATTTAATTTTTTTTTCTTTGTCCTTTTCGTATTTTGTAAATATGCTGGGAAAGAGACCATCGGAATGTCAGCCGTTCCAGGACCCACGTCAGTTACGCCCCCGCGAGTACCAGCACAAACACCAGTGAAGACACAGGACTAACCATTGGTATCTTGAGTTTTAGTTTAGAATTACATGTAAACATTTTGAATTCGTGGAATAGTTTTAAGTGTGCATACTTAGATATTATACTAGTATAAGAAAATAGGTATCAAACTCTTTTACTGATTATTGGTTGCGTGGAAAATCTGGTAGCAAACGATCAGCCCTATTTGAAGAACTCACACCTACTACGAGTCGAGCTAGACCCGCGGTAAATAAACTAAAATTAGACGTAGCCCAAAAAGGGACTTACAACGTGCTTGGGAAAAAATGCTAACATATGAATTCGACTCAAGTGCGAAAGCAATCCTTCACGGCACTGAGCCAAATGACGACAGCTTCCGAAAAGTCGCGCTATACAAGCAAAAATTGTGGAAATAGGCCGAATAGGAAATAGGCTAGATCTTGTATGTTATACATTCTATTAGATACAATCTTAATTGCTCTTGAATTATTACAATTTCCTAAACACCTTTGTGAATATGAAAATGTAAACTTTCACCATTAACACTCATAATAAAATACTTATCTTTTTTGGGATTTTTTAATGGTGTACTTTAAATTATACAATCTAAACGTTTCGATAACACTTACAGTTATCTTCGTCAGTAGTAATGTTTGTTAAAAATTGTTAAAGATGTAGTAAACAATTTTGTCAAATTTGAAAAATTCAAACATAAAGCCTGCTATTAGTATAACAGTTTGTGAAACATAAAGCCAACTATAAAATTTTTTAGTAAAGAATAACTAGGTCATAAAAATAAATATTATTAAACTGCCTCAAAGATGACAAACCAGAACACTCTCTACGGCGAAAGCTAACAATGAAATTTGCCAGCCAAAAAACACATTTAACAAAATTTAATCGAGTTATGATGTAAGTGTAAAGTTGTGAAAAACTTCAATTTTAAAATGATAGAAGCATTCACAAATCCAAACATTACATCAAATAAAATAACCCAGTTAAATCTAACAAAGAGATATCTTTATCAATAATTGGAAGTGTTATTAACAACGAAAAGCACAATGCAGAACGTTCTTTGTCATTTTTAATTTCAATTCAATTTCAACTACTTATGTTAAATTATAGTGCTGTGGAAATTTAACATATAATTGGTAAAGCATTTGCTTCAAGGTCTAGGAAAAACAGCAAAAAACCTATACATACCAAAAGTTGAAAACAAATTAAAATCAAGGCGTATCATTATGCTCTTTTTTAATTATAAGATGCCAAAACCTATTTAAACGGAGATTTTCTTCTTGTCTATTAGAATTATTCGGGTGTTTATATATTTCAATAGCTTCACGTTGCAAACGAACATAATAATGGGTTTGTCTTGACAATATTTCTATATTGTCAAATTGAATGTCATGATATAGATTATTCAGGGCATGGTCAGCCACAGCAGACCTCTCTGGTTGACCCAATCTACAAAATCTCATATGTTCTTTGCGTCTTGTATCAAAGCTACGTTTTGTGGTCCCGATGTGTATATAACCTTAAAGAAAAACCAGTTCTTAATGTTGGTACTGCTTTTCTTCCTTTTATAGCTAATGTTACAAATAGAATTGAAAAAATCCTAATCAAATATGGCATTAGGACTATTTTTAAACCTACAAGAAAAATTAAAGAACATTTAAGATCACCTAAAGATGTGCCAAACCCTTTATCATCTTCCGGAGTGTATAAGTTATCTTGTTCATGTGGAAAAGTATACATCGGGACCACAAAACGTAGCTTTGATACAAGACGCAAATGTGTGTGTGTGTGTGTGTGTGTGTGTGTGTGTGTGTGCGCGCGTGTGTGTGTATGTGTGTGTGTGTGTGTGTGTGTAGGTGTGTGTGTGGTGGGAGGGAGATGCGTGCGTGCGTGCGTTCGTGCGTCGATGCGTGCGTGAGTGCCTGGTTGCGTGCGTGCGTGCGAGCGTGCGCGCGCGCCTGTATGCGTGTGTGTGGTCACTCGCCAGCCGAAACTATACGGACGATTTCGATGAAATTTGGAATGAACGACTACGAGACAATTATGTCGAAAAATGTAGCTTTTGAATTCAATAGGTATACAGGGGGTGAAAATAAGGTTGTTATTTTGGGAGCAAATTTTCAAATTTTAATATTGAAGATTGAAATTCAGGCCATCAATAACTCGCGTGAAATTCAATTTTCTGCAATTTTTTTAAACTTTCAAAATTGAATATGGCCGCAGTTACAGTCACATATACATTTTTTTTTGTAGAAATATATATTTCCGATACCGTTCAAGATATAAAAGAATTGTAAATAGACATGCGTAGTTAAATAAAGGTTCTTCAAAAAAATCTCTTTACGTAATTTTTGAATAATTTCGATTTTATTCCCTACAGGATAATTCAACAACGCTTTTGCTGGTACAATGTTCCAATGGTAGGTACATCCATCGCAATAAATAATAATTGGTCCAATTTCGTTCTGACAATCTACTGATAAGTATTCCATACTACAGGAAACAAATGTGGAAGCATTCATATTCGCATCGATCTCAGTAAACCAAAAACATTTAGTTCTATGTGTAACTGTATCGTCCACAGTAAAATTGTGATAACAAAGCTTAAGTTTAAAAAATATTGCACTAGCTTGAACATAAGAACACAATTTTAGAGCATGTAAGTCGATTGTTAATACACCACCGGTTTTTTGGCTTTTGCTTCTTCTTTATCTTTTTTCTGCACAAGCGTTTTCTTTCTTATTTCACCTATAGCGATAGTTTGCAGAAAATTTTTTACAAACTTGCAGTTTGTTATTATTAGCAGTTAAAGAATAATTAAGGGAAAAACATCTTCTACTATGATCAGTTGTAGTGTATGCTCTTTTAGTAACAACTATTTTCACATGATTAATAACAAATACTTTGCGTTGATCCCAATTCATAAAGCTCCAGAATTTTTCAAATAATTCCTTGCATTGAACTTCTGTAATTTCAGAGCACTTCCTAGTTTTTAATCTGAGACACTCTTTGGACTTGCATGAGGCCCCATTTTTCTAGCTCGTCTTGGGGTTTTGTTGATCACTTTACCTTCATCTGATCTGATGTATCCTAGATATGATTTTCCTTCCATTCGCATTCTTTTTGTAATATTTTCATTCGATTTGTCTGGTTCAGAGTGAAGGTTTCTTTTTCTTAGAATTTTATTACAATAGTTAGTTTCGTTCTCAACGTTTTCAATGTCTATATTTTTGATGTAGTCATGCTTGTCTTGTTCTTCAATTAAGTCATCATTTTCTTTTCCTTTATAGGTGTTGCTTTTATCATAAGAATGTACATCATAGCATTCATTTTCATTTACGTTTAGTTCTAATAAACTACGTAATTCTACGTCGGAAATAACAGATTCATTAAGTCCTGAAGTATTACCGAGTTCTGTTAAAAACAGTAATTCATCATTATAAATTACTTACCTTTTTTGGGTTTTTAATGATGTATTTTAAATTATACAATCTAAACTTTTCGATAACACTTACAGTTATCTTCGTCAGTAAAATCTATTAAAATTGTTAAACACTTTCGCCATGGTTGAAAAATTGAAACATAAAGATTAGCCTGCTATTAATACTGCTGTTTGAGAAACGTATAAAGCCAACTATAGAATTAAATTTTAGTAAAGGATAACTAGGTATTAAAAATTAAATACTGTTAAACTGTCTTAAAGATGACAAATCAGAACACCCTCCAACGGCGAAGGCTAACAATGAAAACTGTCAGCCAAATAACACATTTAACAAAACTTAATCAAGTTATGATATAAGTGTAAACTGAAAAACTTCAATTTCAAAATGATAGAAGGATTCACAGATATAAACATGACATCAAACAAAATAATCCAGTTAAATCTAACAAAGAGATATCTTTGTCAATAATTGCAATTAACAATGAAAAGCATAATGCAGAACGTTTTAATTTTAATCTTAATTTCAGCTAATTATGTTAAATTATAATACTGTGGTAATTTAACATATAATCGGTAAAGCATTTGCTTCAAGGTCTAGGAAAAAACACAGTAAAAAAAACTCGACATACCGAAAGTCAAAATTAAAATCAAAATTAAGACGTACCATTATGCCTTTTTTTAATTATAAGATGCCAAAACCTATTTAAGCGGAGATTTTCTTCTTTTCTATTAAAATTATTAGGGTGTTTATCTATTTCAATAGCTTCACGTTATATTTTTCACAACTTTACACTTACATCATAACTTGAGAGTGTTATGATTTGCCATTTTTTAGACAGTTTAACAGTATTTAGTTTTTAATGACCTAGTTATTATTTACTAAAATTTAATTCTATAGTTGGCTTTATACGTTTATCAAACTGCAAAATTAATAGCAAGCTGATGTTTATGTTTCAATTTTTCAACTTTGATAAAATTTTTTACATCTTTAACAATTTTAATAGATTTTACTATTGACGAAGATAACTGTAAGTGTTATCGAAAAGTTTAGATTGTATAATTTAAAATACATCATTAAAAACCCCAAAAAAGATAAGTATTTTATTATGTGTAATAATGGTGAAAGTTTACATTTTCATATTTCAGTCTTTTATGGGGAGGAAACTTATCGTTCTATTAGACCATTTGAAAAACTAAGGAGACATTTAGGACAATTATTGTCATTCACTTTTTTATCACGATGCCGAGACCATAAAATTATCCCAAAGTTTATCTATATTAAAAGAAATTTTAATAAAAAAGAAGCTAATAATGTTTACAGAAGGACTGAAAATGCTCTTCTGCGTAATCAAATACATATTGCTAGGAAGCCATTGAATAACACCGATAGAAATATTTTATATTTACATTTAGAAATTTCGTCTATATTGAATATAGAAGATTGGGATAAAATTGTTGCTATAACGTTTAAATCTAAGGAAATAAATTTTGACGTCTCATGTCAACGTCAAAGAGAAAAATTTAATAAATTATACAAACAACAAAATAATAGACCATCTATTGATTGTAAATAAAAGACGGATATAAACCTTAATGATAATGTTGTTTCAGATTACGCTATTAAACCCCTGTCTAAAGGAGGAAATTTTGCGATAACACCAAGAGTAAAATCTTTTGAAGATATAGTATTATAAGTTTTTGTTATGAACGAATAAGTTCAAAAGTAAATATGTAATTAAAAATTATTATTAATTTTATTAAATACATAAATAAAAAGTTTACCTCGAGTAGGATTCGAACCTACGACCTGTACTTTGCTAGAGTACCGCGCTAACCAACTGCGCCATCAAGGTTCAAGCCCCAGTCGATGTAAATGTTTCTTTGAAGATATAGTTTCCAATATCGAAAACTTCATTAAATGATTACTTTTTGATGCTGCTAATGAAGTTAGACATAACACCGTTAACATATTACGTAAAACAAAACCTCCAAAGAGCAATTTATCCTTTCGTCAACGACGTGCATTACTTGATATTAAACGCAATGAAATTATAATAATATTAAAATCAGATAAAGGTAATGCAACTGTTATATTAAATATGAACGATTATAACATTAAGATAGAACAATTGTTGGGACCAGAAACATCGTGAAATACCAAAAGATCCAACAAAAAGTTTTTTTTTAAAAACTAAAGAACTGATTAAGTTATCATCTATTCCTGAAGAAATGAAAAAGAAGCTAACTAACTCTGAAGCTATTTCACCAAAACTATATGGTTCACCAAAAATTCATAAGCCGAATATGCCTTTAAGGCCTATTCTTAGTGCAATTGGTTCTCCTACATATAGTCTTTAAAAACTTCTTACATTTTTATTACAACCTCATGTAGGAAAAATATCCCATTACATTAAAAATTCTACCGGATTTGTTGAAAAGATGCATAGTTTTAAAATTGAAGAGGGTGATGTAATGGTCAGTATTGATATTGTTTCACTTTTTACAAAAGTGCCTCTAAAAGAAACTATTGAATACATTGATCATCTTTTTCCAAAGGACATAACCATTCTTTTTCAGCACTATCATGCTACAAATCAATTTCAGTGGAATAATAAATTTTATGAACAGATTGATGGTGTAGCAGTGGGTCCTCTTATATCTATTGGTTATATGGAAACATTCGAAATATTAACGTTAGAAAATACACCTAAAAAACCTTCAGTTTGGTATAGATACGTAGATGACACATCTGTTATTTGGAGACACGGAGAAGAAGCACTTCTTGAGTTTTTGGTTTTTATAAATGCCATACATCCTAATATTCAGTTTACCCTGGAATAGGATACTAATGGAAATCTACCATTTCTTGACACATTAATATCTAAAAATAATAATTCACTATCTTTTAAGGTGCACAGAGAGCCGACTCACACTAATAGATACCTTCACAAATTATCGAACCATCATCCACGTCAAAAAATTAGTGTAATTAAATCTTTAGTAGATCGAGAAAAACGAATTTGTGCCCCTGAATTTTTGAAGGACGAATATAAATATTTAACAAAATCCTTACAAGATAATGGATATTCACTTACAGATATTAATAATGTTATTACACCTTCTAGACGTAACCTTAAAGAAGAACCAGTTCTTAATATTGATAGTGCTTTTCTTCCTTTTATATCTAATAGATAAAATTGAAAAAATTCTAATTAAATATGGCATTAGGACTGTTTTTAAACCTACAAGAAAAATTAAAGGACATTTAAGATCACCTAAAGATCTTTCAAACCCATTATCATCTTCCGCAGTGTATAAGTTACCTTGTTCATGTGGAAAAGTATACATCGGAATCACAAAACGTAGCTTTGATACAAGACGTAAAGAACAAATGAGATTTTGTAGATTAGGTCAACCAGAGAAGCCTACGGAGGCTGACCATGCCTTAAATAATCTAAATCTTGATATTCAATTTGATAATATGGAAATATTGTCAAAACAAACTCATTGTTATGTGCGTTTACAACGTGAAGCTACTGAGATATATGAACACCCTAATAGCATTAAGAGACAAGAAGAAAATCTACCTTTGAATAGGTTTTGGCATCTTATAATTAAAGGTATAATGATACGTCTTTAAGCAAATGCTTTACCAATTACATGTTAAATTAACACAGCACTATAATGTAACATAAGTAGTTGAAATTAAGATAACAATTAAAAAATAAAAAAAAAATATTCTGCATTGTGCTTTTCATTGTTAATAACACTTGCAATTATTCACTAAGATATCACTAAGATGTTTATGTTTTAATTTTTCAACTTTGACAAAATTGTTTACAATGTCTTTAACAATTTTAATAGATTTTACCACTGACGAAGGTAACTGTAAGTGTTATCGAAACGTTTAGATTGTATGATATAAAATACACCATTAAGACACCCAAAAAAGATAATCATTTTATTATGTGTGATAATGAAAGTTTACATTTTCAGTAATTCATCATGCTCAAAAGTTCGTAAATCTTCAATTATTTCGTTATCTACAGGCACATAATTAGGCATTGGGTTAAAAATATTCAATTCCTCGTCAATATCCGCTAGGTTATTGTTGTCGTTATTAACTTCTTCTTGATACTTGACATTCAAAAGCACACCTGTAGAAGAGTATTGGAAAATTTACAAACTATTTTTGGGATAAACAGGAGTTTTAGGTTAGAATAGTATTTATTCGCTAATGATTTGTCATCAAATATCAACTTACCACTGTGTTTTTTCTTTTCTAATAAACTTTCTTTCCAAAAAACATTTTAATATAATTTCTGAAATAACTACTAAATTAACTAGAAACAAGTACAATCAAATTGATTCCGCACTAATTCTCAACAACTTGATGACGTACTATGCAGTATCTATTCATTCTACTACTCGTAATCCACAATTCTAGCAACTCGTATACCACACTTTAATTTGTAGTGCAGAAGCTTTGTGTGCAGAATTTTGTTACGAGATATTAGAAATGAGAATGCGAGGTATTGCTTGTAAAATTAAATTTCAGTGGGATACAAGGTTGCATAAATGCGGATTATCAGCCTTAATAATTTTTTTGGGTTACATTAATAGAACGTGGCTTACGCGATACAGAATCACAAAAACCTCAATTTGACATTTGTGTGGGTTACACGGTACGCAGCAGACGACATTAAGAAATAAAACAATGTAGCAATGTAGATATGACAGTAGTATCAAGAAGAACCAATAGAATGGATGTTTATACACAATGCATAGCTCAAACTAAGCAATTTCAAAAAGTATATGGATGAATTAAATTAGCCGATTATAACAGATAAAGTAAATTTATTATCAAAAAAGTATTTCTACCTATTTTTATAAGTAGAACATGAAATATACAGACATCCACCATGAAAGCCTATTACACACGACATTAATTTAAAAATACATATTCAAAAAAATATATTCACCGTCTTCTACAAATTAAGTTTAAAATAAAAGTATAACCTTATAAATTCTATTTCAGATTTTCTTGTATTTAAGAGGAATTAGTTAGTGAATGTTGAAATGTTATTTTTATTACTTGTCATTGTCCTTAATGTTATTACAACAATATTTGTTTGTGTCTGTTTATTTCTCCCAAGTTGAAAAAACAAATAATATACACAGTTTTAAGATAAAATACGAGTAAACATATTTATTATGTTTACTTATGGATTAGGTATATGTATAAAAAAATTAAATAAGGATAAAATAATCTGTAGCATTTTTGTAACCTTATTTTAATTTATAACATAGCTACAGGTATGTTTTCTGGGTATTTTTGTTACTCTGACTAACCCTTTAAAAGTGCTGACGATCAGATACCCTCTCAGGGGATTAACCCTCTGTTGTTTCGTTGAGTGTATTTACATTTCCCTAAATGTGTGTAGCATTCTTTTAACCAAAAGGTGGTAATTTACTTCTCACCTTACAAATTTTAAAAGTTACTTTTTATTTAAAATTTAACTATAAACCAAGAAAAAAAGGTAAATCTAAAAAAGTTAGATTACCTTGTAAATTACATACTGCTCATTTTTGACAAATGCTCTGTAGTAGATAAAACGCGAGTAATCTGTTTTGTTATTGATTTGGCAACAGTAGGGAGTTTAATAGAAAAATTCCTGCACTCAAAACACAGAGGCCATCACATTTTTCCAGAATTTATTATTATATATCTCAGCGGGCTGGCTAAAGCTAAAATATTTGACACTACTTATATTGCAGATAGAGTATTTCAACGCATAGAAAAGATAATCGTTGTTTAACTTAATTTATCTAACTGTTGTCTTTACATCAGTTCACATTTTAGTGTATGTAAATGATTACGATTTTCAGACACAAATTCACTATTATCGTTTAACTAAAACGAAAGAAAAACGTTGTAATACGCTATATACAGGGTGTCCGTAAATATTGCAACAAACGTCGGAAAGTGAAAGTATACCTCTGACTTTGAAAAAAGTTCTCATAAACGTACCCTTGAAGATGCGTCGTTTATTAGATACAGGTCGTTAAAGAAAAAAAAATTATTAATTGTAAATTAACAATCTAGTAGGTAAGTAGAATGTACAATATTTTAGAAGCGACTTTCAAAAATACTGTCTTTATTTAAATGACAGTTTAATTTGAAAGTTGAAATTTGAAACATCAATAATTTTGAATATTTAGCCGATATGCATATATGCATATATGCATATATACATATATGCATATTGTTTACAGATAAGGCATGTTTTACTAAAGATGGTTTTTTCAATAGTCGTAACAGCCACATTTGGCATTATGAGAATCCCCACGCTATTGCTTTGAGAAAAGACCATTAATATTTGGGGTGGTATTATTGACAATACTACAATAGGGCCATATTTGTTGCCTACAAGACTAAATGGTGATTATTATTTGCATTTTCTAAGAACAATTTTACCTGAGTACTTTAACGATTTACCCTTGAAGGTTCGCCACAATATGTGGTTTCAACATGATGGGGCACCTGCTCATTTTTATAGGAATGTTTGAGACCATTTGCACCAATTCTTTCCAAATCGATGGATTGGCAGAGGAGGTTTTGTGGCTTGGCCTGCTCGGTCTCCAGATCTCAATCCTCTCGACTGTTTTTTTTATGGGGACATGTTAAACCATAGGCATACGAAATACCAGTACTAAACCAATAACGTCTTCTGGCATTTGGAGAAATTAGGGATTACCCTGGTATGCTTTAGAGAGTGCACCGATCCATGATTTGTTGAGCTAATTTATGCATTGAGCAAAATGGAGCGCATTTTGAGAATCTATTGTAGTAATACTTTTAAATAAAAATTATGCCTCATTTTATCTGAAGTTATTATTGTACAGGCTGTCCCAAATTCGAGGGCAAGCATGGGGATCTCGCTTATTATAAGAGATAGGATATAGGTTTAAATTCGGCACTTTTGCTAAATTCGATGCCGAGTAATAATCTGAAAAGAAATTTGAGCTAACTCGAATGGATTTGGTTTTATGCTCAAAAAACTAAAAATTTCGATTTTTGTTTTTCGCGTTTGGCTACCTTATTATTAGGAATTTTCAAAATTCGATTAAACGTTATTAAGGCAACTTTTTACGCACAATACTAATACGGTATTAAAAATATTATGCGACGTTTTGTTTATTCTGAACCATCATCAGGTTTATTTTTTCTTATCGGGGTTAAGACATTTTTATGGCGTTGGGTGGAGAATGTTATGCTGATTTTAGCAATATATAACACTTCATGGTTTGATCGACTGCGAACTAAAATACTCTTAAATTAAAAACTAAACATTACATTATCACGATACCCATGAATCAAACAAAACTCAGGAGTTGGCTTTTGTCATGTCATTTTCTAATTGTAAAAAGAGTAATAACTGCAAGATCCTTCGTGTTAGTGCTTTAAAATTTGCAAGTTTCTTTAGAATGTTTGAAATTCAGAAAAACGAGACATGATCAGGATATTTTATAGCTGCAATAGAAATAGTGTCAGAGCAGAACAAAGATATTTAGAGGAATATCCGGAGAGGCAGCAACCAAACCAGAGATATTTTTTAAAATTAGACCAAAATTTGCGAGAACTTGGATGTTTTCAGAAACCTCGAGATGCATATGGTAGCAGACTAGACAGAGATGCCGAAGAAGAAATATTACATCAGGTACTATTTGTTAGTATTATACTAATTATAAGAATTTCCACTCACTTCACTGCTAATTTCAGCAGACATTTTTTTTTGGAGAGTTATGACTTTATGTTATCCATCTTAGGTTCAAGAAAATCCTTCAACATCTACCAGAGAAATAGAGCAAACTACTGAAGTGCCAAAAACGACAGTTTGGCGAGTGTTAAAGCAACACCGGTATAAACCATTTAAGGTACACGTATTTTTCTCATTATTTTAGTTCGCAGTCGATCAAACCATAAAGTGTTATATATTGCTAAAATCAGCATAACATTCTCCATCCAACGTCCTAAAAATATATCTTAATCCCCATAAGAAAAAATAAGCCTGATGATGGTTCAGAATAAACGAAACGTTACATAATATTTTTAATGCCGTATTAGTATTGTACGTAAAAAGGTGCCTTAATAATGTTTAATCGAATTTTGAAAATTCCTAATAATAAGGTGGCCAAACGCGAAAAACGAGCATAAAACCAAATCCATTCGAGTTAGCTCAATTTATTACTCGGCATCGAATTTAGCAAAAGTGCTGAATTTAAACCTGTATCCTATCTCTTATAATCAGCGAGATACCCATGCTTGCCCTCGAATTTGGGACAGCCTGTACATCAAAAAGAGTTTGACTCTTTAGGTGCATCATCTTATAATATTCCAATTTCCCTGAAAACTAATTACTTTGGAGGTTTACACTAGGTAAACGATTTTCCTGTAAAAGACCTTAGGTATTCAAAAACTGCAATTGAAATTCATTTTATGCCAGTGACGTAGAAGTTACAGGGTTAAATACTTCAAATGTCCCCTATATCTACGCCTCTGACATATTTAAAAATTACCTCATATGTGGCACAACACGTCATTCCTTATGTGTTATAAGTCAACCGAATCTCATTCATGCACCTTTAATATTTTAGGAGTTACGGGAAAAAAACGAAAGAAAAGTTTTTTCTTTAACAACCTGTATCTAATAAATGACGCATCTTCAAGGGTACGTTTATGGGAACTTTTTTCATATTTAGAGGTATACTCCCGACGTTGGTTGCAATATTTACGGGACACCCTGTATATTAACTGTTGCATTGGTAAAAATATATTTCATGTTCCGAAAACGTGCATACAGATTATTACATTAATTTTATTTAACTTACCAAAACAAAGCGGTAATAAAACTATGATCAAACTCATTTATATGCTCACAAGTATTGTTTGACAAAAGTAATCATTTTAATTTGTGTGAATGAAATAATTTGCACATATCGGCGTATGTTGCAAATTGTGAGCCAGTAATCCACATATCCTTAATCTGTTAATCTACTTTTCTTGGCAGGCACTCCACAATCGTCTACACAAACGACACGAGAGTGTCTTCGAGAGAAAGAGCATTTAAATTTTGTTAACGTTGTGCATTGTTCTCGTTGGCATGGCACACAACGTTTAGGTTTTTGCTTAATGTTTTTTGGTTGCAGTACTTCTTCTTGTCCGACTACTTCTTTGAATCTGGTTGATAGCTCATGAAGTAGGCCAGTGTTGGAGGTACTAAGTTTTTGTAAGTGTGGCTTGATTAATTCGTTACCAAGAAGTCGCAGAAAATGCAGCCGACCTTTTTTTGTTTTATTTCCGTTCGCCATATGAATAACTTATGAGTTTATTCCTCCTACATTGAGCATTGAAGAAAATACAACCATAGGCCAACGTCATGTATTTCGGGCAACATTGTACGTGGAACATAATTTATCTACAACGCCAACGCCTCCTTTAGTTTCGTTATAGAAAGTAATTATCTGGGGTTTCATATGATCTCCGGTAGTATCGTCAATTTTACCCTCAAAGTGTGAACTAGAAATTAGAACATGTTTGTTGTTCTTTGGAACGTAGAATACTATTGTACGTTCTTTTCTGAAACCAAACATACTTGATTTTACAGGACGTTCTTTCAGCACTTTCACCGGTGTTGGAATTTACCACTTGTTTCTTTTTAATGTTCCTACCATATACAGCTTATGGTTTGTAGCTAAATCTTTCAGTAATGAAACATCGCTCAACCAATTGTCCATGGTGAAGTTACGTCCAGTGTTGTGTATTGGTAAGGTCATCCTTTTTACAATATCAACGCTCTTGTTACTGGTGAAATAGAGGCCATCTGGTTGTGTTCCAGCATAGTTGTCCATATTGCTGGTGGAACAGGTTTATCATCAACCAGTGCAAAATCTTTATACCACACTTGTCCGGTTTTGACGATATAAATAGGACAAAGTTACACCTGCCTGTAAATGCTTCAAGTTTTTCATCGATGCCACATTGGCTCCTGGTGAATAGCACGTTTTACTGTTTTCAATGAACATCTTATATATTTCCCGCACGGCATCTAACCAACTAATTTTTTTTGTTTCATAAGACTTCGCAGTACTCATTCTTTAAAAAACGTTTTAAGGCTTGAATTCGTGCTTCAATACTAGTCTTATGACACTTATTTTTTAATATACTATTTGGAATTTACTTGCATTTTGATACTTTAGTAGCTATCTCCGATGTCATTGTAGTCATTAATTCAAAGAACATTTTACAAAAATGTTTAGGTTAGCAAACCTTGATCCAGAATTATGTCATGCATGTCACGCTTACAAAATGTGTCAAAAACAGGACATGTGCAGTGGAAAACTTTGATGTGAGCAAATTCGCGACCGTATTTTTGGTAATTTCAACGTATTTCACGGGTCGTAATTGCAAGATTATCCTTATTATCTTCTATTTTGGATAAAACAAAAGGCGAGTAGATCAAATTTTCACTTTTAAAATTAAGACATTACCAACCGGCACAAATATGTCTAAATCAATTAAAGTAAAAAGTTTCTTTAAAGAAGGGCAAATTACAAAAAATAACGTGTCTCATAAGACCTTGAAGCATTCATTCTTTAAAAAACTCGTAGCTACGCCATTCGTTTTTTTAAACTTGGGTTCGTGCTGCAAGACTGGTCTTACGAAACATGTTTTTTAACACGTTAAGCGCCATGAAAATTTTGGAGGAAATCTTGAATGCCATCAATATTTTGTGATGGTTTTTAGTGAAATAGTTCATAAAAATTAGTTTTTAAGATGTTTTTTTTTATTATTGTCAAAATATAAGCCTAATAAGTCGAAAAAATTTCAGCGGTCCTTAGGGACCTCTGTGGCCCTAGGCGATAATGTTGCCGCTAGGACCGGCGGTCCTATTCAGCGGTCCGACCAACAAGTCGGTGCCTGTTTATCACCTATGTCTAGTACGCTAGTTGCCTGCGCTTATTGCAGTAATTCTTGTGTTAGTTCGTGCTACGCCGTTGAGCTATCATCATTATAAGTTTTCTTAGTGCTTCAAAATGAGTGACCGTACTAAACGAATCTTAGAGATGGCCAGGGTTATTGTAGCAGATGAAGATATAAAATAATTTTCTACGGTAATTACCTATTATTTTGTTAACTTTGTATTTTTATTAGAATCTTCTCACTCAGAAGATGATCCATTTTCATCTACGGACTCAATTGACGATCCGTTGTTTGACCTGAACTCCATTCGGAGTTATTCATCAGAAAGCATTTCGAGTGATGGTGACATCAATTTTTCCGAAAAACGACACGCTAGTACTAGTTCTTTAGCTACACTTTCTTCAGTTCATCGTAATATATCTGAAGAACCTAGATTATTCCAAGACTCAATCGAAAATAATCAATCCGCCATTTCTGTGCCAATTGTGAATATTTCGGATCATAACAAACCCCAAACTAGTGGCAGTTCCAATAATCAAACTAACACTCTTGAACAAAATTATTTTGATGATGTCCCTGTGGTCGAAGTTTATAATGTGGATTGGAAAGATACACAAGGCAATCATTTACAATTTGACTATACTGGTAATGATGGAGTGAATCCCGAAATTGCAGCTATTCTAGTTGATAAAAGTCCCTTTGAATATTTTTCTCTGTTTACTGATAATCCTATTCTAAATTTAATGGTACATCAAACCAATCCTTACGTAACCCAACTAGTTTCGGATGTTTCGGAGTTCTCAAGATTACGTGCATGGCAACCCACAGATATATATATATATATATATATATATATATATATATATATATATATATATATATATATATATATATATATATATATATATATATAGAATATATGGGAATGGTTATAATGCCAAGTGTGCGCCATTGTTGGTGCAAAACAAAGCTGTTTAAGGGGAATATCATATCTACCGTAGTGAGTAGAAATCACTTTGAATTATTACTAAAAGTTTGGCATTTTACTGATAATGAGAATTGTCCTGATGGCGATCGTTTATTCAAAGTAGAACCGCTTATAAACTTGTTGCTTGAAAAATTCCAAAATGCGTATAAACTGTTATATTTTTATTTCCTTATTAATTATTTTTATTTTCTCACTAAGAATTTTTATGCGCTTATAGTGTAAACGGGGCTTTAATCTAAACGTTAACTGCAACTATTGTATTCTATTTAACAATCAAGGTCGTGTGTGACACTTGTCCTTTATCGTACCATTTGATTTCCAACTGCGCTACACGCAGCATTAACGCATTACGAACCGTTCTTTTGGTTATTAGTGTTATAAACCAGGATTATATTGCACATTTTTTTTATTAAGAAAAACGGTAATTAACCGGATATTGCAATAATTAAACCAGAAAGAGTGATTTGGATGACTTTATAATTGGTTAATATCAGTCACTAACTTCCTATTGAGGGATTGCGTTTGGTTATAGCTACATCAAAGAACGTACGTAACGTAAAATTAAATTAACGTTATTTACCATTTTTCTACTTCTTGTAGAAAAATGTCTTTTTTTTCTGCTTGTGTTGGTGCTACATCACCGAATATATCTCTGGCTGCACCTTTACCTTTCTTTGGTTTTTTTTTGTTTAATTGAGGACTGGAGAAATTAAATAAAATTTTACAAGTGCCGTCAAGGACAACGGCCTTGCTATATATTCTCACTCTAGACTTTGGCAACACACCTGAAGACGGTCAAGTACGAAGATCCATCCGCATCTAAGGAAAACAAAAACCAGGTAAGTGATAACAGCTAATTATTTTCTTTGTGCTTTATGCCGTCGCTTAATTTTCTCCGCTTGCTGTATTCAATGCTTATCACATGTGCTACAATTTTGAAAGAGGGTTATTACGCTTTAATAAATACACATATCATATAAAATACGAAAAGAATTTATTGTATGAACTATGGACGCCCTTTATTTGTGGTGATCACTAAAAAAAAGATTAGCTAAAGCAATTTGTTTGGTATGAATCAGCTTGTTTTTGACTTTCGATAATCCGCTTTAACTGTTTTGAAATTAACCTTATTAACAAACGCCTTGTGGCGATTGATAATTTCTTTTTATGTACCGGGTGGCCAAATAAGAACGGCCGTCGGCCATATCTCAGGAATGGATTATAGCACAGGTTCGGGAAACCATTTTTTATAACAAAAATGGCCTCGAGAAAGGTCTGGAAATTATTTTCAGAATTGTAGGTCCACCGCTAGAGGGCGCATTTGACAGTTAAAATTTTAAAAAGCAAAATTTTTTAAAATTTACTCAATTAAGGGGCATATAAAATATTATAATCGGATTTCTCGACAAATTCTGCATATTTTTTATTTGACAAGTTTTAGTCTATCTCTTCAAATAAGGGTGGGGTAGAATGGGAACCTTGTTACGAAAAAACGCCTTTAATTCAGGTTCTGCTTGACAGATTTTAATAAACTTGATGTTGTTTGGAAGAACTTTTGTTATACAATAGAAAATTTGTAAATTTCAAGCAATCTGATTAATAATATAAATTCTAGAGGGCGCTGTTTGATATTTTTCTAATATTGTGTTTTCTCTTTACAATTTTAAATGGAAGCATAAAAATTAAAGTAGGTCTTTAAAAAGTAGACTAAATTAGTAATAAAACAGTGAAAACCGCAAGTCGATATCTTTTTCCTATCCTGAGATATCGTAAGAAACAGGTAAATGGCGGGAATTGTTCTTCCAACGTCTAGTAGGCTAGTTCGCGTTAACAGAAATTATTAAATTTAGCCTGGATGAAAAGATCTTACATTGGTCTGCAGTAATTTAAGCTGTTATCATACTAATGTTATCGTTGCCGCTAGATTACCTAAATGTAATGCTGTCGCTACTAACAATGATAACAAGTTATAAAATAATAAATGATAAATCTAACAATTAAAACCTTAAATAAATAACTACGTAATTAGTGGCGCCCTAAATGTTCGAAATGTCGTCCATCATTTTCAATGCATGAAATCAATCGCTGACGGGTGGAGAGAACAGCAGTTTCAATTTCTGCCCTTGAAATACTGTATTGTCTGTCGTATCCTTCCAATCATGTCGGCTCTTGTTGTGGGTCTATCGGCATAAACGAAATCTTTTATTCGCCCCCACAAATAAAAATCTAAACAAGTTAGGTCTGAAGACCTTGGTGGCCAAATAAATAAACTTCTACGTCCTATCCACCTTTCAGTGTATGATTGATCTAAGAAATTCCGAACATCTCTAGAATAATGTGTCGGGTACCCATCATCGACGAATGGCCAAGGGTACGTCTTATAAAAGAAGTGGCAATTCGTTGCTTAAAAAATCTAAATATCTTTCTCCATTAACAGTCTCATTAAAAAAAGGCCCAATTATTTCTCCACCTAGAATCCCGCACCATACATTTACAGACCAACGACCCTGATGTTGGACCTCCTGCATCCAGTGGGGATTCATTTCAGACCATTAGTGCATATTATGTCGATTTACACTATGAAAAGTAGCGTCATCTGTCCACATAATCCGTGAAAGTATTTCAGGATCGTCGTGTATCATATTTGAGAGCCAGTTACAAAAATCCAACCTGGTATCGAAATCTTGAGCATTCAAACTATGGTGTAGGACCATGTGATCTAAAATAGTATGTATTATAAGGTAATCAGATCAATAAGACATATTGAATTCCTTCGTTGTTAGTAAACGAAAAAGGACTTTAAATGCATTAACTCTCGTAATGTTATTACGAATTTTTTTCGCCCGGCCTCTCATTATTTTTTGTTATTGGTACCTTTTTACTCTACTTTGCCGCGCTTAATTATCATGTTGTTAGTTAAAATCTATTCACATAGCATAAGATAGTTTCATTAAATAATTTGGGGTTTTATTGAAACTGGACATAAAATGGCGACAAATACATTAGTCATGTTGTCACAAGTTAACTTTGATGTAATGACATTTTCGGTATGATAGAAATGAGAAACATATAACGACAAACGAAAAAAATTAAAACATTTTTATCATTATAATACCGAATAAAACATGCATTAATAAATAAGTAGTCACCTGTGTTCTCTTAAAATATTTTGGACGGTGGTTCGACATATACCAAAGTCTCTAGCTACAGCTCTGGTGCTTGAATGAGAGTTAACATTTACATAAGCTAAAACATCAGTAACACTTTCCTCTGTTCTACCTCTGCGTTGTCTTCGGTACACAGAAAGGTTCACATTTCCAGTAGTACGCACACGGTGTGCGAGTCGGAGAAAAACTCTTCTGTTGTGATGCCGTCTGTTTGGGTATTGCAGTGCATACACTCTAGCAGCAACGGTTGCATTTCTCATGCATTCAAAATAAACTGCCAACATATCAAATGCTTCTTCATTTGTAAGAATCATTTTGGTACGAAAAGATAAAGAAAGTCTATTAAATGCAACCCCCTGAATAATTTTTGACATATGCGTGAGAAATCATAGCTTGCTTGTTTTCAACAGGGAATTTATTTTATATCTTACATGGCCCTCTTTTCTAATTTTGTTATCAGTAAATCGTAATTCATATTTTAAACTGTATTTGTTGTTGCTGGGTAAATATCGGTTTTTATTGATATTTTATGCTTTTGATTTACTAACACATCGCTTGAAAACAAATATAACATTTTTATATAATTAAAAAAATTTTAGATTTATCACATTATTATTTTATAATTTGTTCCCATTGTTAGTAGCGACAGCATTACATTTAGGTAATCTAGCGACAACCATAACATTAGTATGATAACAGTTTAAATTACAGCATACCAATGTAAGATCTTTTCATCCAGGCTAAATTTAATAATTTCCGTTAACGCGAACTAGCCTACTAGACGTTGGAAGAACAATTCTCGGCATTTACCTGTTTCTTACGATATCTCAGAATAGGAAAAAGATATCGACCTGCGGTTTTCACTGTTTTATTACTAATTTAGTCTACTTTTTAAAGACCTACTTAAATTTTTATGCCTCCATTTAAAATTGTAAAGAGAAAACACAATATTAAAAAAATATTAAACAGCGCCCTCTAGCATTTATGTTATTAATCTGATTGCTTTAAGTTTACAAATTTTCTATTGTTTAATAAAAGTTCTTTCAAACAACATCAAGTTTATTAAAATCGGTCAAGCAGAACCTGAATTAAAGGCGTTTTTTCGTAACAAGGTTCCCACTCTCGCCCACCGTTATTTGAGGAGATAGACTAAAACCTGTCAAATAAAAAATATGCAGAATTTGTCGAGGAATCTGATTATTATATTTAATATGCCCCTTAATTGAGTAAATTTTGCTTTTTAAAATTTTAACTGTCAAATATGTCTTCTACCGGTGGACCTACAATTCTGAAAATAATTTCCAGGCGTTTCTCGAGGCGACTTTTGTTATAAAAAATTGTTTCCCGAACCTGTGCTATAATTCATTCCTGAGATATGGCCGACGGCCGTGCTTAGTTGGCCACCCGGTACATTCATAGGTTTAGCGCAAAAGAAACCTGTTATACTAAAGTGTCAATACACGGGCAACGTCGATGTTATTGTTTAAAGGCGAGTGTTGTAGATACGACACCTATTTGTTAATTCAAGTAAAATAGGTATATGATATACCGGGTGTTATTAATTTATTTTTGCTGAATACGTAGTGCATTGTGGCATAAGAATTAATCCTCATATTGTGCGTAACAACACGTTTGATTTAATTAAAGGTATTTGCTTTTTTTTTCTTTCTCAAATATACATTAGTCAGGAACTATTTGTGTTATGATAACTATTTGAATATATGTAAGATTGCCAAGAGTTAACCCTCATTTTGTGTCATAACCTGTGTAATTTTTTTGGTTAACTAGGTAATGTGCGAATTTTTTTTTATTTACAATAAATAATCAGATTGGACACTATGTTCTCAGTCTTTTGTATCTGCCGTGGTGTTACCTAACTCCTTTCTTTTATTGTTACGAATCTAAACTTATGGTCGGCTCTGGATTTCTCTCTTTACCAGAGCTGGTACCTAATAATATTTCTAAAGAGAGTGGCGCATCCGGATTTCTAGAGGTAAGTTAATCCATCGATTATATCGGGAACTGGGCTCATCCCCGTGAGTTGAGCTAGCACTTAAGCCGGGTACAATATTGCAGCTTCGCTGTAATAAAACCTGGTCGTGTATATTGTATTGACGAATCTCTAATCCCATTTAGAGGTCGTCTAATCATGAAACAATATATGCCATTAAAAGCTCATAAATATGGTATAAAAATATTCAAGCTTTGTTGTGACACAGGCTTTACCTAGAATATGAAAATATACGGCGGGAAGTAACGAGATGCAGGTGGTTCGGTACCTACAAATGTGGTAATGAAGTTATTACAAACTTCTCAATAGTGGTAGAACAGCCATAACTGATAACTATTATACTAGCTTAGAGCTAGCGAATAAATTATTAGCCCAAAAACACACCTAATAGGCACGTTACGGTCAAACAGACGTGGAAATCCCAAAGGAGTAATTTCTAAAAGGTTAAAAGTTTGAGAAATAATTGCCAAAGGAAACAATCGCGGGATGATCGACGCGATGTTTTGCTGCTCTCCACGAGACATACAGATCAAACAGTGTCTGTCAACAGACGTTTAGGTCCAATTGAAAAGCCACTTGCCATAAGCGAGTAGAACAAAGGAAAAATCTCTATCGACATATCCGATCAAATGGCAAGTTACAATACTTCTTCGAGGAAAACCCTCAAATGGTATCGGAAAATTGCCATTGAAGTTATATTCGGTACAGAAATGGTCAACGCTCATTTCCTTTTCAAAAAAGTAAATGATTCATCTATGTCAACCACTGAATTTAAAGAAAAAGTAATCGAAGAGCTAGCATTTCCCGAAGAAGACATAATCGAAGACGAAACGGTTCCAAAACCATCGACCTCTAGGAAACGAAACGTTCTGAATACGCACGCATATAAAAAGAAAGAAGATCCTGTTCACAAGGTACGAAAGTATTGTAAAGGCTGCTACCAAACAAAATTAAATGGAGGAATTTCCAAAAACGCAGTAAAAAAAGTTGCAACATATTGTGAAGATTGTGAAGAACAACCCCATTTTTATTTGCCATGTTTTGCAATGTACCAGAATAAATAATTTCTTCTAATCTTTGTTACAATTAATTAATATGTAATAGTACAACACAATAAATAAGTATACATTTTGCAACATGTTTCATGAGAATTTCTTGTAACAAAATAGTAAAAATACCTTTTTAAGAAATGTATATTTTATGAATTCAATAAATTAAAATTTTTCCATACTCGCATATGCAAAATGTTCTAAAGTGCTATAGCGGTCCTTAGCAGCAAGAAAACCATATCATACAGCGGTCCACTGGCCTGTAGAGATTGTAAACTGAAAACGTTATCCGGAGGTCCCTGGGATCGCTGTGGCCCTAAAAAAATTTCATTCAGCGGTCCGCAGGAACCTCCATGGCGCCTAACCTGTTAATATACTATTATTCAACAAGTTTTCAAAATTAATAATTTTGTATGTACTGTTATTGTCTACGCAATGGAATACGAAATTTTTAGAAGGCAAGCTTTTAATTTTAAATAAATACAGAATTTTAATAAATTACTAAATCAAAACAGAAACGCTATTTATAATAATTATACATCCATACTCCATAAATTATTTATGGAGTAATAAAGTGTAATAATAAAAATTATTGTAACTAATCTTTGAGTTTTTAAAAAGTTTTCAGAGCGCGTTCGTATTCAATTTACTATGAGGTTTTCTTAAATGGATTTATACAATTTGCTTATAGATGGATTAAATTCTAAATTAATATCTACTGTCTAGGTCCTATTTAGTTTAATTGGAAGCAAATCATACATGTAAAATACTCAATATTAGTTAAAATTTTCAACTTGAAATTAAAATAAATAAGATCCAATATGAAAGTTTATAGGTAAATGAACATCTTCCCTAAATAGAGATGGTGCGTGTTGTTAGCGGTAAAAAATACCTTGCCGTGTTTTTAGATCTGTATCTGGTTGCGTATAAATTGACGTTCAATTTGGGAATTCTGAACGCTTTGTAATGGGATTTTTATTAGGCAACCTTAATTTGCCAACCCATAATCGATTATACGTAAAAGAAAAACGATTGCACGATACAAGTTAAATAATGGGAAAAGGAGCAAAAGTCTTTAAGAAAATGTCAATATTTCAAATAGATAAGAAAAACTCTCTAATTTAATCTTGTTTTAGGTTAACAAATTAGTTAGAGTTAACTTAGGAACTGATGTCGTCCACGCTAGCAGGATTATATTAATCTCTACAGGTTTGTGAGTAATCAGTCTAGAAGTAATTATACAGGATTGCAGAAAATTCCTAAAAAATCACTATCAATTTCGTAAACAAATTATAACACATTAAAAAGTGACGGAGAGTGCTATCAAATAAGATGTGCTTAATATCTTTCTGCTAACAATAAACTTGTATATCAAACTTAAAATTGTTCAAGAGTTATACATGTAATATGACTCTAAAAGCTATTATCTGCTTGAACGAAGTAAAACAAGCTCCAGTATTGTAACAGTTTTAATAGAAAAAGTTAGATATCCTTTGGAAGTGGTGTTAGGGGAAATTTACAATGCCATGAATTGTTGTCAGACATTACTTGTTAACATTACTTTAAAATTATGTATCATGAGCTGTCGGTAATAAAAAAAGTCGAAGAAAAGCTCAAATGAAAAATCGTGAAAAAATACGTTTTGAATATTCGGTTAAATCAGAAGCGGAAGACGACACTAACCCAGCCTCTGCTTTCAATTTAAGATTGAATGCTAACTTATAAATGGAATTCAGGTCACGTCAATCTACTATTTCAATCAAATCTGTACCTGAGGTGATAAAATAAGTACAATCTTGCAACATATCAAGTTTTCAAGGTAAAGGTGTAAATATTGGCTGAAAGCCGAACATTTCTAAACCTTTTATAGATTTCAGATACAACTAAATAAAAAATTCGAACTCTAATGCTGTATAAATGATTCATGATTATTAAATTTTAATTTGTTAACGTGATGACAATTCGATTTAGCTTGAGATAAAGGACAAATTTGTAAATGAAAATATTTTATTCCTTTGTTAGTCAAAGCTATTATTCTCAATTAAGCTAATGGACGTTAGGAAATGAACACAACATCCCCTGAAAAAGTCTTTTTAACTTAACTAGTCACACTTAAATCTTAAATCTATAGTCTGACTTTTTTATATAAGCGCTTCACCCTATTAAGCCAAATGTAAAAGTTTTATTTTGGAAATCATGTATATGAAAAATATAGTTTGTTTATGATTCTTTTGTCAGTCAGATATAACGAAAGTGACAAGAATTTAAAAAAATTTCCAAATAATTTAACTTTGGAAATTTCAAATAATAATTATTACTAATCAGAGCACAGCACTTATTTGTATGACTAAGTCAGAAACGACAGCTTTACGAATGAGCGGAGTTGGGGGCACGGCGTTAAACGTGTCAAACGAAAACTTTTTTGTGCTGACGTAATTAATTGATTAAAAACATTTTTCATACTTATGACGGCATCATTTTTTAAGTTATGCTGGTAACACTTAACGTTAGTATGTTAACCGACTTTAGTATGTACGACAGCAGTCAGAAATGCTCATTTATTAATAAGAAGTGGTGATAAACTAACAATTTTAATATTTTTTTGGCCTAGATCTGAATCAACCGATTTCGCGAGTATTTTGAAGATGGAAAAGTTAGTATTTCCAGACGGAAGACAAAACCATTTGACTTCAGATGAGAAAGAAAATATATCAGCTAACAACTGAATTCCAATTTCTTATTTCGGATTTTCGATTTCCGATTTCAAATGTCCTATTACCGTTTACCGATTTCTGATTTCCGATTTCCAGTTTTCGATTTCCGATTTCCAATTACAGATTTCCTATTCCCGATTTCCGATTACCGGTTTCTACTATTCGAATTTTTATATATTGCTGATAGACCATAGCTTAAAATAAATTACAGTAACTACGGATGTACATGTTAGAGGTTGACTCTCATGGATTGGTGGATTTAGTCTCCAATATTTAAAGTATGCTTTTAAAGTTGATTAATAAATGTGTAACTCTGAAATCTGATTTAACTATTCCACATAAACGTCATTGTGGCTAAAGCGAAGTTTAGCAACGGACACTGCGAGAACTGATAGGAGTAGTTATTGGCACAGAACTGTGAAAACTTTTTTTGAGCTTTCTTTGCTCATTTAAGGCAAAACTTTTGTATTACATCAAGGGTTCAACTGAACATGGATTTCAGTAATCAGTTTAAGAGGTGATTTCATTTGCGGAAGACGTTATTTCATGTGTAACTTGAATGAAATTTTAAAAAATTTATTAAAAAAGTAGATTTTGCTATATGCTTAGAACGCAAACTTATTTGTGCTGACGTTATTAATTGATTAAAAACATTTTTAATTTTCTGTATGACGCCATCATATTTTAGGTTATCAGGTTAGACTGATTTACGTCAATCGTTAAACGATTCTCTGGAAATGACCATTTCCGATTTCCCTTTACGAGACTTTATATTTCGACTTCAGACTTTCGACTTTCGCTTCGCACTCCTGTCTACCGTACTTGAATTCGCTGATATCCGATTTGAATTTCTGTATCACGTACTATTCATTTCGGTTATCGCTTATTGTCGATTTAGACGGTCCAATTTAAACGATCTTAGGATAATACAATGATTTCCGATATCGACTTTAACTTTCCATTTACCTCGATTTCGGCTTCGATGTCTACACGACTTGCAATATCCGATATCCGATTTCCGATTTCCTATTTCCCTTTCCCATTTCCCGATTTCCAGTTTCCGACTTTTCAGTTCCATTTCACGACGGATTTCATTTCCGATTTCCGATTATCGAATTTCATTTCCTATTTCCTTTCGCTTATCGATTTATTTCCGATTAGTTCCAATTTCCCATTCCCCATTTTCCTTTCCGTTTCCTTCCCATTTCCCAGTTCCGTTCATTTCCCATTTCATTCCGCTTCCGATTCCATTTCCCGATTTCGTTTCCATATTTCCATTTCCATTTCCGATTTCCGATTCCATTTCCGATTTCCGATTTCCATTGATTCCGATTTCCATTTCCTATTTCCTTTTCCTATTTCCATTTCCTATTTCCTATTTCCCTTTCCTGTTCCTCCTGTTTCCTGTTCCTTGTTCCTGATTCTGATTTCCGATTCCTGTTTCCTGATTGTTCCTGATTTCCTGTTTCCTTTTCCTTCCTTCCATTCCTTTCCTTTCTTTCCTTTTCCTTTTCCTGTTTCCTGTCTTTCCTGTTCCTTTCCTTTTCCTGTTTCCTGTTTCCTGTTTCCTGTTTCCTGTCTTCCTGTTTCCTGTTTCCTGTTTCCTGTCCTTCCTGTTGTTCCTGCTTCCTGTCTCCTGTTTCCTGTTTCCTGTTTCCTGTTTCCTGTTTCCTGTTTCCTGTTCCTGTTCCCTGTTCCTGTTCCTGTTCCTGTTCCTGTTCCTGTTCCTGTTCCTCCTGTTTCCCTGTTCCTGTTCTCCTGTTCCTGTTCCTGTTCCCTGTTCCTGTTCCTGTTCCTGTTCCCTGTTCCCTGTTCCCTGTTCCCTGTTCCCTGTTCCCTGTTCCCTGTTTCCTGTTTCCTGTTTCCTGTTTCCTGTTTCCTGTTTCCTGTTTCCTGTTTCCTGTTTCCTGTTTCCTGTTTCCTGTTTCCTGTTTCCTGTTTCCTGTTTCCTGTTTCCTGTTTCCTGTTTCCTGTTTCCTGTTTCCTGCTTCCCGCTTCCTGCTTCCTGCTTCCTGCTTCCTGTTTCCTGTTTCCTGTTCCCTTTTTTCTGTTACCGGTTTCCTGTTTCCTGTTTCCTGTTTCCTACTTCCTGTTTCCTGTTTCCTGTCTTCCTCCCATTTCCTATTTCCTATTTCCATTTCCTATTTCCTATTTCCTATTTCCATTCTTCCTTTCCTATTTCCTATTTCCTATTTCCTATTTCCCTATTTCCTATTTCCTATTTCCATTCCATTTCCTATTTCCTGTTTCCTGTTTCCTGTTTCCTGTTTCCTATTTCCTATTTCCTATTTCCTATTTCCTATTTCCTATTTCCTATTTCCTATTTCCTATTTCCTATTTCCTATTTCCTATTTCCTATTTCCTATTTCCTATTTCCTATTTCCTATTTCCTATTTCCTATTTCCTTTTTCCTATTTCCTATTTCCTATTTCCTATTTGCTGTTTTCTTCTTCCTTGCGCCCTGCTTCCTACGTCCTTCCGATTTCCGATTTCCTACTTCCGGTTTCCGATTTCCTATTCCAGATTTCCTATTTCCGTTTACTGATTTCTACATTTCTATCTTTTATGTCTTGCTAATAGAGCACAGCTTAAACGAAAATACAGTAACAAAGGTTGTACATAGTGGATGTTATTGTTGTGGATTGGTGAAAGGGTGTCCATTATTTAAAGCAGTGATTAAAGTATGCTTTTAAAATTGAATTATGAATGCGTAACTCTGAAATCTGTTTGAAATCTAGTTGATTGCAACTATTGCAAATAAACTTTATTGTGGATAAAATGAAGTTTAGCAAAGGACATTGCGGGAATTGATAGAAGTGGTTATTAGCACAGATCTGTAAAAGCTTGGTTTTATGAACTTTCTTAGCTCATTTAAGGCAACCCTGTTGTAAAGGGTTCAACTGAGCATCAGTTTACATTTGAAGGGCTCGGGAGAAGAGGGTTTTAAACCACTTGTTTCTAGTATGGAGATATTGCAACTCTTATATTTTAATCAAATCCTGAAATAACAATTATGAAATAAACGCCACATTATTTTTATAGAAATATATTTACATATAAACGTATTGCAATATGCTAATAAAAAACCATAATGTCAACAAAAAAACGATCAAAATTAACAAAAAATTGTGGCTTGTTGTCTTCTTCAACTTAAAACCTAATCCTATTTATTTTTTTAACGTTGCTTAATGCCATTTAATTTCCTATTTCCTATTTCCTATTTCTCATTTCCCATTTCCCATTTCCCATTTCCAATTTCACACTTCCCACTTCCAATTTCCCAATTCCCAATTCCCATTTCCCATTTCCGATTTCCGATTTCCGATTTCCCATTTCCCATTTCCAATTTCCCATTTCTATTTCCTATTCTTATTTCCTATTTCCTATTTGCTGCTTCCTGCTTCCTGTTTTCTGCTTCCTTGCGCCCTGCTTCCTGTGTCCTGCTTCCTGCTTCCTACTTCCTACTTCCTACCTCCTACTTCCTCCTTCCTACTTTCTACTTCCTACTTCCGACTTCATACCTCCTACTACCTACTTCCTACTTCCTACTCCCTACTCCCTACTTCCTTCTCCCTACTTCCTACATCCCACTTTCCACTTCCCACTCCCCACTTTCCACTTTCCACTTCCACTTCCCACTTTTTATTTTCCATTTCCCACTCCCCATTTCCGATTTCTGATTTTCGATTTCCGATTTCCGATTTCCGATCTCCGATTTCCGATTTCCTACTTCCGATTTACGATTTCCTATTCCAGATTTCCTATTTCCGTTTACTGATTTCTACTTTTTTATCTTTTATGTCTTGCTGATAGAGCACAGCTTAAACGAAAATACAGTAACAAAGGTTGTACACAGTGGAGGTTATTGTTGTGGATTGGTGAAAGGGTGTCCATTATTTAAAGCAGTGATTGAAGTATGCTTTTAAAATTGAATTATGAATGCGTAACTCTGAAAGCTGTTTGAAATCTAGTTGATTGCAACTATTGCAAATAAACTTTATTGTGGATAAAGTGAAGTTTAGCAAAGGACATTGCGGGAATTGATAGAAGTGGTTATTAGCACAGCACTGTAAAAGCTTGGTTTTATGAGCTTTCTTAGCTCATTTAAGGCAACCCTGTTGTGAAGGGTTCAACTGAGCATCGATTTTACTAGTGAGCTTAATAATTGGTTGTGGCAGTATCTTATCTAGCGTGTTATAAAAAAGTACGCATATTTGATGTACAGGTATTGAAAACTACACCTTCTTTAAATTAAAGGGAATTTTAGGAAGATTTCGAGAAACATAATGACCATTGCGATCAATATAAGTATGTTGTTACCTAATATTATTGATCATATAACCCACCAGTTTACATTTGAAGGGCTCGGGAGAAGAGGGTCTTAAACCACTTGTTTCTAGTATGGAGATATTGCAACTTTTATAAGTAGTATAGCTATGCCGACCCTGACTCACTTTTGTCACTAGATTTGTCACCAGATCTAGGAAAAAGTCACCAGAAAAGTTACTAGATTTCAAGATCGGTAACATTGCCTATTTCAAGAGGTAGCTGAAGACCACAGGTGTGTAACCCCGCCTCTTCAAGGTCATACTTGCACGAGTCCTTCAAGGTCACTAGAAAAGTTACTAGATTGTTGATTGTCCTGAAGGTCATTGCCGTCGGTCTCAGGCAAGTCTATGCATGTTTCAAGGCCACGCCCTATTCTGAGAAACAAAGGGGGTCCATTGTTTAAAGTCTATGCTTTCAAGGCCACATGAGAGAACAAAGACGATCTATTGTTTTGGCTGAGTCATTCTGAAATTCTAGGAAATCAAGAACAAAGACGATGCATTGTTCAAAGTCTATGCTTTCAAGGCCACATGAAAGAACAAAGACTATCTATTGTTCCGTTATTCTAAAAATAGATTGTTATCTCAATTCTAGGAAATCAAGAAACGCTTCAAAGTCTATGCTTACAATTTTCAAGGTAAAAGAACAAAAGCGATTCATGCTTCTGGTCGAGTTATAAAAATAAATTGCTATCTCAATTCTGAGAAATCATGAATAATGTATTGTTCAAAGTCTATGCTTATAATTTTCAAGGTAAATGAACAAAGACGATTCATTGTTCAGTTAGAAATAGATTGTTATCTAAAGACATCTCTTTCAAGAACAACGGCAATCCATTGTCAACGATTTAAAGTTTATGCTTATAAGGTCACACCTCTGATAACAAAGACGATCCATTATTCAGTTAAAAATAGATTGTTATCTCAATTCTAGGAAATCAAGAGCCCTGAGGTGCATGTTTCAAAGCCACGCCCTCTAAACAGGTGGCCGTTCCCCTAAACAGGTAGCCGTTTCCGGTAAACAGGTAGCCGTTTCCTAAAAACAGGTAGCCGTTTCCTAAAACAGGGGGTCCGTTTCCCAAAACAGATAGCTGTTTCGCAACCGTTTCCCCCATACAACCACATCTCAATTCTGAGAAATCAAAAAGGGGGCCCATTGTTCAAAGTCTATGCTTATAAGGTCACACCTCTGATAACAAAGGTGATTCATTGTTTTGGTTGAGTCATTCTGAAATTCTAGGAAATCAATAACAAAGACGATGCATTGTTCAAAGTCTATGTTTACAATTTTCAAGGCCACATGAGAGAGCAAAAGCGATTCATTGTTCTGGTCGAGTTATAAGAAATAGATTGTTATCTCAATTCTAGGAAATAAAGAACAAAGGCGGTCTATTTTCAACGCTTCAAAGTCTATATTTATCATTTTCAGGGTCACATGAGAGAACAAAGACGATCCATTGTTTTGGATGAGTTATAAAAATAGATTGTTATCTAAATACACTTCAATTCTGAGAAATCAAGAATAAAGGCGATCCATTGTTCTAACCAACGCTTCAAAGTCTATGCTTACATTTTTCAAGGCCACGTGAGAGAACAAAGACGATCTATTGTTCAGATATAAAATAGATTGTTATCTACATCTCAATTCTGAGAAAAATCAAGAACAAAGAGGGCTCATTGTTCTAGCCGACGGTTCAAAGTCTATGCTTACAAGGTTACATGAGAGAACAAAGATGATCTATTGTTATGGATGAGTCATAGCTTCTAAAATTCTGAGAAATCATGAACAAAGACGATGCATTGTTCAACGGTTCAAAGTCTATGCTTACAATTTTCAAGGTAAAAGAACAAAGACGATTCATGGTTGAGTCGTAGCTTATGAAAAGGTGAGCCGAACTTATCCGACCTTACCCGATCTTATCTCTATATAAGTAGATAAAGAACAGTCCCACGTCAGTCGATACATTACAATCGTCACAACAACAAATTACCTAAAGTAAAAAGCAACTATTATTAATCACCAGTGTGTGCATCATATTTTTACAATCCTAACTAAAAGTTTTATTGTAAACCGAAGAGCAATTTGTTAAACGTAAAGAGTAACTATTATTACTCACCAATTTGTGCATCATATTTTTACAATCGTGACTAGAACCGTTGTGAAGAGAAATTTGTTAAAAGTTCATTGTTACGTGTGTGCTTCATATTGCTAGCTATGAATATGCCAAGTAGTAGTGAGATGGTTAATTTAACAAAGCGTATTGTTCCCTTATTGAAAACAAAAAAGGAATTTTCGAGGCACATCCGTATAGTTAACACCAATATCAAGCTATTGCAAGATATAATTAAACATAAAATTTATTATGAGACCAATGAAAGCTTGCTTAAGCTTGAGAGCAATTTAGCATTGCTCAAGTGCTATCTGGTTAGATTGAGACGGTTAAAGAACGCTTCAGAGAAGGTTGGTAGTGGAATTGTCAATAAAAAAGGTATGCATAAATTACTCTGGTACCCCCTAGACTCATGTTTTAATGGTAGGCTGCTTACAGGAATTATAATCAATATGTCAAACATTAAGGACCCTTTGATATTTTTACTAAACGCATATAATAGTTTTGCACGTAAGGTGAAATTAATGTTAAGGCAATCTATGCTAAAGGTAAATGCGGTCTTAGGCTGTAATTTCATGCAACCCCAAAATCATAGTATTGAGTTGAAGACTTTTGCCACAAAAAATTGCGTTATGGATATTTCAACCAATATACGTGTCTGGTACAATGAAAACGTGTATGATAAGTTACGGATAAAATTAGAGGAGTTTTCCGAAAGGGATTCCGGTTGGGCAGTACATGAAGTCTTACATTTAAAAGTAAATATTAATAGCTATGTCCCATTTAGAGGCGGTTGTTCAACTTATGTTAAAGTTCCACGCTTCATAGAAGTAAAGCACGCTGTTGTTAATGTTAAAAATAACGATGAGTTTTGCTTCCTGTGGGCCGTTGTTTCGGCATTATATCCCGCAGCGTAATACGGAAAGGGTTCAAAGTTATCCTCATTTTCTAGACGTTTTGAAGTTTGATTCAATTCACTTCCCATTCAGCTGGATGATGTAAAAATTTGAGAAACTAAACAACCTCGCAATTAATTTGTACTGCATAAATGGTAAAAAAGTTGCACCATTTGTATTGAGTAATCAGCAAAGCGATAAAGAACCCATAAATCTTTTAATACTTTCGGCTGGGGATGACACTGTACACCATTTCACATGGATTAAAAATATGTCAGCTTTATTTTCAAAACAGATATCAAAACATGGTCATAAGAACGTAATTTGTAACCGATGTTTGAATCATTTTTGGTCTGATGTAGCTTTAGAAAAGCATTTAACATATTGCAGTCAACTTAATCAATGCTCTACTAGGCTGCCTACCGAAGCGGAAATGAATTTACAGTTCAAAAATTTTGCATTCCAAGAAAAGGTGCCATTTGTCATTTATGCCGATTTAGAAAGTATTTTAGAGAAGTGTGCAAATGGTATAGAAGGTAATACTCTATTTCACTCCAAACACACACCTTTCAGTATTGCTTACTATTTGAAGTGTTCATATGATGATTCTTTATCTCGATTTAGGCTTTATAGAGGAAAGGATTGCATTCAATGGTTTGTTAACGAGCTTCAAAGTATTGCATATTGGGCTACCGAAATAATCAATCAAATAATTCCTATGGCTACTTTAAGTCTCAGTCAGGTTGAGCAATTTGAAAGCGCCACGGTTTGTCACATTTGTCGAAAACCATTTACTACTTCTGATATAAAAGTTAGAGACCATAATCATCTTACGGGGGCATTTCGGGGGGCAGCGCACCAGGTGTGTAACCTAAACTATACAGACTCCCACATTCTGCCAGTTGTATTCCATAATTTATCAGGTTATGATTCTCATTTCATCATTAGAGAATTGGCTAGTGTTCCCGGTTTGATTTCACTACTACCCATAAACAAAGAAAGATATATCTCTTTCACGAAGGTAATGGAAGGCACCAAAATTAAGTTTAGATTTATTGACTCTTTCAGATTTATGAGTAGTAGTATTCAAAAGTTGTCAGACTATTTGGAGGATAGTAAAAAAATTATTTCCCGCACTAGTTGCAACAATGAGGAGGAATTTTCTCTAGTAGTTCGCAAAGGTGTGTTTCCTTATGAGTATATTGATACGTGGGATAAATTGAATGAGACCACGCTTCCTCCTAAAGAAGCATTTTTCAGTCATCTTAATAATGAGGGAATCAGTGATGAGAGTTTTGCGCATGCGGTTAACGTGTGGAACAAATTTAGTATTAAATCGTTAGGGGAGTACTCGGATTTGTATCTAAAAACAGACGTTCTACTTTTAGCAGATATTTTCGAGAACTTTCGGCAAACTTGTATAAGTACTTACGAGCTTGATCCTCTGCACTATTATACAGCTCCCGGTTTAGCATTCGATGCTATGCTTAAAATTACACAAGTAAAGTTAGAATTATTTACAGACATTGATATGCTAATGTTTATTGAAAGAGGGATTAGAGGTGGTGTAGCTCAATGTTCAAATCGGTATGCTAAAGCTAACAATAAGTACATGGGGGAAAAATTTGATCCCACCTCCGAAAGTGTGTATTTAATGTACTACGACGTGAATAATTTATATGGAGCCGCCATGTCAGAATTTCTACCATTTGGCGATTTTTCTTTTGTTGATGAAGCTAATTTTGAAAGTTTAGATTTAATAAACCATCCTGATGATTCGGAAATTGGTTATATAGTCGAGTGTGATTTAGACTATCCTATAGAACTACATGAGAGTCACAGTGATCTACCGCTGGCACCCGAACATATGGTTCCACCCACGCCTGATTCCAAAATGAAAAATTACTGCTTACCTTGTATCCAAAACGTAATTATGTAATTCATTACAGAAATTTAAAAGTATATTTAAAATATGGATTGAAGTTGGTAAAAGTACACCGTATATTACGTTTTAAACAGTCCCCATGGTTAAAAAAATATATAGATTTAAATACAGCCATGCGTCAGCAATCTCAAAATGAATTCGATAAAAATTTCTATAAATTAATGATTAATAGTGTTTTCGGGAAGCTGATGGAAAATGTACGTAAGCATAAGGACATACGACTAGTAACGAAATGGGAGGGTCGCTATGGTGCTCGTGCTTACATATCAAAACCAAATTTTCATAGTTGTACAATATTTGACAATGATATGCTTATCATTCAAATGAATAAGCTTGAAGTATATTTCAATAAACCTATATATGCAGGATTCAGTGTTTTAGACGTTTCAAAAACTTTTTTATATAATTTTCATTACGGTTACACGCTACCCAAGTTCCATAATAGTGCTAAGCTCTTGTACACGGATACGGATAGTCTCATATACGCCTTTTCGGTTCCCGATATCTATGAATGTATTAAAGAGGACATTGATAAATTCGATACATCTGATTATAGTCCCGACAACATCTTTGGACTCCCATTAGTAAATAAAAGGTCCCTGGCTTAATGAAAGATGAAAATCATGGCAAAATTATGGTTGAATTTGTAGGACTTCGCGCAAAATGTATGCTTACGCGGTTGATGAAAAGGTTGTAAAAATCAAAGGGTTCTGCAAGCAAGCGTGAGGCAGATCACGATTAATGATTATAAACAGGTTCTGTTTGATGGTGGCGTAATAAGGCGCTATCAACACCTCATAAGATCAAAGAAACATGATGTGTTTACCATTAAACAAAATAAAGTCATACTCAATCCTTATGACGATAAACGCTTAGTCAATTTTGATTTCACTGATACTAGACCCTGGGGGTACAACTTTCAGTAAGCAATAAGCAGGAAGAACTGCAGTAGTGATCAAATCTACAGAAAGTACCTGAAGCGTTCTTTGCCCTCCCCAGAAAGCTATACATTTATATTGAATATATTGCAACATATTCCGGATGAGTGTTTTATCTGGTGTAAACTCAAAGTGTGCAAATGAAGTAATTATTAATACATTATTTGATAGAAAAATTAGCTTAGACAATACTGTTAAAAGTTTTACGAAATTGTGTACCGATAAAGGTTCGTTAACCTTTAATGATATAGATAGGATTTTAGATGACATGAATTTACCTTAAAATGTACATATACAAGTTATTATGGGGTGATTCATTGTGTGTACAAATGTTAGCGTACAATATATTGTTTATAAAGACACTTTCTATAAGTGAATGTATCGATACAGCAGCATATGCTAATTGCAAGTACCTCGCTATTTTAATTAAAGTATTATTAGAACAAAACATTACATATAAGTTTCAACCATGGGAAAATGAGGAGCACCACAAATTGGATTTTGGATAACATTTAGAAAGGTGAAACAAATTCCTGCTTGGGATGGACATGTGGACCAGATTCTGGAATGTGGCAATCCAGTAGTTTAAACGATTATAGAAATACTTTAGGTTTACTATATAAAATGATGTAATATTTAAAAAAAAAAAAAAAATAAAATACAATTATAATTTTTATGTGGTTTTAATTCATCTGAAAGTTACAAACAATTCCTATAACTATATATTATAAACTAAATCGTCAATATTGATCCATGATCTTTCTTGAGGGTTTGTGCAATTCATTGACGAGTTGTAATTTGGATATGGTCCACAATTTCTTTAAGTTGACTCGGAATAGGAAAAAATGAGTGTGGTCTCCAAGAAATTTTCAAGACCATATGTCCTACAGGCCGATCTTACCCGACATCGTCCGATCGAAATGTAGTCGAAACCTGCAGGACCAATTCTAAACGAGTCATGGAAACAAGAAGAATGATAGGCTAATATCATGGTTATTGACTAAATTGTAATAAAAAGCGTGGGCTCATACAATAGTCATCCAGGGTGTTTCTCTAAATACAGATAACCGTTTCCCAAAACCGATGGCTGTTTCTCAACACAGGCTAAACTGAACTAGATCAAAACCTAAACATCTGGTCATGAGGGGGTTAGAAATCCCAATTCGTGGGAAGGTTCAAGTACAATCTGAAAGTAGTTTTATATTATAGAAAAAAAGCTAATCACCTACTTTGGGGGTAGTACTGATAGGTGGTAGTTTCTATAAATCCCCATACTTTTTGGGCTAAAGGGTAGCTTTTCCAATGGGCTTATCATCTAGGGGTGCAATTCTGACCCCGAGAAAAATAATGAATTCTGCACCGCTTTTGAGAAGAAGGATGATTATGTTTGAAAAAAGCTGGAATAAGAAGTAGTGTTGGAAACCCTGATTGTTAGGGTTTAAAGTCCTCATTGTGTGTGTGTATGTGTGTGTGTGCACAGTATACTCTTGATTAGCAGCAATGATGAAAGTAGTAGTATGTAAGGTAGAAAGTACAGAAAAAGCAGTAAGTGTGGAGGAGCGAAAGAAGAGGTTGGAGACGTTAATAAAGCAAGTAAAAGCAATAAAACTCGATTTGGAGTATTATATAGTAAAACAAAAATGATGAAGCTGCGTATTTAGCAATATGTAAAATAGTGTAGTAAAACATGAAATTTTGGGAAGGATGAGTTTAAATACATATTTTAAAGAAGAAGAAAATTTAAAACGCTGCTGTGTGTTGTTATAAGTATCTCACAATTGTATTAGGTTTAAGTAACTGTATCATTAAAAATAAAGACTTTAAGCGTTGTGAATATGTTGTTCTTTTAAGTAGACGTAGCACTAGTTTTCGGTATTCTCTTCTATAACCCATAATGGTTCCTTATTGGTTATGCATATCTAGGCGTGGTTCGATAAACGTAAATTTTATCCGATATCCACCTTTACCGAAATCTCCCATAAGGAAATGGAACCCCTGCCGTACGTTGGGCCTTAAAGGGTGAAATTGGCCTATATACAACATATAAAAGAAGATTTATTGAAAAGATCAATGACGGTAAAATGATCCCTAAATAAAAAGCAATTTACTGGTTTTAATGCAGATCGTTATTGTTTTTAATCATTAAATGATATTTATGCATACGTCAACTAGAATTTATTAGTAAAGCGTTATAATGAAAAATACAATGACTTTCATTTGTATAAGGGAGAGCGAATTTAATGCGATGGAAAATGGTGGCAGGTAAATATACTTTAAATAATTTTTTCAATTTGAATTTCGTTTCTTAGCATTACCACCCTCAACACGGCAGGTGTAGTGTATCAAAATGAAGCTAGTGGTGGTATACGTTTTATGTGTGGTAAAAACAGTGCATAGTAGTTAGTATAGGACCGGTTCTGGACCAGTTCAAGGCCACATTTTTTTTTCCACATTTTTTTAGTTCTGAGAATTTTTGAACTGCTATATTTTGCGCTCTAATATATTAGGCCTATATACGAAAATTCAGAATTTTTGAGTAAAGGACTAGTGATTTAGAAATAAATATAGATATAAATTTATAAATGTACACAAGTTTCAACCTTTTACACACACACACATACACATATAAAAATGCTGACTTATACGTTGTATAAGTCTTATATTCTTATATTTTAATCAAATCCTGAAATAACAATTATGAAATAAACGCCACATTATTTTTATAGAAATATATTTACATATAAACGTATTGCAATATGCTAATAAAAAACCATAATGTCAACAAAAAAACGATCAAAATTAACAAAATTAACACTTCCCACTTCCAATTTCCCAATTCCCAATTTCCATTTCCCATTTCCGATTTCCGATTTCCGATTTCCCATTTCCCATTTCCCATTTCCAATTTCCCATTTCTATTTCCTATTCTTATTTCCTATTTCCTATTTGCTGCTTCCTGCTTCCTGTTTTCTGCTTCCTTGCGCCCTGCTTCCTGTGTCCTGCTTCCTGCTTCCTACTTCCTACTTCCTACCTCCTACTTCCTCCTTCCTACTTTCTACTTCCTACTTCCGACTTCATACCTCCTACTTCCTACATCCCACTTTCCACTTCCCACTCCCCACTTTCCACTTTCCACTTCCACTTCCCACTTTTTATTTTCCATTTCCCACTCCCATTTCCGATTTCTGATTTTCGATTTCCGATTTGATTTCGATCTCCGATTTCCGATTTCCTACTTCGATTTACGATTTCCTATTCCAGATTTCCTATTTCCGTTTACTGATTTCTACTTTTTTATCTTTTATGTCTTGCTGATAGAGCACAGCTTAAACGAAAATACAGTAACAAAGGTTGTACACAGTGGAGGTTATTGTTGTGGATTGGTGAAAGGGTGTCCATTATTTAAAGCAGTGATTGAAGTATGCTTTTAAAATTGAATTATGAATGCGTAACTCTGAAAGCTGTTTGAAATCTAGTTGATTGCAACTATTGCAAATAAACTTTATTGTGGATAAAGTGAAGTTTAGCAAAGGACATTGCGGAATTGATAGAAGTGGTTATTAACAGCACTGTAAAAGCTTGGTTTTATGAGCTTTCTTAGCTCATTTAAGGCAACCCTGTTGTGAAGGGTTCAACTGAGCATCGATTTTACTAGTGAGCTTAATAATTGATTGTGGCAGTATCTTATCTAGCGTGTTATAAAAAAGTACGCATATTTGATGTACAGGTATTGAAAACTACACCTTCTTTAAATTAAAGGGAATTTTAGGAAGATTTCGAGAAACATAATGACCATTGCGATCAATATAAGTATGTTGTTACCTAATATTATTGATCATATAACCCACCAGTTTACATTTGAAGGGCTCGGGAGAAGAGGGTCTTAAACCACTTGTTTCTAGTATGGAGATATTGCAACTTTTATATTTTAATCAAATCCTGAAATCACAATTATGAAATAAACGCCACATTATTTTTATAGAAATATACTTACATATAAACGTATTGCAATATGCAAATAAAAAACCATAATGTCAACAAAAAAACGATCAAAATTAACAAAAAATTGTGGCTTGTTGTCTTCTTCAACTTAAAACCTAATCCTATTAATTTTTTTAATTTAATAAAAACATCTAATGATTTTGAGTTTCTTCATCATTATCGTCTAGATGCCCAATATTATCGTCATCTACATTAGTATTACCTAACTGTACGTCGTTTACGCCAAGTTCTCAATAAAAACCGTGATAAATTTCGGGAATAAAAGGATTTTAAATTGTTGAGTTTTTTTTTTGATTTATTTTTAGGAATACATTATATATGGCCGAGAGCTCGGATAATTTTCGATAATTTGTGAGTTGCACGCCTCGTTTCCCATTATTTACAGGTTTAAATGATTCGTCTAAGTAGTGTTTAGTAAACATTGTGTTATGATCTATTTCAAAGCGAAAACATCGGACTTTGCTGAAATTCGCGTTTTCTCTGGTGTCTGTTACATTCTTCTTGTTAACAGATTTTTGCGTATCTGAAAAATCCCCTATCCGTCGGTAAATGGGTGTGCCCTGACACGAGAAATCGATGTGTAACCATAGAGACATTATGGTCTAATTTTTATTTTGGCCTCCACAGTTATCAGTAAAGACTATAAGTTCTTCGGCTTGCGGGGCAGTATCATTAACATACTTTAAAATAACACTTCCTATCTTGTCACTGCTACGATTTGCTATGTGTTCTGTCCACATGTACATAAATCCTTTGCCAGTGTTACAGTCATGCACGTCAAGATTATACATCCATGCTTTTCTTAAGTAAAATGCCTTTCCCACAGTGAAATCAGGGATTGGAGATCGAACGAAATTACGTGTTTTTTATTTCCCTTCCTTGCTTCATCTACTTCATTTTTCATGTTTGTATGCATTGCTTCTGCCCTTCTTTGATGTAATTCTAATTGGACTTTGCGTTTCTTTAATTCTGCTTCGTCGCTTTTGTTTATTGTCCAGTAAAATATTGCGTTGATCATATGTTTCGTAAGTGTCACTTTTTGGAACCTTGAAACCAATATTATACTGGTTATAGAAAATTCTTCGATAAGCATCTTCGTTAGCAGGCGAAATACTATGTTCTGTACACCCATGGCTTGTAGTATTTCTTATAGAGATGTGCAATGGAGAGATCATGATCAAGATAGAGCCTGTTAGAATTACATTTTCTACTATAATGGCTTGTGTACTTAGGAATAGTCTTAATGCGATCACGTATACTCTTTACCATTTCATCAGGTAATCGATTCTTACGGTTGTGATGTTTACCTCGTCCGTCACATTTGTTTGCATATATTGTATATTCGCTTTTTAGAATTCTGCAGGCCAATCACTGATAAAAAGTCTTCCTTGTATATTTTCTTGTCAACTTCTAGAACTTTTACAGAATACAAAAATGTCACATTCCGTGAAGATGCTTGCCGTTTTGTTTTCTTAGGATAAGTTCTTTTTTTTAAGTATGGCTTTTATTGTCCCAAATAGATATGCGTTTTGCTTGTCCTAAGAATCCACATTCCAAAATGAATGAAATATTGTTTTCTCATTTTGCAAAAGTAATGTTCTACACATATCTTTGCAACGACATGTAGGGCCTAAAGATCTTTATTCTACTTTACGACCTTCCAGTTTTAATATGAGTGACCTAAACTCCTCCGCTGTTGTGCCTTTATTCGCTTTCTGGTTTCAAGATTTTGCTGTCGTCACCTGGATTTAGCCTTCTTTTCTGGTGTTTAAATGGTGCCTCTTGATGTATAGTGTTTCTAAAACTACGAGCAAATTCATTTACGAAACAAGGTAACAAGCCACAAAAGTCTTTTATTTAATCACCTGTAAGTCGATCACTAGCGGATTGTGCTATAAAGAGAACCTCTAGCCATTCTGTACTAATTTTTGAAGTATGTTCTACATTAAACTCGATCAATTTTAATTCTAAATCTAAACTAACAACCAAGTAAAAAGCCACGATTTACTCCACAAAGATATTACTCATTGGTTTAAAAGGTAATAAGCCACAGTGTTTTTAAACTTACCAAATTATTATGATCATCGCGGCTGTCATTATTGTAAGTTGATTGAACGTAGTCCTTGTCCTTTATATTGTGGTCTGTGTCGAAGCCTGATTCACTACAGCCAGATTCATTACTGTTTTGAAACACTTTTCGCTTAACACCAGCTGAACTTGAAGCGGTCATGTTGATTTATGGGTAGCTTGTTACCATCTTGCGTCTGATATGCGCATAAAATGGAGAGAGTGAAGAAGGAATTTTTCGCACAGTGTCAGGTTGCGATGACGCACCCTGTATATAGGATGTTATAATGACGTATATTACGTGTTCTGAGCACGAGTGTATTGAGTTTGAATGGAAAAAAAAAATTTTTTGTGTGTATATAATGTGTGTGGGTGTATGATACGCCACTGGAAGTTTAGGAGAAATATAATTCTGTATGTAGATACGTGTATTTGAATGTTATAAAGACTTTAGTGTTGGAATAATTAGATTTTGATGAATGTAAATGTGAAGAGAAATTTGACTATGGGACGATAATGCTTTCCACTGGATTGCTTCTGTTTTGCTGCTGATAAAGAAAGGAATGTTTGAAGATAAATGGGTAATCTTGGTTAGAAAATGTGAAGAATAAGTGTGGAATGTTTTAGAAAATATGTAGAGAAAGATTGGGTATGTTTAAGTATTAATTTCAGGAAGTTTTGTAATGTTGTGCAATTGTTTTGAGAATAAATGTGGGTATATGGAATTTGAGACATTAGACTGTACTGATTTTTGCAAATGTTGCGGAACGAGATCGAGCGCAGGTTGGAGATAACGGTTAAAAGTTGCGTAATGTTTCAGAGGGGCCACTGAACGAAGGTAATGACGAAAAATGATTTCTTCGTGAAGTAATTGAAAAATTTGTAAGTGAAAACAAATATGGCGATGTATTGTAATTACACGCGTGCTTGTATAGAGGGAAGCAGTTATCAGAACGATAACATTTTGAGTGAATATTATTGGAGAATATAACGCGGAAGGAAGACATGTTTAAAGATGGATGACTGAAGCTATAAATAGGGAAGTCAGAGATTGACGAGTTAGTTAGTTAGTTGAAGTTAGAGGTAGGCAGTTAAGCTTTCGGTTTTGGCTGTTGCTTGTGGTGAAGGTTGGCGGAAGGCGCGTGCGAGTTAGTGTGGTTTAGAATGGGATGATGTTGGAGTATGTTTTGTGAATTTTAATGAGGCAGTAATTGTTTAGTTAACTGCGTTACCCGAACCGGGGATAAATTGAAAAAGACATTCATAAACAATACCATATTTAAAATTGACGTTGAAGATAACAATTAGTTTGTTTATTTTCAAGAAAATAATAGTGCGTAAGCAGATTTGAATAAAGATAGCAGATGTTATGTTAAAGTATTAAGTGCGGCGCGCTTGTAACGAGATTCAGCTACAAGTATTTGAGATCACCTGTTAAGTGAACGAAAGGTTCATTGTATATTAAGCCAAAGTTTAAGTAACGTTATATGACATTGAGAAGTTTATTTGTATAAAGGACTAAATTGTTTTAAAAGTTGTTAAGAAATTTTGAAAAGGCAACCATATGTTTATCGTTATTATATGTGTTTGGGTAGTAATAACCTCGCTAGTGAACAATTCGCGGGTGCATAAAAAGGAATAAGTTTTGTGGAGCATTTGTTATGTGCTTCAGCCAAATTTAAGGATTACAAATATTGGATATACGAGAATAAAGAAGAAAGGAAAAGAAAGGATTAATGGACAATTTTTAAGTAAGAGTTAGATTTAAGATTATGAAGAACTCATTTAAGCACGTTTATCTTTTGGTAGATTTATTTGTGTATTGTTGGTTAAGTATTAATTTAGTTCCGAAAGATAATCGTTCTTGAGTAATATTGTATCGTATTGTTTTTTTTTAGTAGTAAGGATTTTTGCAGTAAGGCAAATTGGTATTTTTGGTGGTTTAAGATTTCCACCAAGCGAGTGTAATATATGTAAATATTTGTGTTTTATTTTATTTTGTATAGGACAATATAGTTACCGTTGGTTGTTATTTTGTTGTTATTCATTTATTGGGTGACCTACTTTCGACAATTACAGAAGTAAGCTTTAATATTTTGATCTGCTTTTATTTAGAAGTTTTCAAAATTAATTATCGAATATTGAATGACAAGGTATTTTATTCATTAATAAATAGGAACCTAACGTTATATGTGTATACGAGGGATACGCAGAAAATATTCAGTTACCGTAGTATAACTTTTGTTTTGGATATTTTAGTTTACGAGGTGTGTTCAAAAAGTTGTTAATGACCTGGGTAGTGCTAAATTTATTTGAGTTGAATTGTTTTGGACGAGTGTTTGTTTTAGAACCTTCGTATATGAGTTTACCGAGTAAGCACAATCCTACTTTCCACAATCAAGTAGGGTTAATTAACATCCAGCTTAAGACAATTACATTAGCAAAGTTTCGATTGTGGTGGCGCCTAGAGACATATTTTCCCGAATTGAGCTATTTGAGTATAAGTGTAAGGTGTTTGAGCTTATTGATCATCCATTTTACTTAGTATTTCGACCACGCCCATCTCCCTGTTAGCTGGCTTGGCAACCCGCTTACATTTGTAAGCCTACACGACGCCTAGTGCGGTTTGGACGTGTAACAACAGTGCTGCCGTCTCTTATTTTGATGTTCGTGAGAATAAATGTGTGGCTTGTTCCCCTTTTGATAATGATGATTATGTGTTTAAAGTAAATTTTTTGAAACTGTGGCTTATGACCCTCTTCCTCTCAGCCCTTCATTTATTTAAAGTAGTTTAACAGGATATGATGACGTGAATTAAAAGTCATTTTGAAGTGTATATTTTTAAGTCAACCATTCAAATTTAGGCGGGAAAGCGATATTTTCAGAATTTAATAAAATACTTACCTTTTTTGGTTTTTTCAATGGTGTGTTTATTTACTTATTTATTATTCACTACTGACAAAGATCACTGTAAGTGTTATCGAAACGTTTAGATTGTATAATTTAAAATACACCAAAAACCCAAAAAAGATAAGTATTTTACTATGTGTGATAATGGTGAACGTTTACATTTTCATTTTTCGGAATTAAATTTTTTCCGTGTGATACTACCCTTTTTTTGAAATTTGATGACTAATTATTGGAGTAAGGTTGGGATATTTCATTGCCAAGAAACCGTTGTTTTTAACTCATGTTAATTTGCAACCACAGTTGCAGTAAAATTACAAAAAATCAGATTAAAAGTACTTAATAAATTTGTTATTAAAAATGACTAATGTATGGAATTACTTAAGTTAATAATCAAGAGGAAACAGCTTACTCATATTTGAACTTTAGGAATATGCAGATAAGGACGTCGAAGATAAAGTGTACTCAAAGAGAAGGTATTTAAAGGTTAAAAATTATAAAAGCCGTATTGATCTATGTAAAGCAGCTGATAGAAACTAGTGTGGGCTAAAGACGGACCGGTAAAGATTAAGTTGCTTCAATTAAAAATAATAATCATTTAGCTAATTAGTTACTTCTATAATTATCCGCAAAGTGCAACTATTACTTATACTAATCAAAGATATTCTTTTCTTTCTTAGGGATGTGTTGGTTATTGGGTTAAACTATATTACATAGAAAATATATTATTTTTTGTGTAGTATATGATATGTTTTTCTATGCACCTTATGCGTGCACATACTAATACAGTATGCGCCAAAGTATACAGTTATGGAAAACTATATTACTGTTATTGTTATTATTTAGTTATCGGGATGATACCGTATTGTTAAAAATGTGCTCCATTGCGCTATTGACAGTGTTCATAACGATCGCACAGATTTTGAAACATATTATGGAACATAGGTTGCTTCAAAGTCCTGAAAAACGAGACTATCTTCTGACGTAATGCTGGCACAGTTTTGGGTCGATCTAGACACCTGAAAATTTTCTCCTTTAACACTCCCCACACATAAGCATCAGGTTGTGTCAGATTAGGGGAATGTGAAGTGTAGGGGAACTCAGTCCCACGGGAAATTATTCGTCCTGGAAAGGCCAAAAAATCGTGGAAAATATTCAATCCTGACATGCCTATTTTGCTCCGTCAATCGTTGTCCAACCTGTATTCGGTACGAAAATCCACCTGACGTATTGCTGATGTTTAATTGCAGGGATGTTCGTCGAAGACTCCACTTTGGTGACTGCAACATCTGATTGAGGACACGTCCATGTGGACACAGTTACTGGCCTACCAGGTCTTCCCTTACGTTGTCACAATACACTGCCCGTACGACGAAATTTTGTAACAATAGACACCATAACTGTGTTGCTTGGTGCCGGCCCCTTGGTAGGAAAACTTGAAATTTCAAATAGTATCATGGAATTAGTGTTCTAGTAATGGGGCCTTCATACTAACTCATAAGACAAGTATAGGACTCCGGAACAGTTTCGGAAAAACAATATGATGTTTGGCATAACACTAAATTGCATTTTTTTGTTTGTTCTTGAGATTTTCGTAGTAATGCACAAAGAATGTTTAAAATGACCCACAATTTACTATATCCCATAGAAGTAAAAGAATTTGTGAAAGTATACCTACCGTTAAAATAACGAACAATTTAGAATGGACCTAAATAGACAACTAATAGGATAATTTTCATGTTTAGCAATCATTAGGATTGATTTAAAGGTTATTTTATAATCAAAAAAACACTGCGTCAACATTGTTTAAAATGGTTTTAGCACGTTAGTTTTTTTTTATAACTGAAAACATAATGTTCCTTGAAAATGCCTTTAAAGATACTTTAAATGCTCATAAATTTACAATGAGCCTGGAAGGTCGTAGGTAGCACCAATTTTGAACTATTGTTATTTGTTACATATATTTTTATTGAAATATTTGATTTTGGTTACCATCATTGGTTACCATGTACAGATCAATTTCGATGAGTACACTGTGATATTGCCGGTCCTTCATTACTTTTTTTATTTTAGTGGATTCACAGGATCACAGGATAGTCTATAATTGAAATTTACATGTCGATATTTTCACGTTTTGGTCTACCTGATTATTTCAAAAGCGATAACAATTAAAATCTAGCGATTTTGAGAATTTTTTGGAATGAAACGGTATTGTCCATAAATGTATTGCACCTTACCATCCCACTACAAACGGCCAGGTAGAACGATATGTTCAAATACTTAAAATACTTAAAAACTCTTTACGTGCAATGTTTTATGATCAACAGAATCAATTTAGCAGAAATTAAACTTACTCCTGATGCAATATAGGAAAATGCCTCATATTACAACAGGAAAGTCTCCATCCTCATTATTTTTAGGCCGCGAAACAAAAACAAAAATTGATAGAATCTTACCAAAAACGTTTGATATAAAAACGTATTTATAAAAGCAATTAAAAGAAATAAATAACATTTAACATCAAATTTAGTATTAAAACAAATTAAAATCAAAATTTATATCCATATCCGTGGAAAGCTTGCAGATCCAGCATTTGCTGCAAAATGGATGGATAGAAAACCACGACAAAAACGTCCAACAGGTCACTTGATGTTAAAGAGGTGGAAGGCTTTGTAACCAAATAAGCACTACAGGCTTAACCTCACGAATTGTCACAAAACGCCCAGAAAATCTTGTGCTCGGACAATGTTCCACAATATGTTTACTAGTTTTTATATCCTCTCCGCAAGAGGAATTTGGGGATTCTGCAGAATTCCATTTAAAAATCATGTCATGGCAACGACCATGTCATGTTCTTAAACGATTTAAAATGCACATTCTTTTCTTCGTAGGTATAAGCCTAATACCTGTTTGGTCGGATCAGATATCAGCTGTTTATTCCGAATAACAAATAACAAGTGACCGAAAAAAAAAGCTCGATGTTGGAGTTCTGAGTTGCAACCAGAAATTATAATGGCGATAAATGGTTATATGGTCGGGTTGGAAATGTTCTAGGGAAAATCTTCATTATTTAATCAGGTTAGATAAGGGGAACTTTGTAAAAAGGCACATTAACCAACTAAGAATTATTGACGAGAATGTTCAAAAAGAGGAAAGTCTAGATTGCACATCAACAACGTTTAGATACATTACCTGTGCAAACGTCTAGGGTCAATTTCGAGCGTTGTTCTGCGAGTATTTCACCGTTGAACAACGAATCAACGGAAACCAAAGTAAAGGTGCCTCGTCATAAAAACCTTACATTGACAGATATTTACGCTCAAATAGAATTATAAAAACTGTTCAAAGACTAGATCTGTAGAGAAAAAAATGTGTTAATTTACAATTACACGTAGACAATGTAACCATTGAGGTTATGTTTGTGACTCCTTAATATGGTGTTGTATACTTTTTAATTTTTTAAATAAAAGGAGTGTTACGTATTGCCACTATTGCATGGGATATATGACAGGTATAAGAACCACGAATATACAGAAAGTTCAATACACATGTTATGTGCTATTGTATTCGTTTTATTAGTTAATCCACAACAGTTACAACAATACCTTCTTTATGTATCATTCAATCTTGAAACGAGATACATTCCAGTTGCACTTCGATTCGCCGTGAAACCAAATATAGCATAGTTTGGATCAATAATACCATATCTTTACCTCTGAGTTATTGGAGAATATTGATGTCATTGCAGTTTTCCGTTCGCGTTTCATCATACATTATGATGAAGAAATAATACGGTATACCTTTATGTTTTATTTTGTCTTATCGTAAAGAAGTAACTACATTCTGCAGAATTGTTGTGAGTGAAAATCTTAAGCACATGTCCTTTTAGTGTGCATCACGTTTTATTAAATGGATAATTACATGAAATTGTTTTGAAAAAAATTCAGTAAAACCAATTTTATTATTGTTCAGTGTTAATAAGAAAAAAGCAGTTCAATCTGAATTTTCATGTGTAGTTTTAAGGTTTATGATACTGTACCTTAACAGCATTGTATATGCTTGTTTCGTTGTGTCGAATTTTACTACAGATTTCTTTTTTTTTATAAAAGACAATTAAGTCGGGGAGACGTTTGATCGAGCACTCTTTGCGCTAGGCACGGTTTCATAAATAAGTTTTATGTTAAGAAGTACCAAAAATGACATCATTTTGTAACGTTTGCTACAATAAATTTCTGGTTTGCTCTTGTTTGAGCTAGGATACCAATTTAGGTGATTCAGTTAATTAGAAAATGGACAATTGTTATTACAACTCAAACTATTAATGCGTTTATTCAGGATATAATGTACCTTAACAAAGAACATATGATAATAATGCTAAATGTTTCCTGGTGTCGAATTTTACTACAGATTTTTAATTTTATGAAAAGACAATTAAGTCTTGGTAGACATCGGTCGTGAGTTACGAGCACTTTTCACGTGCGCTAGGTTCGGTTTCATAAGGATACTAGAAAATTTGGTCAGTACGTTTTATATTTATCAGTGACCAATTAATGAATGATTAATTATTTGTAATTCGTTTTGCTATTTAATAACGGATTTCTGGTTTGCTCTAGTGTTACAGGTGAGCTATGGTTTATACTCCTCAAAGGTGATTCAGACCACCTTACCCTTATGTGGACCATTGTTATTACAACTCTATAACTATCTAATATGCGTTTATTAGGACTATAATTACCAAAACTAAATATAGATACTTGGCTGATTATAGGTGATTCAATAATAAATCTATGTAACGTTCAAAAATGTATCCTGTATAAAGTATAAGGTTAATAATTAATTATGAAAGTGAAATAAGTACTCTTGGTACACTCGGTCGTGAGTTACGCCACTGTCATCTTTATCATTTGAACGCTGGTTTCGAGCTTCTCTACAGGTTAGCGATACTAGAAATTATTTAATGCTCATTGTACGAATTTTATATTCTTATCAGTGAAAATTATGGAATGATTAATATTTGTAAATTATTATTATTATAGCAAATTTACACTCACAACTCGGGGCGTTGACCTCCAAGCTATTTTGGTTTAGAGGTGCCTCCGAAGAGGGTTTATGGGATAGATATGCAGGTATTAATCAAAAGGGTAAATGTTGATGAATTGGGGTTGAGCAAGGGAGAAGATATCGGGGTGTAAAGTAGGTAAATCAGTAAAACTAGCAGGTTGGGTCAAAGCATGTAAAGGTTTATGTATGTCAGGTTAAGTGTAAGTGTGAGGGTGTTAAGTATGATTCTAATATGTCTGGAAGAGTTGTGGTAATAAGTAATAAGAGAGCAGTGTTAATTAATTAGGTAACAGGTATCTCGTCTGAATAATGAAGGTGTAAATGCGTCTGGTTGTGTACAAAGTGTATGTGAGTGTCAGGTTTGTTAATAAGTATGTGCGATGTATCTGGTAGAATTAGAAATTGTATACTGAGGATCGTGTATATATAGGGGAAAGGCTGGAGGAGAACAACTGATATCATTTTTAAATAGTGATAGAGCAGTTGTGGAAGTAACTAGGAAATAAATTTTGATAGGAGTTATTTCTGGGAAAGGAAAATTCGTAAGGATTCATCTGGATCATTACACTTTTATATCAACTAGTAAATAAATAAGTACCTCCTCATGTCTACTTATTTATTTTGTTTATATTAACATACAAAAATACTTTCATCTGGATAAAATTTAATGAAACCCTTTATATATTAAATGTAGAGTGCTAAAAAGCTATTTCTGCTTCAATCAGTTTTAAAATTGTTGAGATGTTAAATTCATACTCATAACATGCACTGATGCAATTTAAACATTTCACATAATGGTTCAACCGATTCTTCCTCATTGGCGTATATATTATACTTTAAAGAGTGATCACAGTTTACTCTGCCAATCAATATCCGTTTATCTTTTATTTATACGATCATATTCCTATGTGTTGGATTTTACAGCAACACTACAGAAATAATCAGAAATTTTTTTAGATATATACAAATAATGTTCAAAATGTATATAACAACATATGTAATTATAAGCGAAGAAAATACATAATTTTGTTTGAAACTGCGTGAAGATTGAAGAAAACTATCGGGCAAAATGGTATGCGTTTACTTATAAGAGTTTATTGTCATTAGCATGCAAGAACAAGAGCTCAAAAATTATAATATTATTGGAGTTTTAAGGAAATTAGGAACATTATTTTTAATAGCTGACTTATAATGAGAAAACGTACACAAAACGTAATACTGTTTTACTGGGCATATGAAAATAAAAGAGATGTCACGGTTGTTATCAACGAACCAAATACGAGTATTTGTAAGCTTTGTTGTTTCTCACCGCCTGTTATTTCATCAGATTTAACAGATGTAGGTAATTCATTGTTATTTTTAACCAATTTGACAAAATATTATTCAATATTATAAAGATTTTGTTTCTAGACAATTCTATAATAGTGCATAATACAACCACGCCCTTCTTATTCCACAAGAGCGCTTGGTTCAGTGGTACAGCACCATGTAAGTTAAAACGCCTTCTAGTTTTTTCTTATAATACTGTAACTATTCAGATCTTTCCCAAATCTTTTTACCTTTAAATTATATCAAAACGAATTTTCTTTTGATTCACAAACGTTTTTCAAATTCCTATTGTAATAGTGGCCATACTTGCGCAAAGGTAATTTATGAAACTTGAAAAAGTGAAAACGCAAACATAATCCTGCATTTAATATAACAGTTTGATAAACGTGTTAAGCCAACCATAGAATACAATTTTAGTCAAGAAGAACTATATGGTTAATAAATTAAGTATTGTTAAACTGCCTTGAAAATGAGAAATCATGACGCCCTCTAACGGTCGAAATCTAACCATGAAAAATGTCACAACCAAAGAACAAATTTAACAAAATGTAATCAAATTATGCTGTAAGTGTGAAGTTGTGAAAAAATTTAATTTGAAACTGATAAAGGCATTAACAAATAGCAACTTGACGTTAATTAAAATAATCCAGTCAAACCTAACAAAAAAATAGCCTTGTTAATCAACTTAAGCGTTATTTAACAGTGGAAACCCAATGTAGTACGATTTATATAATTTTTAATTTTAATTTCAACTACATACGGTAGGTAGTGTAGTAATTTTAACATATAATTGGTAAACCATTTACTTCAAGGTCTAGGAAAACGAACAAAAAGAATCTAGACATACCAAAAGCCAAAATTAAGATTAAGACCATTATGCCTTTTTTAAATTATAAGATGCCAAAACCTATTTAAACGGAGATTCTCTTCTTGCCTATTGAAGTTATTAGGATTGACGTTACAAACGCACATAATAATGAGCTTATGTAGACATCATTTTCATATAATCAAATTGAATGTAATGATTTAATTTATTTAAAGCACGGTCAGCTCTCTGGTTGACCTAATCTACAAAATATCATATGTTCTTTATGTCTTGTATTAAAGCTGTCGTTCCAATATATACTTTTCTACATGAAAAATGTAACTTATACACACTGCGTATTCGTTTTAAACGAATACGCCAAAGTGTTATTTCCTAACGCAGGATAATTTCAAAAACCATAAAAGGTAGTCACATGCTAAGTCATATGAATTTTGGCTAAACTCAAAGAAAAATTCATAATTGTAATTATATGTACGCATTCTAGATGATATCTACTTCCTACATAATTGAGAGTTACTTAATGGACTTGTAACTGCAAATTTGTAAATTTATGTGTCTAGTGGTTCTCTAAATAATTAATATTCTACAATATGCTAAACTACATGTAGTATGTTCCAGGCTTGACTTCACTAAAGCTGTAATTGATTGAACATTTTTTAATCTCGTTTTGATGATTTGGGACACCGTCCTGCTTCTTCTGAGAAAACAAAAATTTAGAGAAGGATTTGTGCACCCTTTGGATATTGATACATAGATGCCGTGACGTTATATTTTGAATATGATGTAGTTTTTTTTAAGGTAACTGAATAAATTTGTATTTTGTGCGTAAAAATTCATCCATTTTGGATTACATGATACAAGATGTTATAAGAAGTTACAGTTTTGAATTAACTCGAACTCGTAGAAATTGTTTCGGTCTTGTGCTTAAGGCCATTTTCCGTTGCCATAGCTTTCATCATAATATTAGTGACATAGCGATATTTGACCACTGTACCTTGATGGAATTCAGAAAATTAAACAATTATTAGTAGAGCCTGTTTAAATACGTAGTCAAGTAAAAGTTGTTAGTTATTATTAAAACATTTTTAATATAAAAAATTATATCTTTTAGTTTTAGAAATAACTCACAAACCATAGGTGAAATATTTAATATACGTTTGGGCTTGTGTTATAATACAAGTACATGTTGTTTGGAAAAGCATTAGTAAAAGTATATATATATATATATATATATATATATATATATATATATATATATATATATATATATATATATATATATATAATGATAACTTGCTCAGTTAACAAGGATGTGAAACTTGAAAAGCTTAAGTTACAATTAAAAAATAAACAACATTAATGTATAATCATAAATTGTTATACTACGGTGCTGTTGAGGTACTAGTGTGTACTCTAAGGAAAAAAAGTTACGTGCTCTAGGATGCTTAGCGTGTCTTAGTTTGCTAAAAAAAATAACTACCGTTCAAGGACATCTAACACACGAAGGAAGAGGTTATTTGCTTCTAATGTTTGAACGTCAATTGTAACTCTATTGACCAATTAATACTTTATACTCAAACTATTTAATACTCAAACACTATATTTTTTGTATAGATTTTAAGTTATATTTTTAAATAGAGAAGGGCTAGGTAAGAACATTGCATTTATGTGTATGAGTCTATGAGTAATGAAGGCAACGTCAGTTATTAAATAAGTGAATTCAAGTGCTTTCAGTTTAATTCTTAAACGTCATTCCGTATATTTCGTTTAGAGCGATTAGTTATTTGGATGGCTTGAAAAAGGAAAAGGAAAAGTCAACGTATTTCATTCCCTCCCCAAGGGGGAGGGCGGGCTGCTCGAGCTTCCCGAGCTCCTTCAGCCACAATCATGGATTCCCAGCATACATACATACGTTACGTATATATGCATGGTGGGATTAAGGATAGGTGTGGTCAGGATAGGATCGGAAGGAACGGAGTTAGGATTCTGAGGGGGAAAATACTACCCCAGCATTCGCCTAAGTAGCCGCACATGGTGTGCATATACGCAGTGACCATGCCGCTACATGTGTATGAGGAAAACCCCCTGAAAAAACCTCATACAAGGTAGACGGTAACGGGAATCGAACCCATTACCTACCGAATGCTAAGTAGATCGTGTCACCACTACACTACCAGCTCGGTGGATGGCTTGAAACAAGTACATTGACAATATTGTCCTCTAAATTTAATGTGTCTGATTATTATGTTTTAACATTCCCACCAAAAGAAAAAGTTGTAATTGGTCAAAAACTTCAAAACTGAACTGAAACCGGCAATATCCCCATAGTCCAGACAAGTTATTTTTGAAAAGTGCCAAAATGTCTGTGTGTGCGTACTAGCTTTCGGGATTGTACGCATGTGTCTGTGATGAATGTTTCGGGCACGATATCTCCAAAACCTGAAAAGCTATTGGATTCAAATTTTATACGTATTTATGGTTAAATGGCTGTACTCCAGTTGTTCTTCGTGGAGGTAGATTTATGGCGTGAGGAGTAAGACGGGTGATTCTCTTTCGGTAGAGATTACTCCAGAAATAACATTTGCGAATAAGTGTAGATCAACTTTCGGTAACGAACATACAACGCAATGCACAAAACGGTCTAATACTGTAACACCCTAAGTGGTGTACAATAATTACAGTTTTTAATCGCCCTGTTTGCTAGCTCTCGGATCTCAGGTGAGGTTCGGTTTGCAATTTTCAACACTACAGTGTATGTTGGGTTGCCTGGATGTAGAATCAAATAACGATATAGTAAGAATATATAATTTAAGAATTAATCAAAAATATAATACTTATAATTATAAAACATAACTAACGATTCTATTAATTACAAAGCACAACTAATTTTATTCTACTTAAACTTCAATTAATTTCCGTTCTGGGACTCGGTACCTGACTTCGGGTTTGATCGTAAGCTGTAACAAATGTTATTAATCCGGTGTATCTTCCGAGGTTCGTTTTGTTTTAGGGGGTTAATAATTAATTAACAAGAATAACTTGTGGTCAGGTTAATAGAGGGGTTACGATAAATGGAGTGAGTGGTTTGGTGAAAATGGAATAACTTCCCTCAGGTGAGATAGGGATCTTATTTTTAATTTTTCCGTTAGGTTAATTAATAGGGGTAGTCATTAATATAGGGGTGAAATCTAGGTGGCTAAGGGGTTAAATCTATTGCATATAACTGGTTGATGTAGATGGGAAAGTTGTGGTATTTAAACTGGTTAGGATAACCTTTGATCTACAATAGTATTTGTACTTATTGTAATCACCTGTTTAGTGGTATTTTATTAAAATTTGGATGTTTGGAATGAGAATTAATTCTAACGTGTATTATTAAAATAGATGGCACACAATTGTAATAAATGAACTATGTATAATAAAATGTGATTTAGTTCACTGTTCTGGAGTACTAGGATTAATCGGAGAATTACAGGGAGAAATCTTAATATCAAGTGTAAATCGTGTGCAATGGAAATGTGATATACTAAATTATGTTTAATAATTAGTACTGGAGTTAGACTATGTAAAATTAGTCGGTTGTTTGTTCTTTTGGGTGTTGTGAAATTACAGGACCATGTGAGTGGATAATTTGTTTCGAGATCAGGTGATAGGAATTTATACCAGGATTCAAGAGGGTGTGTAACCGAGAGAGGATAAAGGGGTAAGTGGTATTCGGATAAGGGTCTGGTGATGGTATAAATTTTATTTTGAGAGTCTGGATTATCAGGGATATTGAATGGTCTCTATACACCTTTCGTGGTAGTAACCCGAATAGATGTTAGATATGGTTCAGGTGTGTAAGAGGATAATAGGGAATATTGTAGGGACAGGATTTATACTAAGATGGTAACGGTATGGGTATGAGATTGAGATTCTGGATTAAATGGATATTGAACGGTTTCTATACACCTTTCGTGGTAGTAACCCGAATAGATGTTAGATATGGTTCAGGTGTGTAAGAGGATAATAGGGAATATTATAGGGATAATTATAGGGAGATCACAGTATAGGATTACCTTACAATTGGGGTCGAAACCACCATTAATACAGTAATTCTATTAACAATCTTTATCTATCCTTCGAGGTACATACACCGATAGGGCAGATCTGAGATTGTTTCTCGGATATTAGGAATTAAACAGGAAAGGGTCTTCGTAAAGTAGCCTTACTTCTTGGGGCCGCAGCCACCAGTAGTAGAACCACGTTACTAGGTAACTACTTACTACTCCTCGTGGTACAAACACCGAGAAAGTGCAAATAGCTACTTACGGTTGTGGAGGATTGTTATGAACTGGTACTAGGATATCGATAAATCAGGAAATGTGTGAGGCAGGTTAGAATGTAATTAGGACAGGCAGGTTATTTTAAGCAGGCAGGTAATTTGAGAGTTTCTGGTAATAATTTCTAGATCAAGTAGAATAGGATTCGAATTGAAATAGAATAGGCTGAGTGAAGGTGTGTGTGGGTATTTATAGGAGATTTGCTAGGAGAGGGAAAAGTAGTGGGAAACTGATAGGATTTATAAACAATACTACATTCAGTTTAAGGAAATAAATAGGAAAGAAGTTTTGATAGGAATTTCTGGACTAAGATTGGATAATTATTATGTAATGAATTTTTAGGATCATTACACACCACCCTTGCCTGGGGGAAGAGAAAGTTCTGGGCCTGGGACTTGTAACAAACCACACTCGATTGCCTGGTCCCTTTTCATCCGGATGAATTCACCTGTTGCCAGTTTGATTTTCACCCTCCTACGGTTTCTGGTTCGTCTCCATCCGGTAGTACTTGGAGCTTGAGGCAGGCGTAGTACTGGTGTTTCTGGCAGCGGCAGGCGTTGGATTCCTACTTCTTCTGGTAAGTGTAGCGTTTTTGGAGAAGTGGTTTTTATTTCCAATATTTCCAGGTGTTCTAGCATCCGTCTGAGAGGAGTGGGGGTACAAGGTGTAATGGGAAGACCGGAGGTGTGTAGCGGGACGGGGGAAAGTTCCCAGGCAGGTGGTGGATCGGACGTGACAGGGGAATTTTCCTTAGGACTGAGGGGTAGAGGTGCGGATAATTCAGGAGCAACTGGAGATGGTGTTGCTTCAGGCATCAGGGTAATTCGGTGAGTAATATTTTGGGTGCGGGCAGGGGACACATTAAACTTTGTTAATTCTGTTACTAGGAAATCATTCATGTGTTGTAGTTCATTGTCATCTAGTCCCTGGATGCCATTTAAACCGGCAGAAAATTCTGGTTGGAGAGGGATTGTTTCATTGGCAATCTCCACTTGGTATGGGACTAGTCTGATAGTGGCTTGAATTTCTCGGAGAAAATCGAGTCCCAGGACTACATCAGTCGATAAGTTAGGTAAATATTGACCTAGAAGTAAATAATTATTTTGGCCGAGTAGGACAGGGAATCTGTAACTTCCATGCGATTTGGTCGTCGAATTATTGGCGAGGCGTACCATCTCGGTGTTCAGGTTTTCTGGAAAAATCGAATTCTGGACTAACAAATTCTTTAATTTATTACCAAAATAGGTCTTGGATGCGCCAGTGTCCACTAGAGCTTGGACTGGTTTAGTGAAGATGTGGAGGGTGATGAACAATCTGTCATCCATTGAAATAGGTAGTATTGTTGGTGCTGGTGGAGACTGGGTAAATTCTTTTACTTTTTGTAGCCACTGGTCCCATTCTTCGCGGGAGGTGGCTGGTTTAACACTTTTATGTGTTTCAGGTGGAGTTGGTGCTGGCTGGAAGGTCGAAGCAGGTATCAGTTCACTGAGGTGAACTCGACTGGGTTGAACCACAGGTGCAGGATTCTGGCTTCTTGGTGGTAACATTTCGAAATGGTTTGCCATCTCTAATAATTCTGGTAGGGTAGAGAAATCCTTTTGTCGGATATAATACTTATATTCTGTCCGCAGGTTGTCGTATATTCTCTCTATTTGACTCCTAGGGGTCATCTCTCCATGTCTCCTCATCAAAGTTAGCAAGGTGGTTGCGTAATCTACTGCCGTTTCTCTGGGTCTCTGGACACGATTACGTATCTCTTCTTCCAATTTGCTTTGATACCTGGGAGGTAGGAATTGTCTCTTGAAGTCCCTCACGAAATCAGTCCAGGTAGCCCATAATGTGCGATTGTTTCTGTACCATAATAATACAGTTTCTTTTAGGAGTTCGGGTAGTGCTAGCAACAGATCTTCATCTGGGACCTGGTAGCATGCCTGGAGTTCTTCGAGTCTCTCCAGAAACGATAGGGGATCGCTGACACCATCATATTTTAACCCCCACTTGCGGACTCGATCACAGGTGTCTGCCTGTCTGCTGGGAGTTCCTATAGGGGCTGCGGTGGATGTGCTGGGGGTGGATATACTCCTTGCTTCCATTTCTGGACGAGGTGGAGGTTCCGTGACTGTAGGTACTACGATTTGTCCTTCCCCGGTCCTTAAATATTTAATTATTCTGGCTCGGAGGATATCGGCTGTACCAGATGTGTCTAGGCGATATTTGCCTGCTTCCTCAATAAGGTTCTCCTTTTTGAGAGTGTAGACCCAACCAACTCGTAGGTCCTTTTCTTCAGGGGCAGGTGTACTGGTACTCATTATTGTTTTGTTTTAGCTGCGGAGTATGTGGTGGATGTGTGTAATTACTAAAGATGAACTTGTCTGGTGAAGATGGTATAACTGGCTTAAATTTAATTTGCTGTAAATATTTAGCTTCAATACTTTGTTTAGCACTGTAATTTTTATGCTGAATATAATTGTTTATTGTTAATTTCTGGAAATAAAATATTATGTAATTATTTCTGGAAATAATTGATATTTATTTCTGTAAGAAAATTATTAATTGTCAAACACTTGTAATTAGGTAACTCTATTTTAAATTAGTCCTGAAAAGAAACTGTTACTATGCTTACAAATTTGATACTGTAAATAATTGTTTTAATTAGTTCTGAAACAAAAATTATTATGTATAAGTTTAATTCTGGAACTAAAATTTAAAATTATTCCTATAAGGAAATATTTTGTTACACTTGGTCCTGGCTGGTTCTAGAAATAAACTTCCTGTAATTAGAATAGTTAAGGCTGGAATACCCCTGGGTATTGTTATTTCACTGACTGAAATATAGATCGGTTCTGGTATTGTTTTTCTTCTGGTCTGGCTGGTCTAGATCTCTGAAATTGAAAATTAATTACCGAGTATTTTTACCTGTGTAGTTTTCAAGGCCTCGCACGTTGGTCGCCACTTTGTAACACCCTAAGTGGTGTACAATAATTACAGTTTTTAATCGCCCTGTTTGCTAGCTCTCGGATTTCAGGTGAGGTTCGGTTTGCAATTTTCAGCACTACAGTGTATGTTGGGTTGCCTAGATGTAGAATCAAATAACGATATAGTAAGAATATATAATTTAAGAATTAATCAAAAATATAATACTTATAATTATAAAACATAACTAACGATTCTTTTAATTACAAAGCACAACTAATTTTCTTCTACTTAAACTTTTTCCGTTAGGTTAATTAATAGGGGTAGTCATTAATATAGGGGTGAAATCTAGGTGGCTAAGGGGTTAAATCTATTGCATATAACTGGTTGATGTAGATGGGAAAGTTGTGGTATTTAAACTGGTTAGGATAACCTTTGATCTACAATAGTATTTGTACTTATTGTAATCACCTGTTTAGTGGTATTTTATTAAAATTTGGATGTTTGGAATGAGAATTAATTCTAACGTGTATTATTAAAATAGATGGCACACAATTGTAATAAATGAACTATGTATAATAAAATGTGATTTAGTTCACTGTTCTGGAGTACTAGGATTAATCGGAGAATTACAGGGAGAAATTTTAATATCAAGTGTAAATCGTGTGCAATGGAAATGTGATATACTAAATTATGTTTAATAATTAGTACTGGAGTTAGACTATGTAAAATTAGTCGGTTGTTTGTTCTTTTGGGTGTTGTGAAATTACAGGACCATGTGAGTGGATAATTTGTTTCGAGATCAGGTGATAGGAATTTATACCAGGATTCAAGAGGGTGTGTAACCGAGAGAGGATAAAGGGGTAAGTGGTATTCGGATAAGGGTCTGGTGATGGTATAAATTTTATTTTGAGAGTCTGGATTATCAGGGATATTGAATGGTCTCTATACACCTTTCGTGGTAGTAACCCGAATAGATGTTAGATATGGTTCAGGTGTGTAAGAGGATAATAGGGAATATTATAGGGACAGGATTTATACTAAGATGGTAACGGTATGGGTATGAGATTGAGATTCTGGATTAAATGGATATTGAACGGTTTCTATACACCTTTCGTGGTAGTAACCCGAATAGATGTTAGATATGGTTCAGGTGTGTAAGAGGATAATAGGGAATATTATAGGGATAATTATAGGGAGATCAAAGTATAGGATTACCTTACAATTGGGGTCGAAACCACCATTAATACAGTAATTCTATTAACAATCTTTATCTATCCTTCGAGGTACATACACCGATAGGGCAGATCTGAGATTGTTTCTCGGATATTAGGAATTAAACAGGAAAGGGTCTTCGTAAAGTAGCCTTACTTCTTGGGGCCGCAGCCACCAGTAGTAGAACCACGTTACTAGGTAACTACTTACTACTCCTCGTGGTACAAACACCGAGAAAGTGCAAATAGCTACTTACGGTTGTGGAGGATTGTTATGAACTGGTACTAGGATATCGATAAATCAGGAAATGTGTCAGGCAGGTTAGAATGTAATTAGGACAGGCAGGTTATTTTAAGCAGGCAGGTAATTTGAGAGTTTCTGGTAATAATTTCTAGATCAAGTAGAATAGGATTCGAATTGAAATAGAATAGGATGAGTGAAGGTGTGTGTGGGTATTTATAGGAGATTTGCTAGGAGAGGGAAAAGTAGTGGGAAACTGATAGGATTTATAAACAATACTACATTCAGTTTAAGGAAATAAATAGGAAAGAAGTTTTGATAGGAATTTCTGGACTAGGATTGGATAATTATTATGTAATGAATTTTTAGGATCATTACAATACTTTATGGCCAAACGTTCCCACGTTATATGAAGTGTTACAAAAATATTACTTACAGAGTATTGTTAGATAAATAAGTAAAACTAAAAATAACCTACTTCGACCTTAAATAAACGTAAGGAAATCTTTCACAAGATCAAACTTTCGCAACTCTTATACAAAGAACTTTGAATATAAACTTATATTCAAAGGCAAATGGTAACAAAGCAAATATAAAATCAGGTCGCTGGTTTAAATTTGAGAAACGTTTTTTATATTTAATTTAATTCACACACCATTTTCTTATTTTCCTCACCTTCATTTCATATAAATCTTTCGACGAACATTGTAAAGTGAATAACTCAGTTAATTTTTACCAGTTATCAACAGTCTATGTGGGTAAATTGTTTTTTTTTATTTTCAGATATTACAATTCTTGCTAAAACTTACGACCTTCTTTGGAGAGTTTAGTCGGAAACCCGCTTATTTTGATACGCCTAGATTTTCACTGTTGTGTAGAGGGATACAATGAGTGGTTGTGGGTAATGGGGTTGGGCTTACACGACTTACCTGCCGCTACTTCAAGGAAGACGATGAAATAAGTGATTACACTTATTTTTAACATAATTATTTTCCTTATAATCTTCGTGTAGGTTAAGGCTGGAAACTTACACAACATGCAGCAAATAAATTAGAATCCTTACTATTGGCTTATTATTTCAGAATTTGTTCTTGTAACAAGCCATACGAGGCTTAATCCGACCATGTCGATTCTACGCACGTGTATGTTGCCATCCCGTTGAGATTGGCCACCGATGGCGAACCCGCGTATTTTATATGATGTTTTGCAGTTTAGTTTTCAGTTAAATGATATACTTAACTGAAGATATATTATTTTAAGTAATATTTAATAGAAATCACTTTTATACGAAATCGTCAGTGAAGTGCTCCAAAATAATCATTAAAATGCCATAAATAGTTAGTGCATTATATTACGATTATTTATAGTAGGCGAAACCGGGTGTAAGTGACAAATAAACACATATTCGCTAAAATCTAAGATACTAGTTAGGCACAAATTGATATATCAAAATTTCCCAAATTGATAGCATTTATTAAAAAAGTCGAAGATATTTACTAGAGATGATGTAAACAAGTATTTGATTGAAGCACCAGATCTTAACTATCTCAGGTACCAAATTCGCTGTTATTCGAAAAACAGATAGAACTATACGGTGTTTTAAATCAGCTAACTGGACCGAATTGCGACATTTTTTTGCAAACTTTCGCTTACGCGCGTATTTCTTTAAACATTGCTCTTTCAATAACTGAAGTTATCTTGATAGGTATGAAGCTAAACTTTCTCAAAAAACATAATCGCGAAGGTCATTCCCGTTTCCAACCATGGTTTAATAGGGCTTGCACTGATGCATTATCTCAAAAGCATAAACTCTATACCAAAGGAAAATCTGTTAAAAATCACGTTGACTATATTGCCGCAAGGAACAGTTACAAAAGCATCATCACCAAGGTCAAAAAGATGTTTAAACAACGTAAATGCAAAGAACTAGTCTCATGTCCTTTGGGTAGTCGTAAAGTTTGGTCATTAGCTACAGCTATCAGTAAAAACTTTAGTACATTTTTCCTTCCTCACATGAGGTCTCGTGACGGAGCTGTAGTAGCTGATCCTGCTGACAACACCAACCTTTTTGACGATTGCTTTGCATCAAACCCATGTTTCACTGATTATGGGAAAATTGTGCAGTCGCCCAAATTTACCCCATACGCTGCGAAACCAATCCATTTTCGATACAAACTCCTGGAATCAATTATCAATAAACTTAACTCAAACAAGGTCACTGTCCCTGACGGTGTTCCAGCTATCGTCCTTCAAAAATGCTACGCCGAGTTAGACCAGTATTGTGAAAACACTTTTCGATATCCATGTTACCTGGAGAGCCTCTCTCATCGTGGAAGTTGGCAAATGTCCAACCTATTCCTAAAAAGGGTGGTAAAATGTATCCCTCAAGCTATCGACCAATAGTTATCACTTCCACTCTATTGAAAATCATGGAACAAGCCATCAACCATCAACACTGTTGCCAGATTTCCTAATTTTGCGCTACACGTAGTCATTTTGTTTTCTTAAGTAGAATGCCCTATTTATTTTTATTGCAATCAAATGGGCGTCTCAAACTTATTAAGATCTCAAATTTTCAAAATTTTATCTCTACTAGTTGCCGAGATAGGACAACCCCGCGTTTTCAGTAACAAGTGCCGAAACGCTTAAATATCTGCAAAACCGCTAAAGCTATTGTTACAAAATTCGGCATTTGGGGGTTCCTAGGAATGCGGAATTGGAAAATGATATCGGTACTGTTGCTAGATTTCCCAGTCTTGCGCTACACATAGTCCTTTTGTTATCTTAAATGGAATGTCCCATTTATTTTTATTGAAATAATTGACTTGAGTTATGAAGGTTATTTTTTTATTTGTGTATAATTGTCATTGTAACATGGCGACGGCTAAAGTGTTGAAAATAATTGAAACAGTGTTTACTTATTCGTAGGGTATTCAGATTTTCGGGTATCTCCGATAAATTTAATGCATGCTCATTCTAAAATAAGTAACTATCCCATAATATTTCTCACTAGTATCTAATAGTATAAACAGAATTTTGAAAATTTGGGATCTTCCATTTAAGATAACAAAAAGACTAAGTATTGAGGTCTTAATAAGTTTGAGACGCCCAATTGATGGCAATAAAAATAAATAGAGCATTCTATTTAAGATAACAAAACGACTACGTGTATCGTAAAACTGAGAAATCTGGCAATAGTGCCAATATCATTTTCCAATTCCGCGCGCCACGAAACTCCCAAATGCCGAATTTTGTAATCGTAACTTTCGCGATATTGTAGATTTTTAAGCGTTCCGGTACTTTTTCCTAGCCCAGTATGTAGAACTGATGTAAATTCTAAATATAATGAGATTACTATCAAATTACTTATATTAATGGAATGTGAGCCTGCAATATCGCAAGGATTCACACATACCAAAGCAACTTGACCAATATTAAATTATTATATTTACCTTTGAATTTATTCGCTCATAACAAAAACTTATAATAATTTAATATTAGTCAAGTTGCTTTGGTATGTGTGAATCCTTGCGATATTGCAGGCTCACATTCCATTGGTATAAGTAATTTGATAGTAATCTCATTATATTTAGAATTTACATCAGTTTTACATACATAAACACGAAATTTACATCGATTGGGGCTTCAACCTTGGTGGCGCAGTTGGTAGCGCAGTACTCTAGCAAAGTACAGGTCGTAGGTTCAAATCCTACTCGAGGTAAACTTTTTATTTATGTTATTATATTTAGAATTTACATCTGTTCTACATACATAAAGACAAAATTTACATCGATTGGGGCTTGGACCTTGGTGGCGCAGTTGATAGCGCGGTACTCTAGCAAAGTACAGGTAAACTTTTTATTTATGTATTTAATAAAATTAATAATAATTTTTATTTATGTATTTAATAAAATTAATAATAATTCTTAATTACATATTTACCTTTGAACTTGTTCGTTCATAACAAAAACTTATAATAATTTAATATTAGTCAAGTTGCTTTGGTATGTGTGAATCCTTGCGATATTGCGGGCACACACTCCATTAATATAAGTAATTTGATAGTAATCTCATTATATTTAGAATTTACATCAGTTCTACATACATAAAGACAAAATTTACATCGATTGGAGCTTGAACCTTGATGACGCAGTTGGTAAGCGCGGTGCCCTAGCAAAGTACAGGTCGTAGGTTCAAATCCTACTCGTGGTAAACTTTTTATTTATGTATTTAATAAAATTAATAATAATTCTTAATTACATATTTACCTTTGAACTTGTTCGTTCATAACAAAAACTTATAATAATTTAATATTAGTCAAGTTGCTTTGGTATGTGTGAATCCTTGCGATATTGCGGGCACACATTCCATTAATATAAGTAATTTGATAGTAATCTCATTATATTTAGAATTTACATCAGTTCTACATACATAAAGACAAAATTTACTTCGATTGGGGCTTGAACCTTGATGACGCAGTTGGTAAGCGCGGTGCCCTAGCAAAGTACAGGTCGTAGGTTCAAATCCTACTCGTGGTAAACTTTTTATTTATGTATTTAATAAAATTAATAATAATTCTTAATTAAATATTTACCTTTGAACTTATTCGTTCATAACAAAAACTTATAATAATTTAATATTAGTCAAGTTGCTTTGGTATGTGTGAATCCTTGCGATATTGCATGCTCACATTCCATTAATATAAGTAATTTGATAGTAATCTCATTATATTTAGAATTTAAATCAGTTCTACATACATAAAGACAAAATTTACATCGATTGGGGCTTGACCCTTGATGGCGCAGTTGGTAAGTGCGGTACTCTAGCAAAGTACAGGTCGTAGGTTCAAATCCTACTCGAGGTAAACTTTTTATTTGTGTATTTAATAAAATTAATAATAATTTTGAATTACATATTTACCTTTAAACTTATTCGTTCATAACAAAAACTTGTAATAATGATTTGCTATTCATTAAATGATTTAAAACATAATACTGCTGTAACCAACTTTTGTTCTGAACTGCCTAAAACAAAAAAAAAAAGAGATAAACAAATAACCTCTACATTATTTTAATTCTTGTCGGTAAATTATGTATTCTTAGGCTTTAACTTACTTTATGGTAATTTAAGTGTTCAACATTGACCACCTATTATCAACCTTTTAACCTAATTTATATCGGATGAGGTGTATAGTACTCAAGCTCGCGAATCCGTTGTCACATTTTCTATTAATACATTTATATCATCTCATTGATTATGTGCTTTTTTTGGATAAATCACTATTAACAACTAACTACTTCTGAAATAAAGCATGCTTCAAAAAGCAAGTAAAACAGTAAATTAGTATGTCTTAACAAAGTCTGCTTTCAATTTGGAAAAGCGAATTAATCTGAAATGTAAAATAAAAAAATCATTTTGCTAACAGGATTTTATTTCTAAATAAGTTTTATGGTAAAGCTAAAATAATTATAACTGAAGAAATATATTTGTCTTTTTTATGCTTTAACATAAAAGATTAAAGATATATGTTGTAGAAATTTGTATATAAAGAATCTTTATTTAGTTAATTGGACAGACATTCGTTTTTATGCACCTCGTAAACTTAATTGTATTATATTTCAGCAATATACCAACGTAAACTTGAATAGAGAGGAAGTAGAAGATCATAAAGAAACAAAACGTGTTTTATGTTGTTATTAAGTGTGCAGTCAATTTTCCTGTGTTTTAGGGTGACTTATTTATAATTGGTTTAAACAGGATTGGGTAAGGGGTAGTAAATGGCATGAAACATAATTTCTAGAAAACCGTCAGAAACAGGTTAATTTCAGCTGGTTACGCTTGACGTTATCCCACCCCTTATACGTCCCTTAATATATAGACTTTTTTGCTCCTTTAAATAAGGAGGAAATAATGTGGAAACGGAAATGTTCGTATAGTTTATTTGAAATGTGCGTGAATTTCTTGACGGTTACCTTGATTAAATCATGCTTAATTCAAAGTAGTTCGTATTTTTTTAGCTATTGTTCTACAACACGAATTTTACAATAAAACCATTTTCTACACAATTTAGCAGAAAATCCGTTTTATGCACATTTAATGTAGTGTAATATATGCGGTTTATTAAGTATTTCAGTTTCAAATTAATGTTTAGACAATGTTGTGAGTTTTGTTAATAATGAATCGAGTACAACCAAATGGAATGTCAAATCATTATTAAAATAAGGTAAATGGTTTGATATTACGTAAAATATCTAAACTAAACCATGCAGTACTGCTAATGAAAGACTATTAGAAATATCCCGCTGAATACACATTACAAGCTGTAGTTAGGCGCAATATACCAAAAATTTATCATAAGGAGAGCGCAACTTTCCCTCTTCATGTATAATTATAACTTTATTTTATGCTTCATTAATCTCATAAACAAACTAGTAATACTCTATAGACTTTATAGTAATTAGCCGTCTCTCCATGCACAATATCATGCACTTATACTAAGGAAACGTTTAGAAATTATTTAAGTTTTCATCCTTTAGATGTGAATAATTCACTAATGTTTTAGATTTGATGTGTAACAAGATTATTTCAAACTTAGTGAACATGTTCATTATAGACTGACGCCCAACTTCTAAAATACCTTAAAATTAAGTCAAAATAAAGTGGATGTAAAAGCATCATCTGAACAGTAATTAATCAACTAAATTTGATATTATGTGCGGAAGGCAACAGTACTAGTTATAATTTCAAAATTAAGAGAGTGGTCCATATTTTACGTATGTTGAAAGATATAAACGAACTGAGTACCATGGCAACTATCTTTCTTGTGACTCAGACGCTCCTTTACTCTAGCTTAGATGCTGTGTAAGGTTAACGCAAAATAGGTTTAAACGTACAAAGTTTGCTAATAATGTTATACGGAACACATTGATATTCGTTTTTTAAGATAAGAATCTAATGTTCGGGAGACAAATTTACACTAAGGTGTAAAAGAGTTTATTAAAACGGTTAAATGGAGCAAATTGGTAAAAAATCTTTTTTTTTTCTCATTCGTCTGAAAATTTGGCAACCGTATGCATCTAATGACACATTTTTCCAAGCAAAAATTTATAGTGATGTTTATGTACCTTCATTGACTCAGATTTCTAAACGCAACTCTCCTTTACGCAAGAGAAATCCTGCAGTCTTTCGAAGGATTTCAATTACGAGGGTGGTATGATAAATACCTGTGTTCAGGAAAACAAGGCAATTGGTTTATATTTAGTACATCTATTTTTCGACATAATCGCCTTGTAGCTCTATACACTTGATACAACGATGTTCCAACTTTTTTAACCCATCCAAATAATAATATTTTTCGAACTCTGCAAAATAGGCCTCTGTTTCAGCAATGACTTCTTCATTTGTCGAGAACCGCTTTCCACCAAGCCATTTCTTCATGTTTGGAAAAAGAAAGAAGTCACAGGGGCCAAATCTGGCGAATGTGGTGGATGGCGCAACACTTCGTACCGTAACTCAATGAGTTTGTCTGTCGCAATTGCGCCAGCAAAACTCGTGGAAAATGATTTTTTTCTTCGCCAGGTGTGGCCTTTTACTCTTTGCTGCAGCGTCGAATCGGTCCAATAAATTGGCATAATACTGAGCCGTTAAGGTTCTTCCCTTCTCCAAATAATCAATTAAGATGATGCCTTGTGAATCCTAAAAAATCATCGCTAGAACTTTTCCGGTTGATGAATCGTCTTTGCTTTCTTTGGTGCAAGTTCGCCGGCAGAAACCCACTGTGCTGACTGACTCTTGCTTTCCAGCGTGTAATGATAGATCCATGTCTCATCGACGGTCACATAACACTGCAGAAACTCACTAGGATTACGCTTAAACTTGTCCAAACATTGCGTTGAAGTTGTCACGCGGTTCTGTTTCTGATCAATAGACAGCAGCCGCGGAACCCATCTCGCCGATAGCGCATACCCAATTTGGCGTGCAGGATATTTTGTACACGTTCAGTTTAGATGTTTATCATCTCAGCAATCTCTCTTATCTTCATCCGGCGGTCTGCTAACACGATATCATGCACTTTATTAATCATTTCATCCGTAGTGACCTCAACAAAGACGGATCTTCGGCCACGTTTAAATTTATTATACCGGTATCTGATGGTAGTCACCTCGATGGCAAATTATCGTTGTAAACTGCTTGCAACTGTTCACTGATTTCTACACACATTTTCCCATCCAAAAAAGAAATCTAATCACTGACCGGTGTTGTTCTTTTTCCATTATTGCAAGAACACCTACACTAACTCACTTTCAACAGCTATAAAAACTAAAGTACTCCATGAATGTCGCTAAAATTTTGAAAGACGTGAACTAAAGAATAGTACTCACAGTTGGTAATCCAGATTTTCATACTTATCATACCTCATTCGTAGAAATCACATACAAATAAGTGAGTTGTACGGATAGTATCTACATCACCCAAACATGTTACATTTCGAAATTTGTGTAGTACTTCTCCGTACAAGTGTTAACTTTTAGAGGGTCTTACACTATCATATTTGTTGATGCGCCATAAGGATGTCCCTTATTCGCACTCAGATAGTCCTATAGGTCACATACTTTAATTGCAGATTTCAATACAACTAGGCTTTCACCTGTACAATTGAGTTCTTTACCAAACACAGCAGTAATAAAGTTATAGTATGGATTTAATAATTATTTCATCGATTGCAGATGGTCCACACCTTATTTCAGCACGACAGATGTGCTGCTCATAATGCGGCTACAGAATATTTAAATCAAATATTTCCTTGTCGTATCATTAGCACTAATGGAAACATAATGATGACGCCTTTAGCAACAGCTTGATGTTGTAATACCTAGGAATTGGTTGATATAATTCATGAATGCTTACAGAAAATGTTTTAACCATAAAGATTCTGTAAGAATCGAGGATCCTTCAGTGTGACGTGAAGAATTCCTACAATCTCTAAAAACCTACGTGCATAAACACGGTGTGAAATTATTTAATATAGATGTGGATGTACGTACAATTCAGGAATGTAACCAAACAAGGACTCAAGAAACAGAAAAGTAATACTTTTCTGTTCGTCTGTAGTAGTGCTCCTATAATAATCAGCTTGTGGTAACAGACAACGATTTGAAATTGTGAAAACTGCGGTGGGGCTGACAGTATGCATATTAAGTAAACATTCCTAAAAATATTGCCACACCAATTTATGTGAGAGAGCAATAAATCAAACCTGTACTACTTAAAATAACACCGTATAAGAAAATTTATTTTAAAACACTTGTACAACATATTTCTGTTGTACAAGTTCAGTTTTTAGAGTGGTTTCATATTTATTCATAGTTTTTTATAATTACGTATGACGTGAAAATTTTTCTTGTAACATGCTTTGTTAACGTTTAATGTAAATATTTGGTTTTTCTACAGAAACAGTGACAGTGTGACTTTATTCGAACCTTCTTTTGTGTAGACTTTTCAACCGATTATTTCAGATGAAAATTTTTTAAATTCCCATTTGGTAATTCACCTTTTGAGGATGTAACTGTGGCGGGCAAAGCTATGCACTTTGCTATGGATGTACTTAGAAACATTACAAATGAATAGTGCTGTAGGATTTAGGTTACTGTGCACTACGTGTAAAATCATTTGCATTCAGTTCTCTTCATATATACTACGCACGTGTACCTCAGATACATAAAAGACTTGAAAATAATAATAAATCCATGAAAGTGAGACAGACAGGAGATCCAATAAGCAGGCATGTTGGTTACATCTGGATTTACTGTATTTGTGGAAATTAAACGTGAAAATGCTCTTATTGCAAATTTAGTGCATCCGTTAACGCTATTTTATTTACCAACTCTGTTTAAGCTACTATTACGGTTCGTCACATTGTGTTTGACAATACATATTCAAGCGCAATAAAGGCTCATTGACTCATCTTATGTTCGGATTATGGCTATATCAATACTTCCCATTATAAATAAGGCAAGACTGTATTTGATTGAATATTTAGGTGACAAAGGATTATTGAAATAGACCGAGAAATTGTACTGACGTCCACATTATTCGCAGACCGGTGCATAATCACTGAGAACATCGGAAATTTGTCATTGTTGGCCAAGACATTGATCTTGTTCTGCTCACTTATCTGTCCCCTGAAGAGGATATACTAACTTTGAAGGCAGTCTGAGAAATTACTGTAATAAAATTTTATAGTTTAAAAGATTTATAAGTTTCTTTTGTGATTCACAACTGAAAGAATTCATCCCATTCAAATGTGTGGATTCCACATCACAGTATAGGAAAAGCAAGTCTCAATTTCTGAATAATTTTTATCATGTTATCAACGATATACATCTACACTTAGTATATATTTAAGGATTAGATCAATTTTAAGCAAGAAATCATGATTAAATTCATCCACAACTTGATTTGTCATACAACGCACGCACGCACGCACCCACCCAGACACACACCCACCGCCTTGAATGCAAAACTGACTTGTAGTGTTTACGATTTCTGTTGCTGAACATCAACCAAAATAGCAAAAAATTCAGTAAAACAAATTTAAATGATACTCGTATGCAAAAACATTTTAAACCACGCAGAAGCATTGTATTGGTTTTGATTCCTTAACTTATGCTACTAATTTATAAAAATTAAACCTCAAAATTAAAATTGGAGGTAGTACAGTTGAATGTATTAAGTAATCAGTACTACACATGCCAAAGTTAAGCAAACTAAATGGAGTTACTTATTTCTTACTCACTTTAATATGTGAAAAGAGACAACAAAAATGTTTATGTTTATTTCTAATTCACGATTTTCTCGGTTTACTTGTTCCAAAGATATTGAACCAAACTCATAAAAGCTATTCATTTAATACTTGTTCAATTTTATTAAAACCTTATCACCATAAAAATCAACATTACTCGCTATATGTTTATGTGTAAAAGAATTAGTCACTTTTTTATTCTACATAACTACACAACTGCCAATATTTATTAGATATACACGTAAAAGCAAGAATAACTTTCAGAGACATTGATTTATTTATACCCTGTTTTGAAAACCTTTTTAACGTAATGACCAAATTTACGTGTACTGTTTCAAATATTTATTTAGTTATAAATAAATAGATATTACGCACTATGTCAAGGTAAATGTACTAACCTGGAAATCCGTAACATTATAACGAATTTAATATAACTTTAGTTGCTTTATGGAAACAAAAATTGTGTATTATTCAAAATTTTTCAGTTTTTTCAACATTTACTACAACAAAGTAGCTTATTTTTCAATATTTTGTTTGTGTTCTATTAAAATTCAATCATTCTAAGTATAAACGATTAAAGTTAGTAAATGCGTATAATGTATAAAAAGTCACAAGTGAGCCCATTAACGGCAGCAAGATTATCAGGATTCACAAGTACCGGAGAAAATGTACGATGTATAAAAAAAAGGGACACCACTGAGTTGTTTAGGATTCCCTTACCCCGGGCTTAGTTGCAGCCTGTTAACGCACACACTTATATACAGGGTGTCCCAATAGTGCGTATTGGGTCGATAGCTCCTTAGCCATTAAACTTAGAAGATAAGTTTAAATACGAAAGTTGTCTATTTCTATAAGCTGCATAATCCAAAATAGTTTGGTTTCTACAGGGTGTAATATAAAAACGGTACAATATAGAACTTTTGATTTTTAAATAGAACACCCTATATATTATTTTATTTTTCGATTCTCCTTTTATTTTTACATGTTTTTTATAAGAGTTACTTACAAGCTAAATCTTACAGTATTTGAGTTATTTGCAAAGTTAACTAAAAACTGACATTTTTATGTAGTAATTCAAGTAGGCGTGTCTCAGTTATTTTTAAAGATAAAAAAATAATCCTTGGTATAAAATTTATTCATACATGAGCTTACCTTAATCTATTGTCAAAATTGGATTTCAATATACACAGTGATCACAAAAATTAATTCGATAACATAAATTTGAAAATGCTATATCTTCATTTTTTTAAATGACACACCCTATATTTTTTTAATGCCTTGTCTTCGTCTATTAATCGGCTTTCCTTTCTATTAAATATGTTCTATACCTATCTCTAATAGTTTTGCAGATATTTAAGTTTGTTCAATTTCTTTCGTTGATAACACTGAAAAAGAGTAACATTAGTCGGTCAAAGCAAGCTATTAACACATAAGAAACTAAAAAACATATTAACTGAAATACAAACACTTAAAATTATAATAAATGATCAATGTGACCACCATTTTGTTGCTGGCAAACATGAAGTCTTTGAATAAACGGGTGATCACAAAAATTAATTCAGCAACGTAAATTTGAAAATGCTATATCTTCCTTTTTTTAATTAGCACACCCTATATTTTTATCGCCTTGTCTTCGTATATTAGTCGGCTTTAATTTTTATTAAATATGTTCTATACCTATCTCTAATAGTTTCGGAGATATTTAAGTTTGTTCAATTTTTTTCGTTGATAACACTAATGAAGAGTAACATTAGCATTTTCAAGATTGAAAGGGCGTTTCGAGCAAGCAGGCAGTATCCATTACGAAGACAATTTAGAACGAGAAAGAACCGCAATTAACGAAGGTAATGAACATTTAGTTCTTCAATCCGAAATTGAAAATCCTCACGTTTCTTGCCAACAATTAGAATTAGAGTTTCAAAGGCATTAGTTAATGGAGTTATAAAAAAAATAAATATCATCCATACCACGTCCAACTTGCACAAGAATTAGACGGGGATGACTTCGTTAATAGATTAAACTTTTACAATAACCTAAATTTGAAAATGCTATATCTTCATTTTTTTAAATGGCACACCCTATATTTTTTAATGCCTTCTCTTCGTCTATTAATCGGCTTTCATTTCTATTAAATATGTTAATAATAATAATAATAATGCCTTTTATTAGTTTGATGCACACAGTTACAGTTACATGAAATTGTATAAAATTACCTATATAAGTATGCATGTGCATGTAACCAACTGAGCGAAGTTCAGTTAGTAGTTACATACGTCACTACTTCTGCTCTTCCACTTAACCCATTTTATTTAGCATGAATTTTGAACGGAAGATTACAATTGAGAGAGAAGTTTATGTGTGTAGATGTAAATGTAATAGTACATAGTGATGGTGGACACAGTGTAAATGAATTTAACATAATTGACTAAGCTAGAATTAGCTAGAATTAGAATAAGTAAAGAAAGGATGACTGATTAACTATGAATGAGTAGTTTACTATTTTCAACATTATTTTACTGCAACGTTTGACGGTCAAGTATGAATTGATGGACATGCTTTTTAAACTGGTTCGTAGTTAGTTTTTTGCAATAGTCAGGTAGTGAATTATAAACATTGACGATATTATAACTAAAACAGCGTTCAAAATGTGTTTTATGCAGAGGAGGGGTAATTAAGGAACAGAATCTGGTGTTAGCTCTGAACTTTATCTTTTCGTAGAGGTACGGTGGTATTTTGCCAATAATGATTTTATGGTACAGAGTAGCAGAGTGCACAAATCTTCTGTTTTTCATATTTAACCACTGTGTATCAATTAATCTGTGTGAAATGTGTTCATACTTCCTTACACCATAAATCAAGCGTAGGCAGGAATTCTGAATTTTTTGAATTCTTTGTTTGTCCGTAGCATCTAAGCAAGGTCCATAGAGAACGTCACAGTAGTTACACTGCGAGAGGACAAGTGACTCACATAGGATCATTTTTAAATCTTGACCAATGCTGTGTGGATTCTGAACATTCTATCGATTCTATACATATCTCTAATAGTTTCGGAGATATTTAAGTTTGTTCAATTTTTTTCGTTGATAACACTGAAGAAGAGTAAAATTAGTCGGTCAAAGCAAGCTATGAATACATAAGAAACTAAAAAACATATTAACTGAAATACAAACACTTAAAATTATAAGAAATGATCAATGTTGCTGGCAAACATGAAGTCTTTGAATGAACGGGTGATCACAAAAATTAATTCAACAACGTAAATTTGAAAATGCTATATCTTCCTTTTTTTTAAATTAGCACACCCTATATTTTTTAACGCTTTGTCTTCGTCTATTAGTCGGCTTAAATGTTTATTAAATACGTTCAATACCTATCCCTAATAGTTTCGGAGATATTTAAGTTTGTTCAACTTTTTTCGTTGATAACACTAATGAAGAGTAACATTAGTCGGTCAAAGTAAGCTGAGGATACATAAGGAACTAAAAAATATTAACTGAAATACATAAATTGTAATTATAATAAATATTGTATGAAACCACCATTTTTAAGAGATATCTGAGATGTTTTTAAACGATTCATCGTAAAATTAAACAATTTAATCAAAAGAGCGTAAAACAAAAGAAGAACGAAAACAAAAGAAATCAAACTTGTTAAACAGTGCTAATATTTGTGTAGTATTGTATACTTACTTCCTAAATTACAAAATGAATTTTTCGAAAGAAGAACTTGTTAATATGATTTACGTCCTTAGTGAAAGCGACAAAAATTGTCCTTTAGATCACCGAATTTATAAGCAAAAATTTCCAAATGCACGATACCCGCAAGATTCAGCATTTTCAATATTGAAAGGGCGTTTCGAGCAAACAGGCAGTATCCATTACGAAGACAATTTAAAACGAGAAAGAATCGCAATTAACGAAGGTAATGAACATTTAGTTCTTCAATCCGTGATTGAAAATCCTCACGTTTCTTGCCGACAATTAGAATTAGAAGTTGGAGTTTCAAAAACATCAGTTAATAGAATAATAAGAAAATATAAATATCATCCATACCATGTCCAACTTGTACAAGAATTAGACGAGGATGACTTCGTTAATAGATTGAACTTTTGCAATTGGGCCATAAATAAAAAATTTAGAAAAACCCAACTATTTTAGCACGATCTTATTTACTGATGAAGCTACTTTCCACAAAAATGGATACATTAATAGACATAATTTCCATTTTTACGATACTGACAATCCCAGATTTATAATTCCTCTTGATCAGCAACACCGCTGGTCACTTAATGTTTGGGCCGGAATTATTGGGGAAAGAATTATAGGCAGTGTTGGGTAAGATCCATTTATTTAGGATCTAGATACAGATCCAAACACATTTTTAAAAACTGATCTAGATAAAGATCCAAGATCCGTACGTAAAAATGGATCTAGATAAAGATCAAAGATCCTTGAAATGGGATCTAGATCTTTTATAAAGATCCAACATTCCCAAAATTGTTTCGAGATTTTTCTAATTATTAATATTATCTTTAATTGCTGGTATTGCTACTGATGAGTAGTACTCCCATTCCCATGATCATTTTTCATGTAATAGAAATATTAGTCCGTAAGGTTAAATTATTAAGAAAAATAATATATAAATATAATTTCTATAGGTTTTTATTGAAAACTTACATTAATTATTTAACGCACTACAAAATTAGTATTAAGTATACATTTACACTTGCAAGTTGCAATGTTAATTGTTAATTTAATTTAACACATAGATATACAATTATAAGGATAAGGACATGTATCTAAATTATTATAAGTATACATTACATAATTACATTTTATTATATAATTTTATTTTATTTTGTTTTAAAATTAATAGCAGGGAATTCCAGTTCCACTTAACTTAAGTACCTACTTTAATGGATGGATGACCCTATTGTCATTACTCATTAAGTTATTAGATTAGCACTTAGCAGTCATTACCTGCCTTTGTAGCTTTGGGAAACAAAAACAACCGACGGAAATATTAACAAAGAAAATGAATAGTTCTATTATTGGTTATTTCGGAATTTAACATGCCTCAGTCAGTAGGTAACTGTGTAAATGTGTATGTATCTCTGTGGGGTACGGTCGTAACGGAGCATAATGTATTTTTTAAATATAAAGCTCTGTTGCCTCAAGCCAGTTAAACATTTCACAAAATACCCTTAAAATACATTTTAAAATCTTCTAATAGATCTTTGGATTCAAGTACTAAAGATCTGTTAAAATGTGATCTAGATCCAGATACTAGATCCTATCAGAGCAAAGTATCTAGATCCAGATCATAGATCCGTTTAGTGGATCTAGATCCTGGATCTAGATCACTTTGATCTAGATCTTACCCAACACTGATTATAGGACCATATTTTTTTATTTTTTTGAAAACACGGTCAACGGAGATTCATTTTTAAACTTCTTGCGCAACGAATTTGAAACTTTTATTGAATATTTACCTTCATAAACCCTTAGAGAAATGTGGCTACAATTAGATGGCTCTCCTCCGCACTTTAGCAGAAACGTTAGAAATTATTTAAATATCCAGTTTCAAAACAAATGGCCGATCTCCTGGCCTGCAAGATCGCCTGACCTGACAAAGTTCGACTCTTTTCTTTGGGGTTGGATTAAAGAAAAAGTCTATCAAACTCCTCCAACGACTGTAGATGATATGAAAGCAAGAATTAGAGACGGTATTGAAAATATAAATGTTTCCACGTTACGAAAAGTAAATTTGTCGTTTATTCAAAGACTTCATGTTTACCAGCAACAAAATGGTGGTCACATTGAACATTTATTATAATGTTAAGTGTTTGTATTTTAGTTAATATGTTTTTTAGTTTCCTATGTATTCATAGCTAGCTTTGACCGACTAATTTTACTCTTCTTCAGTGTTATCAACGAAAAAAATTGAACAAACTTAAATATCTCCGAAACTATTAGAGATAGGTATAGAACATATTTAATAGAAATGAAAGCCAATTAGTAGACGAAGACAAGGCATTAAAAAAATATAGGGTGTGCCATTTAAAAAAATGAAGATATAGAATTTTCAAATTTATATTATTGAATTAATTTTTGTGATCACCGTGTACATTTAAACCCAATTTTGATAATAGAATAAAGTAAGCTCATGTATGAATAAATTCTATACCAAACATTATTTCTTTATCTTAAAAAAGAACTGAGATACGCCTACTTGAATTACTACATAAAAATGTCAGTTTTTAGTTAACTTTGCAAATACCTCAAAAACCGTAAGATTTAGCTTGTAAGTAATTCTTATAAAAAAGATGTAAAATTATAAGGAGAATCGAAAAACAAAATGGGTTTTATATTTAAAAATCAAAAGTTCTATATTGTACCGCTTTTATATTACACTCTGTAGAAACCAAACTACTTCTAGATTGTGCAGCTTATAAAAATAGACAACTTGCGTAATTAAACTTATCTTCTAAGTTTAATGGCTAAGGAGCTATCGACCGAATACGCACTATTGGGACACTATATATATATAATATATATATATATATATATATAATATATATAATATATATATATATATATATATATATATATATATATATATATATATATATATATATATATATATATATATATATATATATATATATATATATATATATATATATATATCAGTGAGGACGTTTAGGTTGAATAAATTCAATATCTCGTAAAGCACAATTTTTTCAAAATCGCTCGGACCCGTCGATTTTATATTTTTCGGGCATATTTTGCGAGAAAAAATTTTATACAGGTGTCTCAAAAAGATTTGCTAAACAAAATTTTTTTTTCAAATTGCAACCCAATTTTTATTGCATTTTGGACTGCTTACAATTCTAAACATTTGTCATGTAGCATGTGCTATACCTAAGTCCAAGAGTTTTGCAGTTATTCGCATTCAAAATTTAAAAATTGAAAAAAGATGAAAAATTTTATTTCAGCAAATGTTCGAAATGTCCTCCGTTAGTCAACTAACGCCCGAAATGGTTCGAAATATGCAGCAGGAATTTGTAGATCGATTAGACTATTCTGTCTACAGCTATTGTAACAAAACGCTTGCACAGGTCGATTTTATTTTCAATTACGCATCGTACGCTATTATTGGATGTACGAATGACGTCATCACTTTCGCGTACATGACGTCACTATTATTTTTTTAAATAGAACATGTTTTTCTCTACATTTTTAAATTCTACAACAATAGACGATTACAAAAATGTATAATACTTATTAGTCCAAATCATTGGTTTGTGAATTAGAGACGAATGTTGTATCAGAAATTTTTAGTTATAAAACTTTATTGAAATGACTGGACTAACAACGATGATAGGTTTTCATTATAATGGTTTTGTCTTTTGTTTTTTTTTTGACATGTTTAGTTTTTGTTTACAATGCTAATGTCAAACAATAAGTACTGAATTGTCAATTACCTATTTGTTAAAGTTCTCAATAATGGTACGTTTAAGCGAACAAGAAAGAATTGAAATTTTAATAATGTGTGGGTATGGTGACAAGTCCGTACGCAGCAAGAAGTTTGTGAATTATGGAATGATAAGTATCCAGATCGTTCTATTTGTCAATCCACTGTATCGAAAACAGAAAAAATTTTAGAGAATTTGGTCATGTCAGAGATAATTATAAAGGTCGTTCTGCAATTAGTGATGAGCAGTTGGATTTGCTCTAAATGTTAAAGAAAATCCACAATATCCAGTAGACAACTCGCGGCGGAAAATTCATTGAGTAAATCTACAATTGTAAAATATTTGAAAAAATAAATTTCACCCTACAAAGTTAATTTAGTTCATAAACTCAACGGAGATGATTTTGATCGAAGGATGGAATTTTGCGAAGTTATAATGGAGCGATGTAATAATGACCACAATTTCTAAAACATGTAGTATTTACAGATGAAGCAACATTTTATTTAAATGGTACTGTTAATAGGAAAACTGTAGATACTGGTCAGGCACTAATCCTCATTGGATGATGGAGGCCCACACTCAGTATCCTGAAAAATTAATATTTGGGCAGGAATTGTTGGCAACAAATTTTGGGACCATTTTTATGGAAGGAATGTTGACTGCTGAAAAATATTTAGAAATGTTACAAAATGATATTATTCCAGCAATTGCTGCGTTATATCCAGATAATAACAATCCACACATGCCTAGTAATTTGATATGGTTTCAACAGGATGGTGCACCACCACACTATGCGCAGAGAGTGCATAATTATCTAAACGCTACTTTTCCCAACAGGTGGATAGGTAGAGAGGGTTTATAGAGTGGCCAGCAAGATCTCCTGATACAGTTGATTTTTACTTTGGGGTTATCTTAAATCTAAAGTATACTCAATAGACCTGCCAACATCGAAGACTTAAAAGAGAGAATCCTTAATGAGGTAAGACTCATTCGCCGGGAAACATTAAATGAAGTGTTGAGGAATTTAAAACCGTCTTGGTTATTGCCAGTTAGTCAACGGTATGCAATTTGAACATTTAATTTAGTTATCTAAGTATTTTGTTAATTATTTAGAATAATAAAACTAAAATTTATTAGTCCAGTCATTTCAATAAAGTTTTATAACTAAAATTTCTGATACAACATTCGTCTCTAATTCACAAACCAATGATTTGGACTAATAAGTATTATACATTTTGTAATCGTCTATTGTTGTAGAATTTAAAATGTAGAGAAAAACATGTTGTTCTATTTAAAAATAATAGTGACGTCATGTACGCGAAAGTGATGACGTCATTCGTACATCCAATAATAGCGTACGATGCGTAATTGCAAATAAAAATCGACCTGTGCAAGCGTTTTGTTACAATAGCTGTAGACAGAATAGTCTAATCGATCTACAAATTCCTGCTGCACATTTCGAACCATTTCGGCGTTAGTTGACTAACGGAGGACATTTCGAACATTTGCTGAAATAAAATTATTTTTAAGTTTACGAATCTTTGTTTTCGATATAATAAAACGTTATAAAATTATTCTATTTTTCGTTTTCTTCATGATCTTTTTCAATTTTTAAATTTTGAATGCGAATAACTGCAAAACGCTTGGACTTAGGTATAGCACATGCTACATGACAAATGTTTAGAATTGTAAGCAATCCAAAATGCAATAAAAAATTTGGGTTGCAATTTGAAAAAAATTTTGTTTAGCAAATCTTTTGAGACACCCTGTATAAAATTTTTTTCTCGCAAAATATGTCGAAAAAATATAAAATCGACGGGTCCGAGCGATTTTTGAAAAAAATTGTGCTTTACGAGATATTGAATTTATTCCAACCTAAACGTCCTCACTGTATATATATATATATATATATATATATATATATATATATATATATATATATATATATATATATATATATAATACTAGTTTTTCGTTGTGGCCAAAAGGAAAACTTGAAAATTTAGAATCAGGTATAATTGAATGCGTTGTGTTCAACTAAAGTATATTTAGACTTCTAGCGCTTCCGGTTATACCGCAGGTCGCTACCCACTTTGTTATTTTCAATGGAACACCCATTTTTTGATGGAGACCATAATTTTGAATCTTTTTTACTAAAGCTATACCATGTCCATCTATTACGGTTTTTAAGATAAAAATTATTTTCCGAAATCTCGACAGCTGGTTGACATTTACAAAATAGACTTGTAACTCCTATTTGGATTGAGATAAATAGTTAAAATCCAATTAAGTTTATATTTTAAAAATGCCTGTATTGTGTGCGTTTTCTAAAATAAAAATGCTTACCTGACAATAATGCCTAAAACACTATGCTTCTATCTTATGGAAAATAAAAGACCACTCAAATACGGATATTTTGATACCAATAGATTCGTCTTGGCAAATAGAAGATTTGATATCATTGCGCCAATGCTGTAAGTCTTATAATTAAGTCACAATAAATGATTTTGTGATTAAAGTTCCTTATGTAGGTTGTATGAGTAAGACAGAGAGGAAAACATTATGCTCGTACCTATCTTAAGGAGAATAAACGACCACTCAAATACGAATATTTTGATACCAATAGATTTGTCTTGATAAATAGATTTAATATCATTGCGCCAATGTTGTCTTATAATTAAGCCACAATAAATGATGTTGTGATTAAAATTCCTTACATAGGTTGTATGAATAAGACAGAGAGGAAAATAGTATTTAAATAGAGGCAATCCATCCTATACATAAATGAAATAAACAAAAGTAATTTTATAAAAATTAATGCATTGTTCCATTTTATTACTGGATTGCCTCAAGTTAAAAACCACTTTCTTCTCTGTCTTACTCATACAACCTACATAAGGAATTTTAATCAGAAAATCATTTATTTTGACTGAATTATAAGACTTACAACATTGGCGCAAAGATATCAAATGTTCTATTTATCAAGACGAATCTATGGGTACCAAAATATCCGTATTTGAGTGGTATTTTATTTTCCATAATCCTTTACTTTTTATCCATTAATTTTTTGTTGCATAATCGAATTGGCGATAATATTTGCTACAAAGTGATATGACATGTTACATGTTGTTATACCTAAATCAAGCTGTTCTGGAGTTATTTCCAAAAGAAGGAAAATTTTACTTCCTTAGCCATTATTTCGAGAATGCTTTGAATGGTTGCTATGGATACGAGAAATAATTTTTCAAATGTCACGTTTTTAATGTTTGTCACAGTACTTATCTTAAATGCCTTAATATTGTTGCTAAAATAATGTTTACAAGTGGAAAAATTTTAATTTTATTTTTTATACACGGAAGGTGCTACACAATTTTTAGTAGAACTTGCACAATTTTTAACGTAAGCTATTCACATTTACTTCAAATGATAAAAAATGGATGTAAAAAACTAGAAACAAATTATAATAAATCCTTGAAATGGTGGCCGTTCGCATTCAATCATGATGTTAAGCGTGAAGTAACACCCTGCAGTACTGCTGTTCGTTCTTTTGAGGAGAGAGCTTGTAGAATCCTGTTCGCACGCGCGCCTCTTCTCTCGTGCTCACTGGTGTTTGGTAGACCTCATGCTTGATATGTCCCCAAAGGTGTAAATCTAAAGGTGTCAAATCTGGAGATCGTGCAGCCAGTTGGTCCTAAGCGACTTTACCACCTGTTTGCGAACATTGAGGAGAGTTCTTGGCATACTTCCTCCATACAATGGGCTGGTGCTCAATCCAATTGATACCAAGTTCAAAGGCAGTCACGAAAATCTGCTAGCATAGTCCATAATAAATTGAGGTAACGCACGGCCGTTATCACTCCGTCATCAATGACGTAAGAAAGAATGTCATCTGTCATAAGGCAAAAGACATTGAAACTAAACCTGACCTGACAGTTACTTTCTCGGATCTCAAGCGGATTGTCTGAAGCCCAGGCGTGGTTGTTATGCCCGTTAAAAATCCCTTCATGCAAAACCTTAGATTCCTCCATTCAGATAATTTCTCTTTAAAAATCCTCTTTATCTTAACTTCGACACATAGCATCTCACTCAACTTAACCCTGTCGTTGGGGTTTTGAGGACGAAAGTCTCGTACTAACGAGAATTTGTAGTCATAGAAGTGATGCTTCTTTATAATCTTCTGTATTGAACACTTACTGATTTCCAGATCTTCTTCGACAGCACGAAATGAGGCGTTGGAATTGGCCTCGAAATAAGCCAAGGTATAAAAAATGAATTAAGGATTTCTTGATTTGTATAAACATTATTTTTGTTACTGTTATCCATGTTCACTCTTTTAGCAGTAATATTAAGGCGCTTAAAAAATCACAATAAAATCACAAACATTAAAAACTTGACATTTGAAGAATTATTTCTCGTATCCATAGCCACCATTCCTATCATTCTCGAAATAATCGCTAAGGAATTAAAATTTTTAGTTTTTTAGAAATAACTCAAGAATAGTTTGATTCGATTGAGTACCAAAAAATATGGCATTCCGTTTAAAAAAATTGATTTTTTTTTCATTTTTAACTCTGGCTAAACAGTATAAATTTAGACAATATTCTCTGGCAAAGATTTTATTTTAAAAACGCATACCATGTAGGCATCTTTAAACTGCAAACTTAACTGGATTTTAACTTTTTATCTCCATGTTAATAGAAGTCACAGTCCATTTTGTAACCGTAATAAATGGGCATGGTATAGTTTCCATAAAAAAGATTCAACTTTATGAAAATATTTTAGTAGAAGAGAATGCAATTATACCTGATTCTAAATTTTGAAATTTTTATTTTGGCCCTAACCCCATAAATCTTTAATGAATGGTCTCGCTGAGACACCCTTTATACAGGTTGTGCAAATAGGGGCATGGACCGGCTGTATCTCGTAAACCGTTAAAGCTGTAGGTTATGGAAAAAAATTATTATAAGTAAAGTGACCATGAAAAAATCCTGGACATTATTTTCAGCTTTCTAAATCTGCCGCTAGGTGGCGAAAATGCCATGGCCTACCTAAAAATCTTTAATTTCTCGAAAATCTTGATGCATAACATAAGCTACTTTTATATAATTTGTAATCACCATTTACTTATCTACAACTTTTGTTAAGACATTTTTTTTCTTATGCACCAGTGGCGGAGGTAGGGGGCTAGAATTTATTTTATAAGCAAATGCGTATAACTTGATAACCAGTAGACATAATTTCACGAATAAAAATAGTTTTATCAAATTTTATGAAAGTTTTCAAAGGGTAGTATGGAATTTTAATCCATCCATCAAAAAGTTGTTAGAGAAGAATCGGCGAAAACTCAAAACGAATATTTTTTACGTTTAAGAGAAAACTCGAATTTTATGTATTTTGGTGCTTGCTATGCCGTTTTCCAGAATTGGATATGAATGTAGCAAAATCTCTATAGAATGTGTTTTCAAGGATTGCTATGCAAGTTAACGTAGTTTCCAATAACATTTAACCACTTTAATATGAAATAAGGTGTTATTAATTTATTATAAAATTACGACACAGAAGCAATGCAGAACTCATGAAAAAATTAAGTGTTATTAAAACGAAACACTGCATTAGGTATTTGTTGAAAATGCCCAGTATTTATTTTTAAAATTCATTTATTATAAATATCTTTGTCATAATATAGTAATAAATACAACCATTGTCTGCACTTATTTATGTGCATGTGAAATTGATAGGCAGTTTTGTACTTCAAGCAATGTAGGATAGGCCATGTCTTGTCAACGAAGGTAAGGAAATCGAAACAACTTATTTTATAAACGTCAATTTGTTGATTTGTCTGTCGTTATTGTTTTTCGTATATATTAATTTGTTAATTTTCTCCAGATTTATAGGTTTTTATTTCTTCTGTTCAATTTTTTACCTGTTATTAACTAATTGTAGTCTTATTGTGTGTCTTTCACCAATAGTTAGCGCGCTACGTTTTCAAGATGTCTTATTTCATCGAGGAAGCATTTGATATGCTTGAAATCTATTTTTAATGTTTTTGGAACCTTGTTGTCACATCACGAGAATTTGCTGTAAGGTTGCATTGCAAGATATATGTGGGAAATTGAATCTGCAAGACGCATCGGCAAACAAATCGTAGCATTAGAAATAAAGAAAGCATTGCTAATGTGTTTGCTCCCGTTATTACAAATCCACATATTAGTGTACGACAATATTTAAAAAGACCATAGCATGCATCCATATCACATAGTATTGGATCAGGCGCTAAATGAAATTGATTTTAATACAGACGACTGAATTATATCCATTGGATGCTGAGCATGCTAGAAGAAACAACACCATTTTTACCACAAATATTATGGACAGATGAAGCAACGGGGGAAAGTAAACCTCCATAATATGCACCATTGATCGGACAGTAATCCCCATTGGATGAGAGAATTAGATCGGCAAAATGGATGGAGTATGAACGTATGACGTCGTATAGTTGAAGGAAAAATTATAGAACCATATTTCTTTGACGGACCACTCAACGGAGGCCTGTATGTAAATTTTCTAAATAAAAGCTTAAGCGTTTTATTGGAATATATTTCCCTAGAAACAAGGTTAATGATGTGGTTGCAACATGACGGGTGTCCACCACACGCAAAATATACTCGAATATCTTAACGTTCAATTTCCAAATCGGTGGATAGGAAAAGGAAGCTTATGTCCATTTGACTTGCTTAGATTTTTATTTATGGGGGAGAGTGAAAGACTTGGTATATCAAGCTCGACCAATGACTAGAGAAAATATGATGGGAAGGATACAGTTTCTCTTAATAACATATCGATGGCTGAAATTCAAACGGCGGTAGCCTCTACACGTCAGAGATTAGTTAAATGTATTCAGAGTAACGGACAGCACTATGAACATTTGTAAATAATAAAATGTTGGTTAAATATGAGATTTTTGTATTCATATAGTCTCTTTGTAAAGAATAGTTTTTTTAAAGTTTTCCAGGCCACCGAAAAAACACGTTGAATTAAAGTACAGATTGAAATTTGAAAAAAGAAACGCCGTCCTATACAGACATCAATTATACAAATTTAGATTTCAAACAAAAGTGCGAGAATTCTGTATTTATAATATTGGTATTTAAAGATAAAGATTGAAAAGATAAGACCGCCATTACATAAACTCTTTACATTTAGGAATTAGAATCAAATTAAAACACGTTTTAAAATTGACACCATTTGTATGCAGGCATAAAATGGTCATTTTAAACCAATCGCAGTATAAACGTTTGACTATAGGATTCATTGAGAGAAATTCTGTAAAAGCATTAGGAACTGGTGTTATATTATATTACTACTGACGAAGATAACTGTAAGTATTATCGAAACGTTTAGATTGTATAATTTAAAATACACCATTAAAAAACCCAAAAAAGATAAGTTTTTTATTATGTGTGATAATGGTGAAAGTTTACATTTTCATATGCTGTTATATTTTGCGTAAAAATTAATCCAAATAGTAATTAAGTTTTACAATTAAGAGTAGGAATAAAAATTCATTGATTAATGGAAATTAAAACTCAACATAGATAGCGTAATAATCTTTAACAAATAAGCCTGTCCTGGGCGATAGTGTTATCAAACGCATAAACATTGCTTTCAATGGAAACTTTATACAAATAAAGAGATCGCATTTAACCTCAATAAATTTATTAAGAGAAAATTTTAATTTGAAAAAAAAACCTAAATAAAAATGGCAGTAATCCGTTGTTTGTATTAGAAATGTTTCTACCATAATACGAGTGAAATTTAGCTGTCCGACGCGTTATCACAACCTGAATCCATTTTAATTGTTGCCAAAGACGCCAGAGCGTTAATTGATTTTTAATTAAATAAAACATCTAATGCCACTCGTGGCTAACGCTGTGCAGTCCGGAAAAACCTAAAGCGTCCCTTCAAAGAAGCGGCGAATCTATGTAGGAATCTGCACGCCGAGAACGCTTTATTTTGCTTCATGCAAGCGCATTGAAAATTTTCCAAGTTGACGTTGGTCCTAGAGATGAGGTAAAGAGCGGTAAATAATTGCAAATCATATTTAGTTTGATAACTACTGGCTTGGAGAATAAATTTTAAAAATAAGTTTACGCAATTTAGATTGCTGTAAGAGTATTAATTAATTTGTGTTAACACGTTGATTCGCCATTTTGATCTTAACCGTTATAATTGAACGCGTGAAAGAGCGTGTGGTTATCAGTTGTGACCCTGTGTACCGTATGCTCCTCCGTCCGTATTAATTTTGCTTTACAGACATCTGCAACCGCACGGAAACGAACACTGAAGTTTTCCTCCGCTGAAGTAGCCCAAGGCCGCCTGTTTGGAAACCGAGCTGTCCAGAGCTGGCCCCAAGGAACACCTGGACGTTGCTATTTCCTTGGGTGGTGCCCGAGTCCGTTTTATTCGCCCTGAAGCGACCCCATTGCCGGAAGCCGCCCAGGAGCGACCCCGGAAAGAATAATAAAATTAACCGTTCCACACTATATAAGTATACAAATAAATTACATTTCTAAATCAGGTGTTATTTTCTGTGTTGGACTTCGTTGGGGGCAAGCTTCACCTGCCCCAGCGGAAACACTTATTCCATCGTTTTCATAATATAATCACTTAATTTACGAATACAACCTTAAATTCGATCCGTGGTTCTTATATCTAGTTTTATAATAAAGTAATATATTTATTTTATATTAAAGTGGTTAAATGTTATTGTTAATTCGTATAACAATCGTTGAAAATACAGATTCTGTAGAGATTTTGTTATACTCATATCCACTTCTGGGAATACTAAGCGCCAAAACACATGAAATTCGTGTTTCCTATGAATCGGAAAGTAATATTCGTTTCGGGTTTTCACTGATTTTTCTAACTACTTTTTGATAGGGTTATTATAATACCATGCTGCCATTTTAAAATTTTCATAAAATTTGATGAAAGTATGCTCTCTATGTATTTTGTGCATATGTGACTGTTCATTTAAAATACTAATACTTTGAATCTGTTATGAAAACCCTTTCCAACCAGCTAAAATTCGTAAAATTATGTCTTCTTCTTCTTCCTAACAAGGTTTAGGCCAAGGTTAAGTCCATCTTTTCCTTTGTCGTCCAATGTTTCTGCGTCCTGATGGTTTGTAGTAGAAGCTTGCCGTAGGTATGTCACTCTTCCTGATATTGTTGAATCTCATCAATTATATTTTCTTCCGTGAGTTGTACTCTTATGTCAATATTTCTCATTCTATCTGATCTTGGTACTTGCAAGGGTGGTCGTAAGAATCTCATTTGACCTTCTTCTAATCTAGACTTTTCTCTAGATTGTAGCACCTATGTTTCGCAAGAATACTTTAGTGCTGCTTTTGACACAATATTATGTAGCCTTTCACGTCTCTTCTCACACTTTTACCGAAGTGTCTTTTTATACATCCAATTAGTTTGTTGTAGGTTTCTGTTTTCCTCGATATCTGTTTTTGTGTTCCAAATTGGTATTTTAGAGCCTAAATATTTAAATGTTGATACTTGTTCAATAATATCTTCCTCGGCAACAATTTTTATTCTTTTTTGTTCTCTTCCTATCATTGCCATTGCCCTTATTTTCTTTCCATAAATTTTCATGTTATATTTTCTTCCTACTTCATTTAAATATTTGACTGATTTTTGTAGTTCTGTTTTATTCTCATGAAGCAATACCTGCTCGTCTGCGAATATTATAGTGTCTATGATAATATTGTTCAAGACTACTCTTATGAATTTGTATCTTATCCTCCAGTCTGTAAAAACTCAGCAGCCTTTACCAAAATTTTTCTAATTAATTATTTGTTAATTAACCCGCAGTAATCAAATTACATAAAATTACACAAGAATGCACAACAAATAATTCTTTTATCCCCTCCGACGTAGATTTCAAAAAAACATCGAATGTTTTTACATCATAGTGATCTCCGCCAATCGATACTTGAGGACCCCCTGCACAGAAGCCGACTCGCCTACCGCTACTTGCGCGTCGATCCATTCCGCCGCGCTACCGAATAAAGAATATCCTGACCGCGCGCCTGCTTCTCCTAATCGCGTTATTTAAGAGAATTCTGAATCGTGACCAGGAACCTGATCGCTTACTGCGATAAATCCTGAAAAGCCTGACCAGAAATCTGATCGCTTATTACGATACCCAGAAAAGAATAATATCCAGACCGCGCGCGCCTGCCGTTCTTCGTTTCGTCGTGTAGGATTGTCACTTACGTGCATCTTGAACCGTCGCGATACTCGCAGACGCCTGAGATCCCGCTCCAGCTAACCGATCACTTGGCCGTCGTATTCGGAGTTTGAAAGTACGTGAGTTGAGTATACAAACATTACACCAGATACCCAGATAGACGGGCTGTAGAGCCCGGAAGTTATCTCAAATTTCCAACGGGCTGTAAATCCTGGCGTCATGTTCTACAAACATACACAAATCAGGACGTTGTCACAGCGAGCTCTAACACCCTGCAGTCATCTTAAATTTACTCCGGTAGCAAGAAGGGTAATCGCTCTAATTCAACCATCCCCTGGAAGATGCATCTAAACAGCATGGTACGGGTTAGTCACAGATTCTATTAAACGTCCCTTCATTTAAACAACCAGCACACATACATATATATATATATATATATATATATATATATATATATATATATATATATATATATATATACAGGGTGTCCCAGTAGTGCGTATTCGGTCGATAGTTCCTTAGCCGTTAAATTTAGAAGATAAGTTTAAATACGAAAGTTGTCTATTTTTATAAGCTGCATAATCTAAAAATAGTTTGGTTTCTACAGGGTGTAATATAAAAGCGGTACAATACAGAAGTTTTGATTTTTAAATAGAACATCCTATATATTATTTTATTTTTCGATTCTCCTTATAATTTTACATCTTTTCTATAAAAATTACTTACAAGCTAAATCTTACAGTTTTTGAGATATTTGCAGTTCACTAAAAACTGACATTTTTATGTAGTAATTCAAGTAGGCGTATCTCAGTTATTTTTAAAGATAAAAAAATAATCTTTGATGAAGAATTTATTCATACATGAGCTTACTTTAATTTATTGTAAAAATTGGATTTAAATATACACGGTGATCACAAAAATTAATTCAATAACATAAATTTGGAAATGCTATACCTCCATTTTTTTAAATGGCACACTCTATATTTTTTTAATGCCCTGTCTTCGTTTATTAATCGGCTTTCGTTTCTATTAAATATGTTCTATACCTATCTCTAATAGTTTCGGAGATATTTAAGTTTGTTCAATTTTTTTCGTTGATAACATTGAAGAAGAGTAAAATTAGTCGGTCAAAGCGAGCTATGAATACACAAGAAACTAAAAAACATATTAACTCAAATACAAACACTTAAAATTATAATAAATGATAAATGTGACCAATATTTTGTTGCTGGCAAACATGAAGAATTTGAATAAACGGGTGATCACAAAAATTAATTCAACAACGTAAATTTAATTTTCACACCCTATATTTTTTAACGCCTTGTCTTCGTCTATTAGTCGGCTTTAATTTTTATTAAATATGTTCTATACCTATCTATAATAGTTTCGGAGATATTTAAGTTTGTTCAATTTTTTCGTTAATAACACTGATGAAGTGTAACATTAGTCGGTCAAAGCAAGCTGTGGATGCTTAAGAAACTAAAAAATATCAACTGAAATACATGAATTGTAATTATAATAAATATTGTATGAAACCACCATTTTTAAGAGATATTTGAGATGTTTTTAAACGATTCATCGTAAAATTAAATAATTTATTCAAAATAGCGTAAAACAAAGGATGAACGAAAACAAATGAAGAAATCAATGTTGTCAAACCGTGCTAATATTTGTGTAGTATTGTATACTTACTTCCTAAATTACAAAATGAATTTTTCGAAAGAAAAACTTGTTAATATGATTTACGTCCTTGGTGAAAGCGATAAAAATTATCTTTTAGCTTATCGAATTTATAAGCAAAAATTTCCAAATGCACGACACCCGCAAGTCTCAACATTTGCAACATTGAAAGGTGTTTCGAACAAACAGGCAGTATTCATTACGAAGACAATTTAGAACGAGAAAGAACCGCAATTAACGAAGGTAATGAACATTTAGTTCTTGAATCCGTGATTGAAAATCCTCACGTTTCTTGCCAACAATTGGAATTAGAAGTTGGAGTTTCAAAAACATCAGTTAATAGAATAATAAAAAAATATAAATATCATTCATACCATGTCCAACTTGAATTTAGAAAAACCCAACAATTTTAGCATGATCATATTTACTGATGAAGCTACTTTCCACAAAAATGGATACGTTAATAGACATAATTTCCATTATTACGATACTGAGAATCTCAGATTTATAATTCCTGTTGATCATCAACACCGCTGGTCACTTAATGTTTGGGCCGGAATTATTGGGGAAAGAATTATAGGGCCATATTTTTTTGAAAACACGGTTAATAGAGATTTATTTTTAAACTTCTTGCGCAACGAATTTGAAACTTTTATTGAAGATTTACCTTTACAAACCCTTATAGAAATGCGGCTGCTCCTCCGCATTTTAGCAGAAACGTTAGAAATTATTTAAATATCCAGTTTCAAAACAATTGGATTGGAAGAGGAGGGCCGATCTCCTGGCCTGCAAAATCGCCTGACTTGACAAAGCTGGAATTTTTTCTTTGGGGTGGGTTTAAAGAAAAAGTCTATCTACTCCTCCAACAACTGTAGATGACATGAAGGCAATAATTAGAGACGTCATTCAAAAAAAAAAAGTTTCCACGTTACGAAAAATAAATTTGTCGTTTATTCAAAGACTTCATGTTTACCAACAACAAAATGGTGGTCACATTGAACATTTATTATAATTTTAAGTGTTTGTATTTCAGTTAATATGTTTTTTAGTTTCTTATGTATTCAGAGCTTGCCTTGACCGACTAATGTTTCTCTTCTTCAGTGTTATCAACGAAAAAAATTGAACAAACTTAAATATCTCCGAAACTATTAGAAATAGGTATAGAACATATTTAATAGAAATGAAAGCCGATTAATAGGCGAAGACAAGGCATTACAAAAATATAGGGTGTGCCATTTAAAAAAATGAAGATATAGCATTTTCAAATTTATGTTATTGAATTAATTTTTGTGATCACCGCGTATATTGAAATCCAATTTTGACAATAGATTAAAGTAAGCTCATGTATGAATAAATTCTATACCAAAAATTATTTTTTTATCTTTAAAAATAACTGAGATACGCCTACTTGAATTACTACATAAAAATGTCAGTTTTTAGTTAACTTTGCAAATATCTCAAAAACTGTAGGATTTAGCTTGTAAGTAATTCTTATAAAAAAGATAAAATTATAAGGAGAATCGAAAAATAAAATAATATATAGGGTGTTCTATTTAAATATCACAAATTGTATATTGTACCGCTTTCATATTAGACCCTGTAGAAACCAAACTATTTTTAGATTATGCAGCTTATAAAAATAGACAACTTTCGTATTTAAACTTATCTTGTAAGTTTAATGGCTAAGGAGCTATCTACCGAATACCCACCATTGGGACACCCTGTATATATATATATATATATATATATATATATATATATATATATATGGGTTTTACAATTTCCACGAGTATTTATTATGTAGGATTCTATTTTTCCAGGTATTCACTGTAGTTGTTTCCACAGTATTTGAGAAACTGTTGGTGGGTATGCAACATTTCAATCAGTTCCCACTGATTATTATTATCTTGTCTACTGCTTGGATCCGCTTCGTATGATTCCTATAGAATTCACTTTCGTTGCAGGTATAGCTGTAACGAACATAAAGAAGCCAGGGCTATACGAATTACAAAAAGCATTTCCTTAAAGACAACTTTGGTCCTTTATCCGCCGAATTTGTGGTTGGTAATATCGTCATTTTCATCGTACTTATTAAAGTTTATTTAGCAGTTTACATAAAGTTACGCACGACAAAGATGTATTGGAAAACTTTTATTAAATAAATAAATAGCATATCTGTATGCGACTTCTCCAATTCCATAGTATTTAACTGGATAGACACGTCTTTCCTTAGTTGGCATTCGGGAAGTGGAGTTTCAAGTAAAGTTAGACACAATTAATTTATTCATAACTCAATGACAATCTACTGGGTTTTTGATAAATGGTTATGCGTTGGATAATTATTATTTTGACGTAGTAAACGAATTTTGATAAAAGTATGCTATTAATTGATAAGGGAGTATGGTTGGCTTCTTGACACAGCACTTGGGCGATCGTGGAATAACTATTGCATGTAGTGATAAAATCTAGTAATAATTTGTGTTACATTGGATTTATATTTTAATTACCTTAATAAATAATATATACTGTAAACGTATTATAAAGACTACGTGTTTTAGTTATTTTAAATTTAAAATATGTATCTTGCTGATACTGAATGCCGTGGAGTTATCTTATTTGCGGAATACATACAGTATAGTAAAGTATTCATGTATTATAACATGATTTAAAGCATTCTTGTAAATTATTGATCGCTGCCTCTTAATTATTTGATCAATATTAAAATACTAAATGCTTAGGCAACAATGTATCAATACTTTCAGGTTTATTTTCAACTACCAACAACCCTAAAAGTTACCAGCACTTACTGTACATGATATGAATAAATCAAGTCTTATTTGCCAGTAGTTATATCTTAAGGCATACAATAATTTCAGTGTATACAACGCTATTCGGCCACAGACATGAATGTCTTCTCTTCTCTAAAAAATGTGTACCCGTATACTACATGACGTGCAAATATTATATGAAATTTTGTTCTCCCAATTTCTTTCCGGTAATATGCTATTTTGCTGATGAAACATTACGTTTCTTCGCTTCTTTAAAGGCTGGTAACACGATCCGTCTATTATAAAGCTGATTGCGTTATAAAATATTTTATATTAGGAACTTCCGATTTCATTTCATCTGAGAAAGAAAAAGTAAAGATAATTGAACAAAGAGTATTTCTTTTGATAAAAAGTTGTATGAACAAGCTTTTTTACAAGTTACATATTTTTTCTATGTACATTGTACACACATCCAAATGTCTAAGCAACACGAAGTTTTTTCTTTGTATTGTCATCAATTTTAATTGGATTTTAAAAAGTGAGGTGCCGTTGTGTTCCTTGCTGAGTTCGCAATGAAGTTATGTCATTTTCATTGAATTTTGATTTTCGAATGAAGAAGTAATCATACAAACATAAATGCTTTTACTAGTTGAAAAATGAAAAAAAAAGTCATGTTCCTTAGCCATTATTGAGGTGTATATTTTAGTCATATAGGGATATATTTGTTTAGAACAAATCAATTAACACGCCTCTAAATACAGATGTCGAAAATATAAATATTTTATTTATCAAAATGCAAAACGTCGAATAAACACTTAAAACCTTTATACCTCGCTGAAAGCAAACATTCTATCTTTTCACTAATTATTTTTCAACAAATCAATAAGTAGAAGTAAAAAGAGTAGCTTACAAAGCGAATACTTTAATTAGATTTTGAGGTTGTGTACTTTAACGAATTGTTCGGAAGCTTTAATTAAATTGTTTCCAAATTCGTTCACAATATTCGTTCTATATTTAACTCCATTATTAGTTTAGAAAGATAAAATTATGTTAAAGTGTCTACTATATTATATCCATTATATCATTGCATTATTAATTTTGAAATAATTTGCTTACTTAGAAAAAACTATTCAATAGATATCCCCATTTTAACAATTAGACATGAGGTTATGTTATAGAGCATCCAGTCAAGGTTAAAATACGTATCAACAGAAAATGTATTTAGGCAGGTAAATGAAACATTTTTGATTAGAAAGCGGAAGATACTTAAATATTGTCTGAGTGCTTGTATCAGTGACATACTGCAGAGGAAATGGGAAACTAGGAGAGGCAAGAAAAAGTAAAATTAAAATAACAGCACAATATACATATTAATACTCGGTGGTAATATAACAAGAGAATAAAAATAATTACAATTTTCCTACGCACCAAAAAATAGTTGTGGAAGCACGTAAATCAGAGATAGACAAGCAAAAACATAGGATTATGATAATTAGAGAAAGTCGTGGGTTCCGTAAAGAATTCAATAAAGGTGGTTATTGCAAATAGATTTTGTTTCAAATTATCCAATAAAATATCATTAATCGCGAAATTATTTTAGTTGGTTGAGCGAAGATATACCTGAAAAATAAAATTTATTTTATAATCATAAATTCGTCGTAAAAGTAATTATTATAGTATAAGTACATTGCAAAAAGAACAAATTTAACCTTGCGAAATAATTGTGTTATCCAAATAGAAATCTGCTCAATTATAATCACTTAAGGTACGTAACGTTGAGTTTGCTGGTTAATTTCGAATTAGACGTGCAGATGAACTTGTGGCAATAAACACTTCTACGTCACATGCAGTCCTTTCTACAAGATTCATAGTACGCATGTCAGTTGGATAAGATGATATTATCAAGATTAAAATAATAGAAATAAAATAATCAGTTGCACAATCAATCGGACGGACGACCTACTTAACCAAAGAATCCGCTTAAATGGACCGAATCTAGGCGTTAGAGCTGAGAACATTGGTGCCAACTTAAATTACTGACTGTTGCACTCAATGGTACTGTTAACAATCGGCTAACAATCGGACACCGAAAACAATTAAGCTACATCTTCCCAGAGTAACTGGAGAATGCAGTGATGGAGAACAAGTGAATAATTTTCTTAACTCCTTCGCTATCGCAGCGCATTCGCGCCTACGCCGCCGTTACAAAACGGTGGAAAAGGTTGTGCTGAATCACACTGCTTGCTTCTTATTTTATTAAGTTCACTATATTACACTTTAAGAAAGCCAATACCCGTATGAGGTATTTTTATTTAATACAGATCTACAAGTATAGTAGTTTACAGCAATTATCACGGTCTAGTATCCATTTATATAAAATAAAATAGATGCAATGCAGGGTAGATACGGCAATAAACTGATGCGATATTCATTACGAAGACAATTTAGAACGAGAAAGAACCGCAATTAACGAAGGTAATGAACATTTAGTTCTTGAATCCGTGATTGAAAATCCTCACGTTTCTTGCCAACAATTGAATTAGAAGTTGGAGTTTCAAAAAAGTTAATAGAATAATAAAAATATAAATATCATTCATACCATGTCCAACTTAATTTAGAAAACCCAACAATTTTAGCACGATCATATTTACTGATGAAGCTACTTTCCACAAAATGGATACGTTAATAGACATAATTTCCATTATTACGATACTGAGAATCTCAGATTTATAATTCCTGTTGATCATCAACAACCTGGTCACTTAATGTTTGGGCCGGAATTATTGGAAAGAATTATAGCCATATTTTTTAAAACACGGTTAATAGAGATTTATTTTTAAACTATGCACGAATTGAATTTTATTAATTATCTTATACCTTAAGAAATCGCTGCTCCCACATTCAAAACGTTAGAAATTATTTAAATCCAGTTCAAAACAATTTGAAGAGCATCATCTGGCCGAAAACCTGATTACGAAACGAATTTTCTTTGGGTGTAAAAAAATTTGCTATCTCACATTGTCTGAAGAATAATTGGACGATGTAAAAAAACTTTACTTACAAAAAAATTTGCTTTATAAACTTCATTTCAACAACAATGGTCACATTGAACATTTATTTAATATTTATTTCATATATGTTTTTAGTTTCATATTATTCAAGCTTTACCACTAATTTATTACTTCATGTTATCAACAAAATTGAAAAACTAAATATTCCGAAACTATAGAAATAGGTAAACAATTTAATGAATTAAAGGTTCAATACAAGACAAGGCATTAAAAAAATAGGTGCATTTAAAAAATGAAAACATTTTCAATTTATTTATATTAATTTTACTATATTAATCAATTTTACAATTAATCATCATTAAATAAATTCCAAAACTTATTTTTATCTTTAAATACATACGCACTTAATACAATAAAACAGTTTATTACTTCATTCACAAACATACAATTGCTTAAATTCTACAAAAACAAATAGGAACGAAACACAAAATACAGGTGTTATTTACAACACAATAATTACGCTTCATTAACCAACGAAACAACTATTTTAGACAACAGCTTAAATCACACTTCGATAACTTATTTTTAATTTTATCCTTTGAAAAAATTTTTTTCAGGGAACCAAAGAATGAAATTTCATTTTTAAAACCTTGGAATTCTTTATTTTAAAAACAATAATCCAACCAAACACCCCAAAAACACAATAACACAACACAACCCCAACAACACCAATATAAAACAATTACAAATAAAACCAAACAAACAACACAAAACCCAAAACCCAAACCCAAAACAGATCCCAAAACGCAACCGCAAAAAATTTACATTACATAAATAAGAAAACAACAACACAAAAGCCGGCCCACTAACATTCAAACCCACGATAAAATTTCAACCACACACACACACAACCACACACCACACACACACACACACACGACACACACACACCACACTCACACACGCACACACACACACCACACACACACAACATAGCAAACACACACACGCACAGAGCACACACACACAGCACACACGGACACACGCAAACACAAACACACACACACACACAACACACACACACACACGACACACACACACACACACACACACACACACACACACACCACACACAACACGCAACACCACACACACCACACACACACACACACAACACACACACACACACACACACAACACACACACGCACACACGACACACACACGCACACACACACACACACACACACACACAGCACACACACACACACACACGCACACACGCACACACGCACACACACACAACGCACACACGCACACACGCACACACACACACACACAGCACACAACAACCACACAGCACACACACACGCACAACGCACAGACCACACACACAAACGCACACACGCACACCACACACGACTACACACACCACACACGCACACCGCACACCACACACAACACGCACACCACACACAAACACAACACACACGCACACCACACACGCACACGCACACACGCACAACACACGCACCACGCACACTACGCACACCACGCACACACAGCACACACCACACACGCACACACGCACACTCACACACACACACACACACACACGCACACACGCACACACGCACATACGCACACACGCACACACACACACACACGACACACACACACACACCACACACGCACACACACACACACACGCACACACACACGCACACACGACACCACCACACACACACACACAGCACACACACACACGCACACACACACACCAACGCATCACGCACACACAGCACACACACGCACACACGCACAACACACGCACACACGCACACAGCACAAACGCACACACGCACACTGCACACAACACACGCACACGCACACACGCAACACGCACACAGCACAGAACACGCACGCACGCACTACACGCACGACACACGCACACATGCACACGACACACGCACACAGCACACACGCACACACACACACACACACACACACACACACACACACACACACACACACACACAATAGTTCGTTTCGTAAAGATGTGTTTATTTTCCGCTGGTGTTTAACCGGTGTTTAATGCGAATTTTTCGTGGTTTAAAAATTTAAAAGTAATTAAAAGTAATTAAATGACATTTAAATAATATTACTGTGTTCGTCAGATAAAGTGATAGGACGTTGAGTAAGAAACATTTTGAAGTGTTTTAAAAATTAAATAGGTAAATAACATTTTTCAAGTGTATAAACATAGATTTCATTGTACGTACCATTATCTATCATTATCATTATCACATTTCACCTTTCTCGACTCCTTTATAAATTATGTTATATATTCTTATATCACTATACATGGATTATATATATTTTCAAAAATTATACTGGCGTAATATGGCAAGCATTCTCCTGCGTTACTTCTGACTACAGGCGTGATCAGGAACAATTAATAAATACGGTACCTACAGAAAAGTAACCTGTAATGCAGTCCACACGATCGTTTTCTAATGTTGTTGAGATCATCTTTTCAAAAGGAGCAACAATTATTTACCACACAATAGAAGGCTTTAAAGTAAAAGATTACGTTTTAGCTACAGGAAAAATTATTGAGCCAAAAGATATATTATTTGCATCTAGAATGAGCAACAGTAGAATGTGTATATCTGTCGTCTAAAGAAATTGTGCACCGATTTGTTGAAAATGAAGGTGGAATAAATATAAATGATGTGTTTATTCCAGCAAAGCGTATTATTTCATCAAACGTGTCACCGTGCATACCACATTATGTTATTGAAGAAGAATTAAAGGAGCTAATTTACATTTAGTTTCACCAATATCATTTATTGGTGCCGGAATCGACGTTGATGAATATCATTATGTTTATAGTTTCAGAAGGCAAGTGTTTATTGTAAATGAGGAGAAACACTCAGCGGAATTCCGAATTCAATAGTAGTTGACTTCGAATCGGAAGAATACAGAATTTTTTGTCTGATGAGAAAATTAGTGCTTCGATGCAACAATTACGGACATATAGCGTCAAAATGCCCCAATCAGAATGTCAACAATCCTACTCAATTGCCACTAAAGATTCTAATAAAAGGCCTCACACTAACCAAAACAAATACAAGAGGATACTAATATAAAGAATACTATAATAGATGCCACCAACGAACTTCAAAAAGGAGAAGTACAGGAAGATATCTCAGACAAACAATGTGAAAAACCCAAGAAAGCGGCCAATAACGCATCGAAAAATAAGAGAAGGAAAGTCGACGAAACGCCCACGAATGAAGCCTACGATGAAATAGAACATATGTGGGCAAACGAAAACAATAAGGTTTTAGATTTCATCACATACAGCGACTTTCTTAACAAAGTAAAGGAGCTAATAATCAAATTGAGATAGCAAGAAATTACAAGACAATATCGATGACTTGCTAATTTTAATAAAGGAAACTATACCAGCTTTTTCCCAAAGGTCAATAAAGGAAAGGTGCAAAGACTAATTAGCTCGATAAGAAGAGATCTCTGTAGAAAAAATATGCCTTCTCCACCAGTCATTGTGCGGATCACAACCAGAACGTGCATCATCAATCGAAAGTATAACATTTTAATTTTTCAGTTTTCCCAAACACATACATATATACTTATTTTCAAAAAAAAAAAAGGAATGGAAGACAAATACAAAAATAATAAAGTGAACATTACAACATTCAATGCAAAAAGCTTAAGATCGGAAGCAAAATGGTACGAATTTTTAATTTTCTAGAAGTTAACTCACCGGATATTATTTTAATTCAAGAATCTAATATGTCCGAACTACCTAGAATTGAACTGTAGAACACATGACTTTTTATTAAACCCGTATTTAACTGAATACAGTGGAACACTAATAGCTATAAAAAAGTCTTAATTTAAAATAACCGAGCACAAAATTGTGCATGAATCATACGTGCAAAGAATCAGCATAACATTAAATGCACAGAAATGGACATTATGGAATGTATATGCCTCACAACGTAGTAACAGCAATGGAAGTAATGAAAACTTTGTACTTAGATTTACAATGCTTTAACACTTGAATGACAAGATTGTCGTTGAGAGACTTTAACTGCACATTAAACCCTACCACTGATCGACAGTTTTCAATAGAGCGGAATAGCGCTTTAAGTAAAGAGTTACAGGCGCTTATAAACGATTTTGTACTACATGATGTTTGGCCCATGTTGAAAAAAAAGGAAGGTTTTACTTTTATACTTGCAATCAGCTTCCAGGCTAGATAGATTATATATTTCAAATAACTTAATTGCAGACCTTTTAGGCAGTTCTTTGAAATTATCGTTTTCTGATCATTTGGCAGTTGTATGCTCCTTCACTTTTAAGAAAAATATTTTAGCATACCGGCTTACTGGAAATTTAATGATATGTTACTAGAAGATAAAATTTTATTGAAGCTATAAGTATTTACTTGGAAAATGTGAACAGGAAAAAGACCCGAATGTAACACACTCGTATGGTGGGAAAATTTAAAAGTAAACTTAAAATACATAATTATACTTTACTGCTAGCAAAAAAACACAGATTTTTTGAACTTAATCATTTGCAAAACCAAATTCGAGCATTAAACAGAGACACAAACACTAACCTGCATAAACAAATGCCTTCAAATAAAGCAGGTCTTGGGACAAGCACAAGACTGGTATAAAAGGAAAAGCGAAAAATTATACTGCAACACAAGCTGGACAGCATACTCTACACCGACAAACCTTCCCTTTCAAGGAATCAATTTTCAACATTTAAGTCATTATCAGAACTATACGAAAATAACGCAATAGTATCGAACCCTTTAACCATTACCTTCTAGTAAAGAGCTTTACGTAAAGAAATATAGAGTGATGACATAAATCGCGACTATACTTTTAAAAAACAAAAGGAATTGACAGAAGTACACAAAGCGCTACTGGATAACCCTTGAGACTAGAAGACTTCAAAGCCTCTGCTATCTCTCAATAAAAGGAGCGCGCCAATAGATGGACTAACTACAAAGTTTTACATCACGTTTTGGAAAAAATTAGTCACATTTACCATGAAGTGGCAACAAAGTGTTTGGAGCAGGGAAAATGATCAGATCAATGACTAAAGCGATAATCAACCTCATTCCGAAAAAGGTGATTTGAAGGCATTGGATAATTGGAGACCAGTATCGATTTTAACAACGGACTACAAAATATTAGCAAATGCCTTATCTTCAAAGATTTCTTCAGTCGTCAGCACCATTGTTGACACTGATCAGCTACAGTGTACCAGCACGAACTATCTACGACACGTTGCATTTACATTTCCATTAGCCGTCATAAACTTCGACCAAAAATCAGCGTTTGACGGAGTTAACCACGACTATCTGTTTCATGTTTTAGAAAAATGAATTTTGGAGAATACTTTATCAATGCCGTAAAAACAATCTATAAAAATGCAGTTTGTCAAGTACGAGTAAATTCGTTGTTAACAAGCGAAATCCCAATACAAAGAGGTATACGCAAGGTTGGCCTTTATCCGGCTTCTTGTATTCCGTGTCATTAGAACCGCTCTATCCTTATGCAGACAGTCATTAGCAGGCGTATCACTCATTACTAATAATACAAAAGTGGTGGTCACGCGTATGCAGACGATATCTCGGTATTCATCTCTAAAGAAACTGATTTTAAAGTGCTTGAAATGAATTACGAAATATTCGCGAAACAATCAGGTTCACAACTAAACACAGAAAAAACGGTGGGATTCTGGACAGAGGTGGAAAAACAGACGTGATGCGCCGCTTGATATCAATGGACCAATACGCATACCAAAATTCTCGGTATAAAGTTCTCTGAAAACCAAGAAAAGGACGGATTTAGCATTCATGGAACTAAAGGAAAAGTTAAAGAACTCATTAGCAAGATGGAAAGAGAAACAACTCACTATCCATGGCAGCACGAAAAGTAATTGTCAATAAATCAATTGCTCCAAAACTATGGCACACGTTCCAAGTCTTGCCAATAAAGGACAGTAAAAGAGCTCAGGGAATGCTAGTGAGGTTTATGTGCAAAACACGTGTAAGGAAAGGATTTATGTTTACCGGTGAAACTAGAGGAATAGGACTTGTTCAATTGCGAACAAGATTAATAGCGTTTCGCTTATTGATCGCCAAGGAATTATTGTTAAGCAAAAAGCATAATAAGTGGAAAACGACGCTTAAAACAATAATTAGATCATCCAACATATACGGAGCTTTTGGGAGTGGTTTTTATAGTAACATACGAACAAGCAGGTAGCAGAGTTTCACCATTTGTACAATCCCTTAGATCGGCAATGCATTCCTTACAAATAAGTGTAAAAATTTCAAGAGGACTAAACGACATTAAAAATATCCCAGTCACAGTGCACGTTAATTCGAAAGAGAAACCACCGCTGTTTGTAAAGACTTGGTCGGATCTCGGATTCAAAAATGTCACATTTATGAAAATAAATAAGTGGATGTCAGATCAAGAATTATCTGCAAAATTAACTGTCAATCCAACACTGTGCGAAATAATCTGATAAAACACTACCAAAGGATAAAGGTATACTTGAAGAAAATTACAAAGCAGAACTGGAAAGGAATGAACCACTGAACCAGCTATAACTGATATTCACTACCCTGAACGGTAACAAAGAGGTTATTGAAAAGAAAAATATAAGAAAATGCAACAGAAGCTAACGTAGAATGGTATGGTGACGACGACAAAGAAGAAACGGATGGTCTAATAAAGAGATCAAATGGGTTACTTTTTATAATAAATTGACATATGGTAAAGACAGTGAAATATCATGGAGGTTTGCGAAGACAGATTGGCAGACATGGTTTTTTTAAATCTGGATTGAAAAACACAGACCTATGCCTATTGTCCCAATAAAACAGGAACGCATGGCATATATTAATAACATGCCAAAAACAAAAGAACTCTGGCAGCATATAAAAGCAATGGTGCTTAAGCTAACCGAATCTGTGCACGATCAAGGATATATATTGTGGCATAGCTGGAAACTCAAGCGAATGTCTTTTAGCAAATATGTTTATCACAGTGGGTAAAGCACCATATACAAAACATTAACAATGTTTCTCAATAACACGAACAAGAATATATAGAGGTTTTCGTTAACAAATTAAGACAGAGAATAACACTGGAATACGCATGGTACCTAGGTAAACAGGATATAAGAGCATTCGTAGACATTTGGTGTAAGAACAATGTTCTATGTGAACTAAAACAAAATCCACTAAATTTTCTTTATTTTGAATGTGATTTTATTTATATTATATGATACATGTCTAGGTTTTAGAGAAAAAGACAATTTGTAAACGATATGTAATTAATTGTTGTAAATAAATAATAATAATAAATAACACGACACACGCACACAGCACACACGCTCACACGCACACACGCACACACACACACGCACACACGCACACACCACACACGCACACGCGCACACGCACACACACACGCACACACACACACAGCACACGCACACACGCACACACGCACACAGCACAACGCACACACGCACGCGACGCACGCACGACGCACACAGCACACGCACAACCAGCACACGACAACGCATACGCACACGCGCACATGCATGACACGCACACACGCAACACAACGCACACGCAACCACGCACACGCACACACGCACACACGCACACACGCACGCATCAGCAACGCACAGACGCACGTCACACAGCACTGGACATACAAACTGACAATGCACGCACACGCACACGACATACGCACGCAAATGCACACACGACACACGCACACCTACAACGCACACGCACACAGCGCACACATGCACACACGCACACAGCACGCATGCACACACGCACGCAACACACCACCACACGCACACACGCACACGCACACACGCACACACCACACACGTGCACACGCATCACGCACACGCCACACGCACACACACAAATGCACACACAGCACACAGCACTCACGCACACAGCACACAGCACACACGCACACACAGCACATACGCACACACAGCACGCGCGCACGCATACGCACGCACGACACGCACACACGCATACACGCACACATGCACACACGTACACACGCACACGCACACGCACACACATGCACACACGCACACACGCACACAAGCACACACGCACACAGCTACGCACACGCACAACGCACACTGCACACACGCACATACGCACATCGTCACGCACTACGCACGTACGCAACACACGCACGCAACACACACGCACACAGCATGCACCACACAATCACACATAGCACACTCACATGCACACACGCACACACGCACACACTACACACGCACTCACGCACACACGCACACGACCACACATGCACACACGCACACACACGCATGCACACGCACCACACACACGCACACAGCACACACACACACACACACGCACACACCATACCACACGCACACCACACAGCACACACGCACATCAAGCACACACGCACACACGCACAACGCACACGCACACACACACACGCACACACGACGACATACAGCACACACGCACACACGCATACGACACGCACAGCACACACGCACACACACAACACCACACACGCACACACGACACACGCACACGCACACGCGCACACATCACACGCACACGCACACACACACACACACACCACATACACACACACACACACACACACACACACGACCACGCACGACACGCACCACAAAAAAACACACCACACACACACCACACACACTACACCACACACACCACCACACAACACACACACACACACAGCACACAACACGCACACACCACACACACACCACACACACACACGCACACATAGAAACACACATACCACACACGCACGCACATAGCAACACACGCACACACGCACACACGCACACACAGCACACACGCACACACAACAACACGCACACACCAAACACACACACACAACACACGCACACAGCACAACAGCACACAGCATCACACGCACAAACGCACACGGACACCACGACGCACACACGGACACAAGCACAACACGCACACGCAAACACACTCAAACACACACAACACAGCACTGCACACGCAAACACATCAAACACACACACATTCGCACTGCACCCACGCATGCAACACACACACACACACACACACACACACACACACATATATATATATATATATATATATATATATATATATATATATATATATATATATATATAAATAACGGTATCAATCACTGTTGCGCCGATGTTATCAGGTCACAATGAATGCCATGGATGCTTACCCAACTTTTTTTTATACGAAGTATATACTCTTAGGTACTTCTGAGTCCCTACAACGTTGTCGCGGTGAAAGATGTCAAAGACCTACTATATTATATCACATACACGAAAATCTCGAACTACGATGACATAATAAACTTGAGAGCTCTAAACATTGGTAAAATTAAAATAATACTGCTTTGATTCTAATAGCAAATGAAATCAAAGTGACACGCTCAATCGATTATTTTAATTTATTGATGCTATCATATTCACTATTTTAGAATTATTATTAGTAATTTTAACAATAATAAATTTATCCATGATTGCACTATGTAAATCGTTGACATCTCTAATGCTTAGTTCTCGTTATAAGTATAGAGTGCTTTCAATTAACATTTTGCTTTAACACAAAAGTTCCATTCATTTTTTTAACTTAAACCCATTATTCATTGTAATAAATAAAATGAATTGTCATTACCATCAAGTTTTTAAGTGGTATATCATTTAGTCGTTAAAATTAAGAACTATTCAATGTTACATGTGCTATGGTACGTTTTTCATATTTTCTGCTAATTAAACATAAAATAATGGTAATCTAAAAATAAACCGGAATATTTGTAATTTCTTCTAGATAGTCAACAAGGATAAGAAGCTATATTAACTACGATTACATAAAATTTCCGTATGCGGTGTTATTTTATTTATATTTCATTTTTGGATTAATACTAATGAACAGAACAACAATATAAACTTATATCTTTTATCGTAATGGTTGTTGTAGAAGAAATTGACCAGTTCATATTTTTTAGAAATTTATAATGTAAAAGGTAATAATAGTTTATTATATAAGTGAGCAATGTTACAAATATTTTACGAAAAAATGTAGCTTGTGAACATTTTGAATAATCAGGCCAATTTTTATAAGTGAATTATATATAATAACTCACGGATAGTTTAAAGTATTTATTCAACCCTTTCCTATCATTAATTTCTACCAAAACAATAAAAATTTATGAAATTTATGCATTAGTTGACTTATTTAATACTAATTTATAGCAAAATGGAATATTTAGTGGATGTCAAAAAAACTGATTTTAGCTTTGTTCCAGAGAAGTTTCAAATATAGTAGAAAAACTAATTTCAAGGGTTTGAAAATTGGAACGTTCAAACCCAAGAAGACTGAAAAACTGCCAAGGGCAGCAATTTAACATAATATTCCTACTTTTAGTTATTTATTTGAGGTTTCGTACAGTGTGCTGATATTAAAAATTACCCGAGCTTGCCTTTCCGATAAATTGACCTATTTCAACATTATGAATATTGTATACAAAGGCAATTATTATATCATTATATGCATATATTGATACTCGATACCAAGCAGGACGCTTCATAGTTTTATAAAGCAGGACGCTTCATAGTATTATAAAAAAAACGTTGGTAAATCCGCCATGGGATATGTGAAAAACTAAATCTCTTTTAAATTGACATTGCGAAAAAAATGCAGGAACATACAATGAGGAAAATGCCCATAATAGGAGGCAGCTACAGTCTGGCGCAGTACAGTGTACAAAGTAAATCTGATTTCACATTCAACATAATGTAAATATGAATAAATAAGTTTGTATTCGTCTTGTTTTAACAATTTGGTAATATTATTATGAAAACTAAGGCTATCACGATTTTAATAATTTTTATATATGAATCACAAAGTTGACTAACTGATTCGCCCATCAACCCACAGTCCAAACTATTTAATTTAAGAGACATGAAATTTTTAGGTATGAAAGCCTACTTGGTAGAGGTGTAAAATAAGAAACGATTTAAAAAGATGCTCTCCTTAAGAGGATGAAACATGGAGTTGAAGGTCGATACCATTTTCCTGGTTAATTCCATTAGGAGATTAAAATTTCTTATAGGGGATGAAATTAACGGTTAAAGCGAAGAAGTGGAGGGTAATGCAACGTATCGGATGTTTTTTACCATACGAGCACCAAATTTCTTTTAGAAATATGAAGCCCACATTTGTTATAATTTCAGTATTTGAAGGGATAAAATACAGGGCCGGATTGGTTAGGAATGATATCCATTATTATCTTATCTACTACGAGTGGAGACTTCATATTCGACAAATAGACACATGGGTGCTTATATAATCAAATAATCAAATGCATTTCAATTTTTAAAAACTTTTTTCAAACCAGGACTACTTAAATGTTTTATAAAAATTTAAAAAAATATTTTTAGAATATGCCAACAAATTGTTACAAAAGATGAGTTTACAAGTACACATGCAGAACCGTAACAAGAATATTTTAAACATAAACATGCAAGGCCGACATTAGACATGGGTGAAAAAAAAGTGTTTCACATTTATATTAAAAGGGAGATTTTTAGACACTGATAATTGGGTAAGTGTTTATGTTTAAGTTGTAATACTATTTAACGCAATTTTAAATAAACTCTGCGTTAAAAATATCAGGCCAAGTAGCTGACGAAGCCGCGGATAACATTAATTGTAAATGAAGCGTTGAAATTAGTGCAAATAGTTTTAAATTTGTAACCTTCAACAACAAAAATCGTAATCTATAGTAGATAGTTTTACATGTTATACCTACACAGGTATTACAATAATGTATAATGCTGGTGAATAAGAGATTTTTTAGTAAAATTAAGGCAACAGTAACCATTTATGTGTTGTCTTGATTGTTAAAGCTTATTGAACATATATCACACATTATTTTAACCTAAAAGCCAAAAATTATTGAGTACATACAATATTAGTAGTTCATCACGCAAAATTTAATTTTAAGAAAGTACGCTGAATTTTAACATTTCAATTGAAATCTTGATAACTACAATATCAAATGTATCATTTACGTGGAACTCATGTCACATGTAAGTGAAGATACAAAGTACGAATTACATTGATATTAAAAATTATTAATTATATTAAATACATAAATAAAAGTTTACCTCAGTAGGATTTGAACCTATGACCTGTACTTTGCTAGAGTACCGCGCTATCCAACTGCGCCATCAAGGTTCAAGCCCCAATCGATGTAAATTTTGTCTTTATGTATGTAGAACTGCTGTAAATTCTAAATATAATGAAATTACAGTCAAATTACTTATATTAATGGAATGTGAGCCTGCAATATCGCATTAATATTGCTTGTTTTCTGCACTACAAACTGCAAAAAAATATAATCCTTGAAATCTGATACTAGTTTTCTGTTTTGTATATTAGTTCTGCAAATAATTAAATATTCCTCTAATCCTATACAATCGAAATAATTTAAGTATAAGGTCTTTTGTTTAATCGCCTTATGCAAGCAGCCACATATCTTTAAATAGATTATGTGGAATTTTCAATATTCCTATACTATTTCTACACTAAGTGATTTCAAACCGATTGTTTGAAATTTTGATTGCATGTCACAATTATAAAAGAATAGTTTAAACTAGCAGTTAACAATTTACATTTCAATTGTTGGGCGTTCCTTGCTTAAAACAAATCATATTTATTTTTGTTTACTGCATCGTGTAGGCATTTCTTAACATAATAATTTGCAAGTAAATCGATGTTTCAAATTCGGACTTATTTGGTATATACAAAGTAGCCCTTAAAGAGCCCGAACATATCTGCCACTACTTGGGCTATACAAGGTCACGTCAGTATATTCAGACAAGATGTATATAAAAGCGACCTCTGCGGCGTGATGACAAGAACTAATCTGTATATACTGCATATATAAACGGTATATTATGGAGCCCAACCTATAATTCGTATTTACGCGTTTTGACATACAGGGTGTATTTTAAAATCACCGACAAACGAAACCTGGAGATTCTATGATTCAAAATAAGATAAAAATGATCATAAACGCTTTCCCGAAAATGCTTCCTCACCGAAATACAGGTTGATTAAAAAATACTTTTTTTAAGGTTTTTTTAAGATTCCTCAAAAACTACACTGAGATTTGGTACACCTAAATGTCTAATTAAATACAATTAATCAGGTGAGTTTAAGTCAACTGACTCTATCCAGTGGCGTAGAATATTTTAAGTTAATCAGTTTAAGTAAAAAAACGACGCCCCTGGTTTTTGAAGAAATATTTTTTGATCAATTTAATTCTGCAAATAAAATCATACTTAGTATTTTTTCGATTCGGCACCCGTTTTTGAAATATTTTGCATTAACATAAACGACCACATTATTCAATAAAAATCAAAATTTAATTTATTTTACAAAAAAATAACGCCATTAACTATTAGGTACATTATTAAAGAGATGTTGAAGGAACCAAAAACAAAATAATAATTATTTTTATATATATTATTCAAAATGTCCTCCTTCCTTTTGAATGCAAGCTTGTATTCTTCTTAGCAAATGAAACCTAACACGCGGAAAAATTTGTGCATAACCCTAATCTCATCGTATGCCATCTGTATGCGATTCCAAAGTTGCTCTCGACTATCAATTTGAACAGAAGAGACACGAGTTTT